>JAUMJM010000001.1:22865000-23110000 GCA_033558235.1 Neomorphus geoffroyi | reverse complement strand
TAGGGGAAAATGGGATGAAATTTTTTCCCTTCCCATTTTCCCCCTAATGACTGAGAGATGGGAGACTAAGAGAGACGGGAGACTAAAATAGTAAACACCACAACAACGGCGCAAAATAAAAGACCACACAACAACGGCGCAAAATAAAAGACCACACAACAACGGCGCAAATTTAATCAAGAGCACCCCAGAGAGAAATAACCATCTTTATTCAAACCCTATGGAAATTCTATTTCATTGTTGAGATTTTATTATTTCTTCATTGAGTCACCTTTGCACAGGAACCCACATTGCTCTCATAATGCTTCCATTGAACACAATGCAACCAAAGGTACAGTTAGATAGTCTCACAGTGCTGATACCAACTTTGACAGACAGTGCTAAACACCACTGGCCGATACTTCATTAACTCTGACTTGGGCAGGTGGACTCACAGTCTGTGATTTGATCTGAAGCTCCGCAGCGCCCCCGCCGGCCGTCCCGAAGCGCTGCTCCGCAGCGCCCCCGCCGGCGTCCCGAAGCGCTGCTCCGCAGCGCCCCCGCCGGCCGTCCCGAAGCGCTGCTCCGCAGCGCCCCCGCCGGCCGTCCCGAAGCGCTGCTCCGCAGCGCCCCCGCCGGCCGTCCCGAAGCGCTGCTCCGCAGCGCCCCCGCCGGCCGTCCCGAAGCGCTGCAAATCAAAACCTGTAATAAGTAAAGACACTGAACCAAAACCAATACTTTAGTATCAACCGCTACCTACAGATGTGAATAAACAGAGTCATAACGTCAAAGTAATGATGGCATCCTGCTCTTAACATGTTAAATTTGGTTTGGACACAGGGAAGTTTTTTACAGCTAACACATTGTTCCAGCACCCTTTTTCTTATCTCCATTCCACACTGCAATAGGAGTCCCCAGGAACACCCTTCCCATGACCCCCCAAAAACTGGCCCTGCCTGCAAAAACCCCAGTCCCTGCTTGGTCTGCACACAAACCTTGGCAATGAACATCAACCTCACAGACTGGCCAGACCAGGGAAAAAACCACCCTGTCAGGGTGAGGAAAAAAAAAAAAAATATTCCCCCAACTGGGTTTTTTTTTTTTCTATTTTAATGTTTAAAAATGACCTGAAAAGCAAAACCATTAGTACAACACCAAAGCTAAGCACACCCCCCACACCGAGCCCCCCCACACAGACAACCCTCACACCAAGCCCAACTGTTACCATCCAAACCCCCCACCAGGCACCACAGGAACAGCGTTCCCAGGACCCACAAAATTGGCCCTGCCTGCAAAAAACCCCAGTCCCGGATCAGTCTGAACCCAAACGTTGGCGATGAACATCACCTCGCAGACCCGCCAGGACCAGGGGAAAAAAAAACCCAGTCGGGGGGAAAAAAAAAATCCCCCGACTGGGGTTTTTTTATTCTATTTTAATGCTTAAAAATGGCCTGAAAAACAAAACCATTAGTGCATCAACCTCCCCACTCACAGCCCGCTCACCCCCACCCCGACCCCCCCCCCCCCCCCCCGACCCTCACACTCAGCCCAATCCATACAGTCCAAACCCCACACTGGGCTCACCAGGAACGGCGTTCCCGGAACCCACAATAATTGGACCTGCCTGCAAAAACCCCAGTCCTGGATCGGTCTGCACCCAAACCTTGGCGATGAACATCGCCTCGCAGACCGGCCGGGACCGGGGAAAAAAAAACCCAGTCGGGGGAAAAAAAAAAATCCCCCGACTGGGGTTTTTTTTTTTCTATTTTAATGTTTAAAAATGACCTGAAAAGCAATTCATTAGTATATCAACCCCCTCAACCCCAATACCCCCACTCACAGCCACCCCACACACCCAACCCATACTGTCCAAACCCCACACTGGGCTCACCAGGAACGGCGTTCCCAGAACCCACAATAATTGGACCTGCCTGCAAAAACCCCAGTCCTGGATCAGTCTGCACCCAAACCTTGGCGATGAACATCGCCTCGCAGACCGGCCGGGACCGGGGAAAAAAAAACCCAGTCGGGGGAAAAAAAAAAAATCCCCCGACTGGGGTTTTTTTTATTCTATTTTAATATTTAAAAATGACCTGAAAAGCAATTCATTAGTATATCAACCCCCTCAACCTCAATGCCCCCACTCACAGCCACCCCACACACCCAACCCTCACGCTGAGCCCAACCCATACTGTCCAAACCCCACACTGGGCTCACCAGGACCAGTGTTCCCAGAACCCGCAAAAATTGGCCCTGCCTGTGAAAACCCCGGTCCCTGCTCAGTCTGCACCCAAACCTTGACAATGAACATCACCTCGCAGACCAGCCGGGACGGGGGGGGGAAAAAAAAAAAAAAAAAAAAAAAAAAAGAAATCCCCTGTCTGGGGTTTTTTTATTCTATTTTAATGCTTAAAAATAACATGAAAAGCTAAACCATTAGTGCATCAACTCCCCCCAACCTCAACACTCCCACCCCTCATGCTCAGCCCAATCCCCGCACTGGGCTCACCAGGAACACTGTTCCCAGGACCCACAATAATTGGCCCTGCCTGTGAAAACCTCGGTCCTGAATCGGTCTGCACCCAAACCTTGGCGATGAACATCGCCTCGCAGACTTGCCGGGACCGGGGAAAAAAAAAAAAACCCAGTCGGGGGGGAAAAAAAAAAAAAAAAAAATTCCCAACTGGGTTTTTTTTATTCTATTTTAATGCTTAAAAATGACCTGAAAAGCAAAACCATTAGTCCATCAACCCCCCCAACCTCAACACCCCCACTCACAGCACACACATACACCCCCCCCGCCAACCCCCACGCTCAGCCCAATCCATACAGTCCAAACCCCACACTGGGCTCACCAGGAACAGTGTTCCAGAACCCACAATAATTGGACCTGCCTGCGAAAACCCCGGAGTCCTGGATCGGTCTGCACCCAAACCTTGGCGATGAACATCGCCTTGCACACCGGCCAGGACCGGGGAAAAAAAAAAAAAACCCAGTCAGGGGAAAAAAAAAAATCCCCCAACTGGGGTTTTTTTATTCTATTTTAATGTTTAAAAGTTACCTGAAAAGCAAAACCATTAGTACATCAAACCCCCAACCTCAACACCCACTCACAGCCCCACCGCACACCCAACCCTCACTCTGAGCCAATCTACGTACAACAAAGCTAATCACACCCCAAACCTCACCCCTCCAAGCAAATCCCCACCGCTGAAGAACAATCCTCACTCTAAGCCCACACATTCTGCCACACACATCCCCACAGGGCTCCTCCTTAACAGTGACCCCAAGGCCTACAAAAATTGACCCTGCCTGCAAAATGCCCAGCCTGGCTCAGCCTGCATCCAACCCTTGGTGATGAACATCAACTTGCAGACCAGCCAGGGTGGGGGGGGAAGTCCAGCAGGGAAAACACTAATCCCCTAACCTGTTTTTTTATTCTAATTTTTTTTTATGCTTGAAATACAGACAACTCCACTGCACCTACAACCTCAAAGGAAACAAAGGGAAGTGAAGACACCTCCCTGACTCCTAAGACCCATAACATGATCACTAGCATGGCATAACATAGCATCAATGTGACCCATAACATAAACATGGTCACTGGCATGGCATAACATAGAACATTATCCATAATATAACCCATAACATGCTTGCTGGCATGGTATAACAGAGCAGAACATGACCCATAACATAACATAACATGGTCACTGGCATGGCATAACATAGCAGAACATGACCCATAACATAACACAACATTGTCACTGGCATGGTAACACTCACTGCCATGACATCACACAACATAACACGCTCACTGGTTGGATGGCACTACATAACATGCGCGCTGGCATGCAGGCAGGACACACCTGCCCAGCTCTGCATCATCTCCCTTCTGCACTCAGCTGGTCCCTCTGCATCTGAAAAACACAACAGCAAACAAGTCACCCTGATGCTCAGAGCTTAACAATTCCAGACACCTTGTTTCCATTGAGGAACATCGTCAGTTTCACACTACAGCCAGACAGAACAAGAGGCAAACCCCACTAGAAATCAAACCCCGACACCCACGCACATCAGATAGAACAACCCCAAGAATATCAACTGCTCTACTATCCCTCAAGTGGCTTCTCCCAGGCAGCTGCCGTCACCCCCGCTGCGGCTGCGTGACCCCAAGGACGTGACACCTCTCCGTCTACTCCATGTACGGCTCCATGTTCTGTAATGGACCCAACAGCCCTGGCCTTCAAACTCTACATCTACAGACATATAAATTGTAGGACCAACACCACCGCTTCCTGTGCTACAGGCAGAGCAGCTCCAACCACACAGACACGCACAGACCGACACGGCACACGGACCAACAACACAAGGGACAAAAGGAAACTCTGTAAGAAGAATGACTCCCTCGCCAAAGATGCCGTCGGGCAACAAGACCTAGGGGGCTGCAAAGAAGCAGCTACAGTAGCCCTGGAAAAGCACGAGACCGTGGGCCATTAAAGAGATGCAGCCGCAACAGGAAGATGCACGTGCAAGAAGCCTCGCTTAAAGACCTAAAGACATCGAGGATGTGCGGAAGCGAGTCCAGAACAGGGATCCAAGACAACAAGATACTGATCATCAGGGATGCTGACATGGGCTGCAATGCTACCCAAAAGATGACCGACCAGAAACTTCCAAGAGATGAAACCGATGCGCACTTTAAGATCGACACCCAAGAGAAGCAGTGCCCGATTGGTGCTGTACTGAGGAGTACAGGCATTGGAGACCCTACAGATGATGCCTGAGGCACATCCTGCGTGCCTTTCAAGTAAAGAAGAGATCGAGACCCAAGGAAGGTCCGAGACACAGCAGACAGACTACATAAACCACGCAACGACACAGACACATGTTGGAACTGTCCTGCCTGGCACACGCTAGCGTTGGGCTGAAAATCAAGCCTCTCTACCTACCCCAAGGGGACCCTTCCTGCACAGCCCTCTCCCCTAATGCTACCTTTAAAACACCTCCCTTCTATTCACAACCTTCTTCCCATCCCCGTCCCAGCCCTGCTCCCTCAACTTAGCTTTCAGAGAGCCAGAGGTCTGAAGCCGTCCCCGACGGAAAAAGCTTAATGTCGACAGCTGTCTGGCAGGATCCTGCCCTCACTGGGGACCTCTTGACCATCTGCAAGAAAACCAAACAGGAAACTAAGACACTGCCAGCCATCTGCATGGTGCTGGCTGATGCCGCTGCCTTGCACAACACACCTGTGTGCGGAAACGCTGCAGCCTTCCGCTCACCTGTTCCAAGCTAAGTCCAACAGCAGATACTGCAGCTGTCATCGCCTAGAGAACCTGAAGTGACAGGACACACAAAATTCAGTGTTGTGCAGGTGAGAAATGAACCCCACGCTCCCTCTACCAACTACTCAGCTCACCTCAAACACCCTTCCCCTTCCAAAGGTAGCACCTGCAAAATCCAAGGCAAAGTTGCCGGACAATATTTTGCTCTTCAACACCAACCCAGCAACAACCTCCTCACCTTCTCAGAACACTTGTAGGCACCAAGATAGGCCCCTCAGAGCCAGGCAGCACCTGCAATTAAAGCCACAGGAAAATGCTCAGGTAGCGCCTGAAAGCACAGCCGCCCACAGGGATCCCCCATCTCCTCCTCCCTTACCTGTACTGCTCAGTCTCTCGGCCTCTGTCACATCACACTGCCAGGTGGAGGCTTGTGCATCACCTGTAACAAAAACAGCATGGGATGCTTGTAACTTGTGTACTATGAGACACCTAAACAACAACCGCTACTTCAGGCAACTCACCATCGCTCTTCTGGCCTGACTCGGCTGCACTGTCCATGTTCTGCTTTGCTCAGGGCTCTGCACTTTCAAAGCAGAGAGAAAGGAACCTGTTAGCTGGTCCTACACACCCCCCCACCCCCCCCCCCCCCACACACACCAGTCACAGGTTCCCACCCGCGCTGCAGCCAGCACACCTTGCCAGGAAGCTCTTCCTGACTCTCCCATTGTCAGCCACTGGCGTGCAGCTCCTCCCTCTCCATCTGAAGAAACAACAATCAGACAAGTCACCACAATGCTGTGTGACAGCTGAACAATTCCAGACATTGTGTTTCCATTTAGGAACATCGTCTGTTTCGCCATACAGCACAAACCCCACTGAAATCATACCCCAACACCCACACACAACTAGTACAACGCCCCAGGAATTTACACTATCTACTTTTCCTCAAGTGGCTTCTCCCAAGCAGCCGAGCTCATTCCCTACAGCTCCGTAACCCCAAGGCAAGGACTCTCTCCATCTCCTGCATAAACAGCTCCATGTTCTGTAACAGACCAAAACAGCCCTGTACTTCAAACTCTACACCTAAAAGACACGTAAACTGTAGGACAACACCGTTACTCTTCTGCTGACTACCGCTCCTGTGCTACAGGCAGGGCAGCTCCAACCACACAGACTGACACTGCACACGAGACTGGTGACACAACAACCAGAGACAAAAGGAGACTCTGTAAGAACTCCTGTGCCAGAGACGCCACTGGGCAACTAGACCTCAGGGGCTGCAAGGAAGATTCTATGGCAGGACTGGAAAAGCAGAAGACCGTGGGCCATTAGAGACGCAGCCGCAACTGGGAGGATGCACGTGCAAGAAGCCTCACTTAAAGGTTTGAAGACATTGAGGATGAATGGAAGTAAGTCCCAGAATGGGGATCCAAGGAAGCAGAGGACTGATCAGAGATGCTGATGTGGAATACAAGGCCTCTGCAAATGCAGACTGATTGGAAGCTTCCAAGAGATGAGACCGATTCACACTTTAATACTGTCATGCCAGAACAGCACTAATGGCAATAAGAATGGGCATTTGAGACCCAAGAAATGGCACATGGAGCACACAAGATGTGTCTTCCACAGCACAAAGAGTACATCGAGATCGGCAAAAGATCCAAGACACAGACAGACTACGTGAACCACACAAAAACACAGACACCAGCTGGAACTGCCCTGCCGGCATGTGATAGCCTTGGGCTGAGAAGTAATCCCCTCTGCCTGAACCTGCCCAAAGGGAACAGCTCCTGCACAGCCCTCTCCTCTGTACCTTTAAAACCCCTCCCTGCCCTTCCCATCCCTCCTTTCTTCCCAACCCAGCCCATGTCTGTCCTTCAACTTAGCTTTCAGAGGGCCAAGGGCCTGAAACCATCCCTAGCAGGAGAAGCTCAAATGGCATCGGCTGTCTGGGACAAATCTGCAGTCACCACCCTCCTCTTCACCACCTGCAAGAGGACCAAATACAAAACGAAAGCAGAGCTTACAGACAGCATCGCGCTGCTCAGTGCCAACATCTTGTACGAGGCACAGCCTCGCTACAAACCTGCCGTGGGCTTCTGCTCACCTGGTCCATGCCGATTCAAACAGACACTGCAGCCATGGTCACCTGGGGCACCTAAAGTAACCAAGAGACAAAGTTACCATTGGGCTTATGAAAAAAATCAGTCCTCGCTGCGACCCGGCTCACCTCAAGCGTTCTTTCCGTTCCAAAGGCGGCCCAAATGGTACCTGCAAAACCAAAAGGTAAATCTCAACTGAGTTGCCATATCATCCTTTTTTCTTCTAGACACCGATTCAGATGACAGCCTGCTCACCTTCTCAGACCGCCTGCAGGCGTGTGGGCTCGCCCCTCTGAGGCTCTGTGCAGCACCTGCAAAAATCAAAGACTACAACACGCTCACATTCTACCCAAAAGCACCGGCTGCCCTCAGCGATTCCTATTTCACACCCCACTATCTTGACTGCTTGCCCGCTCAGGCGCCATCATCTCGTGCTGCTGTGTTGAGTCTTGCACAGCACCTGCAATACAAACAGCAAGGATGCTTTTAGTGTTCACCGATACCACCATCTCAACAGTAACCACTGCTTCGGGTAACTCACCCTTGCTCTCCTTGGCTGAGTCAGCTCTGGTGCCGGAATTCCACTTCACTCGTTGCTCTGCACCTTCAAAGTAGGAAAAAAACACAACCTAAACTTAGTTATCCAGTCGCATCTTCACACCGACAGCACAGCCGACCCACCTTGCTATGGCACTGTACCCACCTCTCCATCGTCAGCGATTCCTGCGCAGCTCCTTCCTCTGCATCTGAAAAACACATCAACAAACAAACAGGTCTCCCTGATGCTCAGCGATACCTTAACAACTCTGAGCATCTCATTTCCATGTGGGAACACCATCTCTGTTATACACTACAGCAAGGCAGAATAAGACCCAACCCAACCCAAACGCTATGCCCCATGCATACCAGCAGTAACAGCCTTGGAATTTGAACTGTTCCCCTTTCCTCGCTCAAGCACTTTATCACACACACCTTTGCTCTCCTCTCTACATCTAAATAACCCTACATACTTCCACCACCTGCTTATTGTACGGCTGCTGGTTCTGTAATGGACCCTACAGCCTTTGCCTACAAGGCCTGGGCTTATCAACTTAGAAGGTATAGAATCTTACTCTTATTCTTCTAGCCAATTCCATTCCTTCTGTGCCTGGGGCAGAGCAGCTCCAACTGCACAGACACAGACAGACCAACACTGCACACAAGACCAATGACACAACAAACAGACAAAACTCTGTAAGAACAACTCCCACTCCAGAGATGCCATCGGGCAATGAGATCGAAGGGGCTGTAAGGAAGAATCTACAGCAGCCACAGAAAAGTGGAAGACCGTGTCCCGTTACAGGGAGATGTGGCCGCAACTGGGAGGATGCACGTGAAAGAAGCATCACTTAATGGCCTAAAGACGTAGAGGATGCATGGAAGTGAGTCCCAGAAGGGGCATCCGAGACAATGATGGAGTAACTGGCAGGGATGCCTACTTGGGCAACAATGCCGCCGCAGAAGATGACCGACTAGAAACTTCCAAGAGAAGACATGGATGCACACTTTAAGATTGCCACACAAGAAAAGTGGCACCCAGTGGGCACTCTACTGATGAGTACGGGCATTGAAGACGCTACCAATGGTGGCTGAGGCACATGCTGCATGCCTTTAAAGCAGAGGAGATCAGGATCCGAGGAAGGTCCTAGACACAGCAGACAGACTACACAAACCACACGACAAAGCAGACACAGGTTGGGACTGCCCTGCCCGTGCTATATTTGGGCTGAAAAATCAATCTGCTCTCTATCTGCCCAAAGGGGACCCTTCCTGCACAGCCCCCTCCACCACAGACCTTTTAAACCCTTCCTTTCTATTCACAACTTTCTTCCCTCTTCCCAACCGCATTCCAGCCCTGTTCCCTCAACTTAGCTTTCAGAGAGCCAGAGGTCTGAAGCCATCCTTGACAGGAAAACCTCAACACGCATCAGCTGTCTGAGAGGATCCTGTCCTCATGGGAGACCTCTTCACCATCTGCAAAAAAAAACAGACAGGACACAAACTCTGCTAGTCTGCATCGCGCTGACCAATGCCAGTGTCTCAGATGACAACTTGCTCTGCCGAACTGCCACAGCCTTCCGCCCATCTGCTCAGATACTGCAGCTGTCATTGCCCAACCCAGGGTGCCTGAGGGAACAATAGACCTAAAATTTACCCTTGTGCAGGTGGGAAATGAATCCCACGCTCCTTCACTCTACTACCCAGCTCACCTCAAACACTCTTCCCCTTCCAAAGGTGGCCCATATGGCACCTGCAAAATCAAAGGCAAATGCTCGGCAAAGTTGCCAGACAATGTTTTGCTCTTCAACACCAACCCACCACCAACCTATTCACCTTCTCAGAACACTCATAGGCACGAAGCTGCGCCCCTCGGAGCCGTGCAGCACCTGCGATTAAAGCCACAGATTAATGCTCAGGTAGCACCCCAAAGCACAGGCCACCCACAGTGATTCCCCAGCTCCTCCTCCCTTACCTTTTCATTCAGCCTCTCGGGCCTCCATCATCTCACACTGCCAGGTTGAGGCTTCTACATCACCTGTAATACACAAACACCAAGGGATCCTTGTAACTTCATGGACGACAAGACTCCTAAATAACCGCTACTCCAGGTAACTCACCATCGCTCTTCTTGCCCGAGTCAGCTGACATTTCCACATTCTGCTTTGCTCAGGGCTCTGCGGCCTTCACAGTAAAAAAAAAAAAAAACAAAACACATTAGGTTGTATGTAAAAGTGCCAGTCACATATTCCCACCTGCACCGCAGCCAGCCCACCTTGCTACAAAGCTCTTCTTGCTTCTCCTGTCATCAGCCTCTGGTGTGCAGCTCCTCCCTCTCGATCTGAAGAAACAACATCAGACAAGTCACCACGATGCCGTGTGACGGTTTAACAATTCCAGACATCTTCCTTCCATTTAGGAACATCACCTCTATTTCACACTACAGCCAGACAGAAAAATAGGCAAACCCGACTGAAATCAAACAATAACACCCAAGCATACCAGCTATAAGGCCCCAGGGATATAAACTGCTCTACTATCGCTCAAAGTGGATTCTCCCAGGCAATTGTGGTCAACCCTTCAGCAGCTGCATAACCGCAAGGAAATGACTCTCTCCATCTGCTACATGTACAGCTACTTGGTCTGTAACGGACCAAACAGCCATTCAAACTCTAAGACTGTAGACATATAAACCATAGGACAACACCGTTATTCTTCCACTGACTATTGCTTCTGTGCTACAGGCAGAGCAGCTCCATCCACCCAGACACACACAGACCGACACTGGGCACAAGACCTACGACAACCACCAGAGACAAAAGGAACAATTCCTGCACGAGAGACACCATCGGGCAACAAGAGCTAGGAGGCCGCAAGGAACAATTTGCAGCAGCCCTGCGAAAGTGGAAGACCATGGGCCGGTACAGACAGATGCAGTTGCAAATGGGATGATGCGTTTGTAAGAAGCCTTGCTTAAAGGCCTGAAGACAAAGATTCCCAGAACGGGGGGATCTGAGGAAGCGGATGACTAGTCAGAGATGCTGACACAGGCTACGAGACCTCTGCAAAGGCAGACTGATCAGAATCTTTCAAGAGATGCGGCTGATCCACACCAAGATTGCCACGCAAGAAAAGCGGTACCCAATTGGCACCTTACTGATGGAGTACAGGCATTCAAGACCCTACAAATGGTGCCCAAAGAACATCCTGCATGCCTTTAAAGCAAAGAGGAGATTGAGACCCGAGGAAGGTCCGAGGCACAGCAGACAGACTACATAAACCACACAATGACACAGACACAGGCTGGGACTGCCCTGCCCGGCATGTGCTAGCATCGGGCTGAAAAATCAATCCGCTCTCTATCTGCCCCAAGGGGACCCTTCCTGCACAGCCCTCTCCACTATGGACCTTTAAAACACCTCCCTTCTATTGTCAACCTTCTTCCCATCCCCGTGCCAGCCCTGCTCCCTCGACTTAGCTTTCAGAGAGCCGGAGGTCTGAAGCCATCCCCGACAGAAAAAGCTCAACGTAGTCAGCTGTCTGGGAGGATCCTGCCCTCACCGGGGACTTCTTCACCATCTGCAAGAAAATCAGAGAGAACTGAAACACCACCGACCTTCTGCATCGCGCTGGCCAATGCCGGTGCCTTGCACGACACCTTGCTCTGCAGAACTGCCGTGGCATTGTGCTCACCTGCTCGAATGTTCGATGCTGCAGCTGTCATTACCTGGGGCACTTTAAGTTTACAAGAGGAATTAAACTACTCTTGCACTTGTGAGAAGTCAATACCACGCTCCTCCTCACTACTATTCAATTCATCCCCAACACTCCTCCTGTTCCACAGGCAGCCCAAACAGCATCTGGAAAAACAAAGATAAATGCTCACCTGAGCTGCGAGATAAGACCTTGCTCTTAGACACTAATCTCGCTAACAACCTCCTCCCCTTCTCATACCACTTGGAGGCATGAAACTTCATGCCTCAGACTGCGTGCGGCAAGTGCAATTAAAGGAAAAAGGCACATGTTTAGACAGTATCCAAAAACCACCCACTGCCCACGGTGATTCCCCAGCTCCTGCTCTGTAGCTTTGACCGCTCGTCTGCCAGGACTCCATCACCTCGTGCTGCCGTGGTGAGGTTTGCACGTCACCTGTAATACAGAAAAAGCATAAAACGCTTATAGCTTCACAGGCAACAACTCCCGAGCAAACTGCTACTTCAGCCCACTCGCCGTCGCTGTCCTTGCTTGAGTCGGCTCAGGTGTCAATATTATTCTTTGCACATTGCTTCACTCCTTCAAAACACAAAACCTCAACCTACAAGCTCCCACGTGGCCACCGATCACATCTTCCCTCCGATACTGTGGGTTGAGTCACTTTCTTATTGCCGCGCTCCCTTCTGTCACCCTTTGGTGCCCGGCTCATCTCTTTGCATCTGAAAACAAAACCAAATACATCAATCAGATGCTGATCAATAACTGAACAATTCCTGTGCTCTCGCTACCATTTAGGAACTCTGTCTAGATTCCAACTACAGCCAGCCATAGAAAAAAGCACCATACTTTAAGGCTTGTACGTATGGGTCTTCACACCTTTGAGAGTCAGTCTGCTTCCTACTGCTCATCAGCCCCTCCCACGTAGCTCCAGACACTCCCATAAAACGCTGTTGAAATGACTTCCCTTGCAACCTGCAGATGTACTGGATCCGAGAAGACTGAGCAACTTCACCTAAACGGCCTCGGCATATCATCCTAATAACTACATACTCTTACCGCTTTTCCACCTAGCCCTGATTCTACATTGTCAGGCAGAGCAGTGCCGAGCCGCACACACACAGACTGACGCTACACAGAACATTAAACAGTGCAACTCAAATGATGAGAGAAGTCAGCGATAAGAACGACAAGAACGACTCCTGGACTGGAGGCACGGTCTGGCAAGAGGATCTACAGGTCCACGAGGGTAAGGTAAGCAGGCTGCGTAGCAAGGCCAAAGATAAGTGTCATGGCTTGTAAACAAGAAATAGCCAAAACTGAGCTGAGGTACGCACAAGAAGCCCGTTTAAGATCTAAAACTGAGATAACACAGAGAAAACATCCCGATGCACAAAGATGAATGACTGGAGAGCAGGGGTGCTGGCACTGACAGCAATACTGCCACAAGAGATGACTGTAAACTAAAACCAAACTAAGACTCAACCATGCGATTCAAGAAAAACAACTGGCACTGTGCCAATAGCTACAAGCATCTGAGACCCTGGGGATGTTACCTGAGGAACACGCAGCATCCTTTGATTACAAAGACAATAAAGACCCAAGAAAGCTCTAAGACACAGCAGACAGACAAACAGCCAAACGACAGACACAGGCTGGAACTGCTCTGCCCTGCACCTGATTGCATCGTGCTTAAGAGAACCCCGCTCCCTATACCAACCCAATGTGGACTCTTCCTACGTTGCACTTTTCCCTACACTACCTTTAAAACTCCTCTCTGCCATTCCCAGTCTTCTCTCCTTTGCCAAGCCCCATCCCAGCCTCCTCCCTTGACTCAGCTTTCAGAGGCCAAAGCCATCCTCATGAAACTGATGAACCGGCCTCCCTTTCCTAAACTGCATCCTAGTCCCAGAGCATTAGAAAGTCCTTCTCTATTCAGGAGTTGTCAGATAAAAATGCCCGCTCCTTCCTAACAGCTCCTGTCCTGTACTTGAGTTTCCCAATCCTTCTGTGACCTTTCTCACGAGCTGCACTTCTGAGCCCTTCCCTGCATTTTAACTGCCCTTCTTACCTTCTGTCATCCTAAAGACTGTGGTGCCTGCTACAGTCTGACAGGGTAAGCTGACTTTCAATTCCTATGATCTGAAGGGTGCCTGTTACAAAGCATAAAGCCTCTGGGAACAACGTGTTGTTCCACAGATATTGAGTAACAGCAGCAGGTTACCCCATAGCCAAGAAATCCAAGCAAACAGAAAGCACCTAATATAATATCTAAAAAAAGTATGAACTATTAACATATCTTACCGTGGCTGGACACTTAGTATAAAATTACTGACCTAAAAAACCCCATACACCTCCTACATAAAATAATTGTATTTTCTAATACATGTGCTGCTTAGCCTTGACTCAGCACAAAACTCTTGCACCTAACAGACTCCTCTACTTTTCTAAACTAAAAAAAAAAAACCAACAAAAAACCCCAAAAAACCTAAAACAACTTAGCCTATTCACAAGGCTACAATGAACTGAAAAAAGAGGAGAACACTGATCTTGAGAGAGACCAGAAACTGAATGAACCCCAGATGAAAGGCCTGAGGCTTTTAAACCCCTGGGCCTCCCCGCCCACCACCTGGGAGTGGGGCATGGAAAACCCCACAAAGGGATAAATAGGACCAGCTGCAGAGTTCTCATTTGCCTTGCATTTACAAGGACAACATCGAGTGGAGAGGCGGACCCTTACCGGAAACACAGGTATGTGCTCATTTATTACAGCTATGTCTATCATCAAAGTTTATCTCTGACTTGACTAATTTTGGCAACTAAAGCCACACAGCCAGGTTCCCAAAATCACCGTGCCCCACCCTCAGGTGAAGGGGAAATGAAAACAAGAGTAGAAAGGCTTGCAGAGTGGAAACTAAAGCTGCAACTTTAATGACATTATGGTACTATAATACTAATGATTAAAATAATTACATGGGCATAAAAGACATACAAATATCTAAGATTACACTCTCCCGCCACCCTCGATGACCATAAGTCACTACAAATGCTGCAGAACAGATGTGGGGTAACAGGTCCGTGAGAACCAGAAGAGGTGAAACAAGAGACAGAGGAGTACAAATTGAGGTTAATGGACACTGAGTATTAAGAGACACGATGCCAGGAAAAACTAAGTTTGCTGTAAACCTAAATGCCTCTCACAAAAAATAATACGAGGATTCAGAAGTAAAGCTGGTGTTGCGATCCCAAGACGTAGGAGGGCAATTATTTGGGACTCTAGTGGGAACAAAGGAACTTTAGACCCAAACCGCCTCCTTGAGAATTGGGGAAAAGCTCAACCACTGAGCTCCAATTAAAATGGAAGAAACAAAAAGGCCCTGAAAATACCCATTCTGTAACCACCTGCAGGCTACTTTGCTGTGGAACGAACCAAGATCCGAGAGAAATATCCATGGCAGCCCTCAGAATTGCAAGTAGAATATTTAGGGCGAGTATCGTTGGGAGGGGCCCAAGTTCTGCTAAATTCATCTGAGGCAGAGGGGTACTATGGCCTGGGAGTCCTTTCAGCCCTAGTGCCAGATGACTAGAATTGCTCTATAACTGCACAAGTAACACGTTGGCCTTCAGGATTAAACCCATAAGGAAAAGGGGAATCTTTGGCAATTATAACTGCCGGGCTTTCAGATTTAACAGCCTCTGTACAAAAGGCTGCGTGCACACAGGCCATAGAGAATGCAGGGAGAGTAGCTGAATCTCCTGCTACGGCTCCTGTGCACTTTGACGGATTCACCTCACCAACTTGAGGACTACAAGACAGCATAAATACATTTTTAGCCTCCGTTCAGGACAAGTTAAGGACCAGGTGAGCCCAGATGGGTGAACCCTATACCTGGACACAGTCTGAGATACAATCGGTTAAGGGAGATGGGTGGGGTGGACCTTACAAGACCAAAACCCTAGAGAATCCGTTAATCCTAAAGCAGTGAATGGGCAAAAAAGGATCAGAGCATAGGAAGAAGAATCCCAGATAGACCCACCTTTGATTCCAAAGGAAATGAGTTGTGAAAAAGGGCGCTAGAATTAGGAATCCCCAAAAAAGCTTGTTATATGGGGTATCGACAACAAATTTGCAACAATTAATGACATTAGTGAGTCAAAAAGGTTTGGTCCCCATTCCCTGAGCGCTCCACTGCCGGTACCAACCGAATGAGATCTCATCCGGTTAGAAGATGCTATGTCAAAAAACAAGAGACCCCTGGAAAGTTGTTGAGGCAGCCTTGCGCCCAGGTAATGAATATCCAACGGCTACCTGATCCTTTTTGAACCTGCTGTCGTTTTACCGGTGGGCGAGTGACAACTACCTTTTGAATTTTTAATAGACACTAGGACCCAGATGTCAGTCATAACGACCCACGCCACAGCTTTATTAGAATTAAAACGAGGAAATCTAATTATTAAGTTTTCTGGAACAGAGGGTGTAAAAAAAAAAAAAGGAACAAAAAACCAGACTGCCCCACCATGGTTACTAAAATAACCCTCCCTGGAGGTGTTCGAGCTCCTGTGGCATGATTTTTAGTCTTGGACTTAATCAAAATGAATATTTTGGTGTTCAGTCTATCAAAGGGCCAGTGTTGGAAACTCCCTAGTGGAACCATATGGAGTTTTGCTCATTGGCCTCCAAAACTACAGGTGCAAAGTACATAATTAGAAACAGCCATTGTATTACCCTCTTCCACAGTCTGTAACTTGAAACATTAGCCTTTACCCACAGACAGATTAGCAGGTATCAGTGATGTAACCTCATTTGTGGAATCCCAGAAAATAATATCCTGAACACATTCACCCGGTAACTCCTCCGTTTGGCCAGTGGAAAAGCCCAAAGGGACCTCGAGGCTGGAAGCTAAATGCTAAAACCGAGCCTCTTACAGCTGCTGTCCTGAATATCACTGAAACAATTACTCGGATTCAAAGTCAAAACCGTAGTCGGATGGCAGTCGTAGATGTAAAAATATATATTTTTTTTTTTTCACGGTTCCTCTCCAGGTCAAGGAGAAAAGTGGTTTGCATTTACATTTAAGGGCATCCAATATACCTGTAACTGACAACCACGAGGCTATCAACATCCACCTATGATAGCTCATAATGCCCTTACAAAAACATTAGCCCAATCAGGTGTAAATCTGGGAATAACAATTTACCTATATATCAATGACATATTAGTAGTGGGAAACGTGCAAGAATCTGTTCGAGAGCAAATGACAAGGGTAATAGATGAATTACAAAACCTAGGACAGGAAATCCCTCCCTCAAAAATAAAAGGGCAGGCACAAGAAGTGACATTTGTAGGAATAGGGCAAATCCAGGGCACTAGATCTCTCCCACCGGATTGATGAAAAGAAATAAAGGATAAACGAGGTCCTTGCTCTCTAACAGAACTAAAGGAAGTGTTGGGAACCCTCGGGTATCGGAGGAAACACATTCCAGGGTTTTCTACCGTTACCCGACCACTGTAGAGCGTGCTACAAAACAGAGAGAAACAGGAGTGGGAGAAATTGCCTGAACGAGCTTTGGGATTTTGGTTTGCATTGGCCTGCATCGGCAATAGTGTGGCCAGCACATTTAGAGAAATTATCATCCCCTCATACTCGGCACAGGTCAGGCTGCACCTTGAGTATCCGGTTCTGGGCCCCTCGGTTTGAGAAAGATGTCGAGATGCTGCAGTGTATCCAGAGGAGAGCGACGAGGATGGTAAAGGGGCTGGAGCACAAGGCCTGTGAAGAGCGACTGAGGGAGCTGGGGTTGTTCAGCCCGGAGAAGAGAGGCTCAGGGGAGACCTTATTGCTCTCTACAACTGCCTAAAAGGAGGTTGTAGTCAGGCAGGGGTTGGTCTCTTCTCTCAGGTGAGCGGCGACAGAACAAGAGGACACGGTCTCAAGCTTTGCCAGGGGAGGTTTAGGCTTGACATTAGGAAAGAATTCTTGACTGAAAGGGCGATTGGCCATCGGAATGCGCTGCCTGGGGAGGTGGTGGAGTCACCGTCCCTGGAGGTGTTTAAGAAAAGATTGGAGGAGGCACTTAGTGCCATGGTGTAGTTGACAAGTAGGAGTAGGTGTAGGTTGGGTCATAGGTTGGACTCGATCTCAGAGGTCTCTTCCAACCTTATGATACTGCGATATTTGCAAGGGATAAAAATCTCATTACCTGAAAAGCACGCTGAAGTTAGACTACGTCAGAATTGTTGCACTAATGCTTTGCACAAATAGTTGATCTGCCAAAAGCTAACAAATGAGTGTGCTTCCTACACGTATTGAGGGCACATAGAAGTTATCTTTCTTGACGTACAAAAGACATTGAATTCTTCTTTAAGTTTTCAGAATGAAGAATAAGAGATTTGTTTTACTCCATGGAAAACTGAATTTAAAGGTAATAAAATAAATATCTATGCTTGTTGAACTGACAAGGTAGGAAGTAAAGGTACAGGTGTATTTGAGGAAATATGAATGAACAGTTTTGAAAACACGTCCACGCATGCTGAATAAGAGTTTTTGTAGCTAACGCAGGAAGATGGAGAGCACAAGTATAAAGAAAAGCTACCAGTGTTCTCTTCAATATGGCAATATCTTTAGTCTGAGTTAATTGATTCCTTAAGCTTTGGCACTTGAGTTCATTTAACTCAACATAGATGAATTATTTTATTAATGGAAAACATCCAAGTGCATTGCAACTTATAATTAGTAAGCTCCAGACACTCCCATAAAACACAGTCCTAACCACACAAACAGGGAATGTGAGCTGCTCTTGGAGTGAACTGTGTTTCCAGCTCAGGCACACACTCGCATCGAGGTCCCATGAATCACAGGAAAGCCTCATTAACTTCAGTGGAGCTACACAGATGTCTACAGGTGTGGGTCTGGCCCAACATCTTAAATACGTGACAATCAAAAAGGACAACGTTAAAGTAAAATTCTGTTATTAGGGGTTTACGTGCTGCTACACTTGCACTTCTGAGCATAACATAGTAATTTTATTATGCTTTATGACAGGTACCAGAGCACTCGGCTTGCATACGTATCCCCAAGCGAGCTCATCGGCGATTGGATAATCCAAGAAACTAAAATTTTGCTGAGAAGTAAATCTTACCTAAATATAATCTCTCGTACATCTTACTACACACATAGTTTTGAATTGCTAAATAGTAGTGAGAAGTGCTATGGAATTTATAAGACCTGCAGCATTTTTAAAAGGAAAAAAAACAACTATAATTTAAGATTTTGTAGTGCGTGGTTCCTGTTTACAATTCTTCAGCCTTCCTGGACCCACTTATAAAAATCATATCAAGATTAAAATATTTAACCAGAAAACAAACAAGTAGGCATTGCCCAGACAGGCACTGTTTTTCTCAGGTTTATTCTTAGGTTACTTCTTCTTTCAAAACCTAACCCGATATTGGGAATTGCACAGTTTTACGTTGAAAGGTGAGAAATCCGTGCACTGGGAGCTATACAAATCTAAACATAGCCATTGTCTGTTTGTTTACCTAATTTCTATGAGCTTCTCAAAGGACTGACTGAAAAGGAAAGATTGATTTCAGCTGTCACAGAACTAAAGGAGGAACAGAGGGGAGAGTTACATTTCTACAGCCTTATTGACTGCTGCAAAGCACAAGGGAAGTTCTCCTGGCACAGTGCAACTACTGCTTTGGTGCATTCACTCACGGGAGCTCAGAGCACAAGTTATACACCAACACCTCCTAGGGACAATGCAGGGATTTTTAAAGCGAGTTTCAACTGTCTTTGAAAGCCCCAAAAACATTAGCTGGGAGTAAGATGTGGGGTAAGGAACTACAGCTTTATCTAGGCCTGCAAGCAGACAGGTGGAATGACTGCTCTGTGCCTTCCCATGTTCATGTTTATGGGCCAGCTAAGAAATCAGCTTTATGTGCCGCCTCCTTCTACCTAGCACTTTACAGCAGGTTACGGATGTGTGCATTGCAACCTGACATTCATGAAGAATTCATTCCTTAGAGAAGTACTGTCACAGATGTTAATATCCACAAACCAAACTCGGAGCGCTCTAAACAGTTGGAAGGAAATTAAAAAACTAATCTTCTAGTTTTAGCATAGGCAGTTTGTTTACAACAGAAGATGGCTTGAAATCAGAGCCAGAATCAAACCCCTAAAAATTCCAGTTTGTTGATCTACCTAAGAAATTCTAAGCTAGGTGTAAATTTGGATTTTAGTCTTGCCCTGATGCTGACCATCAATATCTGAGTTGATGTTTCAGTAGCCTCTCTCGAGCTTTCACACTCAGCCCTCTAAGTGCTTGCGCTGCAGAAAAAATGATTCTTGTGAACCAGTCCTAACAGCTTTGTGTTTCATCACGAGGGGTTTTGTGCATGTAATAGCCCCCATTTTCTCTTGAAATTCCCTCCATCTTACAACTGCTCGGGTTACTCCCAGCATGAAATGGATCGCAGGACGCAGAGCCAAACAGAGGATGTTTTTAACCTGATTTACAATACACAGCAACTCCAGCAGAGAGGTGTAAAGTGAAACGGGCCCAGCAGTGGCCTCTGTGTTAACTTGAAAAAACCTCACTGCAGCACAAGGTGAAAAATAATTCATCCTGCTCCATTAAATGCATTTATGGAATAGATTGCCAATTTTATTAAACTGCCAAATCACACATGATGATTTTGGGACAACTTCTAGGGTTGGTAAAGACTAAATTACGACTGAATGGTATTTACTGCAAAATTGCAGCAGTTTTGTTCTGCGTCACACTCTGAAATTTCATTTAATGAGATATATAAACTGGAAATGCTGAAAACTATAAAGGAACTACTCAGATTTTTATCCCAAGAGTACTATCAGAAAACCAGAAAGTATTTGGATACAAGTGCATATTAAATCATCTGTTTTCCTAAAGTGAAAACACACCATTGGAAATGTCATAATGGAAGTTATGGAACACATAGCAGCACACAACTTAGAGAGGAAGAGCATTATTCAGCTTTTATTTTGCTTACTTGAACAAAAAGCAGTGTCTCTGGATGAGATTAATTCACCCCATCTGAACAACCTTAATTCCTCTGCAAGGGCTCACTATTCATTGGTTTTTAAACAATATTTTCTACATAAATCTATTTGGAATGGTAACACACAAATTAAAACATTCTCTAAAAAATAATATAAAAATGTAGTTTCACATAAATAGGCACTAGATTTTACCATCTCTTACATTTTCAGTACTCAAAACATTTTCAAATTCTAAGCAGGAGTTAAAAAAAGCCAACAGAAAAGGACTAACCAGGGCAGAAATCCTCCTCTCCTCCCTCAGCATCCTTCTGGGACAATACAATGTTTAACTGCTTCTCAAAGAAAACCAAATTTAAACAAACGAGCTCTGGGAAGTCCATTAACAGCTATCGCTAGAACTACACTGGAAATGTCATTTAAATTGACCTTAAATCTTTTGTGCCCCTATGGATTAACAAGAATAAAAAACTAAACAAAACCATCCCTACCTCTAATAATAAAACAAGAACAAAGAAAGACAAGACAGTATTGACTGCAAATATTTGTGGTAACACATCTCAGAAGTTATCACATTCCAAACCAATTTTGCTTTAAGATTTAAAAGTAAACCTACAAGTAAAATTATTATCTTACACTTACAGAAAAAATGATCGCAGTCGGCTCAAATGCACCACGAAGGAGAACACGCAACTCCCCAGAACAAAGCAAAGAAATGAAGACTGCTCTGACCCCCAACTTCACCTAATCCTGCAGCAGCAGGTGAGAAGCAGCTTTAAATCAGGCCTTTTAAGAGGCAAACCTCTTCACCTGTACCAAATTGGTTAGCACAAGTGTGGCACAGATTTAGCCAATCCAATTATTACTTTCAGATGCATTTTAACAAGAACTACTCTTTTAATTCCAAGTTTATCATCTACTTACAATGGGTAATGAGAAATTAATCCTAAATATAACACGTTGCTGGTTTTCTGAAAGTTGATATATCATTAAAATAGCCAAGCTTGATTTAAATTATGTAAGTTAATAGCACACACATTATCAAGCCGATAAATAGCCAATTTTCCTTTTTAAAAACCTGTCCAGATTAAAAGATTAATTCGATATTCTAGTCACTGAGATAGAGCGCTTGGAAGTATATCAATAACAGTTAGATATAATGGGCTTTACATAAGCATTTTGTCTTACCATCGCATGCAGATATGGGTTACATGTAGTCATAGTGCTAAAAAGTCAAGGCTGGAAAGTCCAATAAAACTATCAGAGAAGCTAAAAATAAAAGCAGATCCTAGACCTGAAAGAAAAGGCTACAGACACAATCATTGCTGATGTCAGCTGAGTTGCACCCCTTCTTATGACGGAAGTAACTGTGATCACTGCTGTAATATCATTAGTCAGGCTCTGATTGCAGGGTCCCGCGAATCCCAACCACATAAAGAAACTCAGCTGGGGTCCCGTGCCTCTGAGTTATAGAGGAGGAAAAAAAGTAAACACAATAAAGCTCTGCGACTTGAGACATCCTGAGGAGATCAACATGCATTGATCTTGCCACCAACACTTCTCTGAGCAGAAACTTAGAAAAAAACCCAAGGACGGGAATCTTATAAAGCCACATGTTAAGAAACACCACCTTACTCAATGAACTAATGAGACCAAAACTACTGGGAGCTGCAGTGGTACCACGCAGCTGTCCTGCGTGTGCAGAATGCTCCCCAGCACTCCTCCATCAGGAAGCAGCTGCTCTCGCTGTAGAAAGCTGTTCTCACCTTTGTGTAGCATGTGAGAAATGACAAAACCCTCTCTCCGGTTCCCTGCTGCTAAAAACATTCAGGGATTAAATAATACAAACTGCTGGTTTTTTCCCCTGTTTATCAAGGGAGAGAAGAGTCTTTTGATCTTTCCCAAACTAAAGCTGGAATCTCAATATGTTATAAGGCCTCAAGTTTCACAGGCCTACGTTATGTAAACATAAAAGCTCTGCTTGTCAAACACACAAGGCTAAACAACAATTAGTTGGATATATGTGTTTTCCTACATCGCAGCGTCCTCGGAAATCTTGCACTATCACAGTATCATAAGGTTGGAAAAGACCTTTGAGATCATCGAGTCCAACCTATGACCCAACACCTACACCTAACTCCTACTTGTCAACTACATCATGTCACTATGTGCCTCATCCAATCTCTCTTTAAACACCTCCAGGGATGGTGACTCCACCACCTCCCCGGGCAGCGCATTGTGATGGCCAATCACCCTTTCAGTAAAGAACTTCTTCTTAATGTCAAGCGTAAACCTCTCCTGGCAAAGCTTGAGACCGGGTCCTTTTGTTCTGTCACTGGTCACCTGAGAGAAGACACCAACCCCTGCCTGACTACAACCTCCTTTTATGCAGTTGTAGAGAGCAATAAGGTCTCCCCTGAGCCTCCTCTTCTTCAGGCTAAACAACCCCAGCTCCCTCAGTCTCTCCTCACAGGGCTTGTGCTACAGCCCCTTCCCCGTCCTCGTTGCTCTCCTCTGGACGCACCCCAGCATCTCAACATCTTTCTCAAACCGAGGGGCCCAGAACTGGACACAATACTTGAGGTGTGGCCTTACCAGTGCCGAGTATAAGGGAATGATAACCTCTCTAGTCCTGCTGGCCACACTATTCCTGATGCAGGCCATTAGATTCCCACATTCCATCCACTCACTAAGGACAGGACTTCCACTAGGACTAGGAAAGCTGAAAGTGTGCATTTAGGCTTGAGAGGTGTAGTGCAAAGTAATTTACCAAGACATGCAATAAACACACATGGAAAAAGCAATAAACATATGTACAATAACACTTTGAATCGGGTGTCCCACTCCTCCTGCCAGGGTATTAAACCACTCAGCTAACCAAGCATCCAGTAAATTGCTTCACATTTGATGCACCAAGTCATGGCTGGCTCATTTATCAGTTGTGTCGCACCAACACACGCCTTTGAAATTGAAGCAGAATATATTGAAAGGAAGCCACACGGAACATGAGAACTTGCAACATGGAAAGCAGTGTCTTTGGGCCAAGTTCAAAAAAAGTCCAGAGAGAATGCAATTTATTTTAATGGGGTTTTTTCTGTCACACGTACATAAGAAAAGAGAGAAAGAGACCCAAACTGAATCTTACCCAATACAAACTCTTTACCCTTAAGATCGTCTAAATTACGTCCGCGTGAAAGTTGCACACAGAAAAGCCGCCCAGGCACAGCGTTACTGTTAAAGCGTGCTCCACCAGCCAGATTTACAGGAAAAGGGCAGCGAGAGGACTGCAGGGCACAAAACGCTTCTACAAGCACGGCCGCCGTGAACCAGGCTGAGAACACACGCAACGCTTCCAGGTTTGCAGGCAAGATCCACGTCCGCAGTTCAAATGAACGACTGTTTGGGCAGCTCCAGGTTCAGGCTCCGGCTACACAGGGGACCGGAAGGTGTCATCCGGAAAAGGTGACGCTGCGACAAGCCGAGGTATTTCTGAATCTGAAAAAGAGAAAGGAAAAAAAAAAAAAAAAAAAAAAAAAAAATCACATCAGCAACGTTTTCTTCCCAGGCCGCATCCCAACAGTCCCTTCCAGCGAGTCACCAGCTGAACGACTGTACTTAGTTCTGCTGCCAGCTGCAGCTTTTGTCCTCCAGCCCGGCAGTGCCCTCGGTCCACACCGAGTTCTGCGGCCACGCTGGAGCGGCTCGCAGATGATGCTATCCCAGCCAAGAGAAGAAGGCCGAAGAAACGGGCTTGCAGCAAGCCATTTGCCAGGGAAGCGCCTCCCAATCAGAACGGCCCCGCTATAAACCAGCAGGTTTCACGCTCTAACGCGCACACGCCTGGCAACGCGGCTTCGCCAGCTCGTGTGCCAGCTCTCTCATCGCCCTAGGATGAATCCCACCCGGCCCCACAGATTTATGAGGACGCAAGTGGCTCAGCAGGTCTCCGACTTCTTCCTCCTGGACTGCAGGGGGGCTCTATCGCGCCCTGACCCCATCCACCCCTTCACAAGACCAGCAGTCCAGCGAACAATCTGCCTTACTGTTGAAAACGGAGGGAAAGAAGGCGTTAAGTGCCTCAACCTTTTCCTCATTTTCAGCTACTCTACTTCCCTCCACATCCAATAAGGAGCGGAGGTCGTCGCTGCCCTTCTTTCTGCCATCAACGTATTTGTAAAAACACAGCTGCGGGCGGGGGGGGCGTCACCCACCCAAGCGCCACACACGGGCTGCAGTACCGCGGTGCGGCCACAAGGGGCAGCACAGAGCTGCGGGCGGGGGCGGCATCACCCCCCGAAGCGCCACACACAGCTGCAGTACCGCGGTGCGGCCACACGGCGGCAGCACTGGGACCCGGCCCTGCTTGCCCCGCCGCCCCCCGTTGCCCACGCCGCCCGAGCAAAGGCGCTGAACTCGCCCCGGCCGCAGCAAACTCAGCCTTGCTCACAGAACTCTCACCCCGCTGCTGCCCTTCGGAGACACGGCACTGCAAACCGTGCCTTCGACACACACCCCCCCACCGGGCACCCCGGCACTGTGCTCCCATTCCGCGGAACACGGGCGCTCCAGCGCCATCCCCCCCCGCCGCCCCATCCCCAGTGCCCGCCTGCAGCTGCGGGCTCTGCTCGTCAGCCAGGAGCACGCATTGCACACCTCTTTAGAGCCAGCAACCATCACTCACCTGCACCAGGCACCTGCTCTCCAAACGAAAGCCGAGAGGCACAGGTTGCCTTTCCAGAGGAGTCGGCTTCGTCCTTCTCCTGCACAGCTCCCAGAACACAGTCTCTGTACCATGGAAGCTGCCCCCACGGCAAGGACTTTGCCTGCTGAAATGCTTGCCAACTAGCAAGGAAAAACTGACCTGCTTGAGGAAAAGGCCTGGAATTCCAATCCCAGAGAAGTGGCTTTGTGAAGCGGCACACCATGTACCAACGGCCAGAATATTTCCCTGCTGAACATCCACACGCCATGGTGACCAACCAAACCCCTCTCGCAGGCCGGCGAGCCCGTGGAAGTCAAGGGACTGCCGGCACGCTGAAGCTGGCTGCCGAATCGGGGGCTGCGTTTCCAAACACAGCATTCCCAGTGCCCAAGGCTGAGCTAGCGGTGTGTTAACAGCCCATCCTGAACCACCCGTCTTTGGCCATTGTCTTTGCTTTTGAAACGTCGAAAAACTAAAAACGCACGGCACGTGGCGACCGATCTGAAACTTTAACGCAAACGATACCGGACCACACAGCGCTCCCTCCGGCTTCCCAGTGGCTGGGCAGAAGAGGCCAAAGGGTGCCCAGACACCAGCACGCTGCGCCCTGTCACTCGGGAAAGGTGGCAACAACATGACCTCGAGAGGGTCCTGGCCGAGACCACGCATCATGCTGGGCACGAGCACCTGAAGGAGCCGAAGCGCTTCCCAAGCAGCACCAAGACCCACGGGTGCAGGAGGTGAGGCAGCGCGACAGAAGAGGAAAGGAAAGGAAACTAAAAAACAGAGAGGGTGCGAAGGCAAAAAGCGGTGAAAAACACATCGTGCCCTGAGGAAAGCACGCAAAAAGAATGTTAGCAGGGCAACGAGAGGAAGCGGCCCTTGGCCCCTAGGCAAGAGCACTTTCCTCCTCTGCCCGCGTCTCCTTCTGTCAATCCAGAGCCATCACCCTGCCAGATAACTCATCCAAAGAAAGCCGAAAAGACCATCTGCTTCAAAGCACTGGCAAAGGTTTTCACTCCTCCCCCTGCAAGGAAGCCACACGGAACGTGAGAACTCGCAACATGGAAAGCAGTGTCTTTGGGCCAAGTTCAAAAAAAGTCCAGAGAGAATGCAATTTATTTTAATGGGGTTTTTTCTGTCACACGTACATAAGAAAAGAGAGAAAGAGACCCAAACTGAATCTTACCCAATACAAACTCTTTACCCTTAAGATCGTCTAAATTACGTCCGCGTGAAAGTTGCACACAGAAAAGCCGCCCAGGCACAGCGTTACTGTTAAAGCGTGCTCCACCAGCCAGATTTACAGGAAAAGGGCAGCGAGAGGACTGCAGGGCACAAAACGCTTCTACAAGCACGGCCGCCGTGAACCAGGCTGAAAACACACGCAACGCTTCCAGGTTTGCAGGCAAGATCCACGTCCGCAGTTCAAATAAACGACTGTTTGGGCAGCTCCAGGTTCAGGCTCCGGCTACACAGGGGACCGGAAGGTGTCATCCGGAAAAGGTGACGCTGCGACAAGCCGAGGTATTTCTGAATCTGAAAAAGAGAAAGGAAAAAAAAAAAAAAAAAAAAAAAAAAAAAATCACATCAGCAACGTTTTCTTCCCAGGCCGCATCCCAACAGTCCCTTCCAGCGAGTCACCAGCTGAACGACTGTACTTAGTTCTGCTGCCAGCTGCAGCTTTTGTCCTCCAGCCCAGCAGAGCCCTCGGTCCACACCGAGTTCTGCGGGCCACGCTGGAGGGGCTCGCAGATGATGCGATCCCAGCCAAGAGAAGAAGGCTGAAGAAACCGGCTTGCAGCAAGCCATTTGCCAGGGAAGCGCCTCCCAATCAGAACGGCCCCGCTATAAACCAGCAGGTTTCACGCTCTAACGCGCACACGCCTGGCAACGCAGCTTCGCCAGCTCGTGTGCCAGCTCTCTCATCGCCCTAGGATGAATCCCACCCGGCCCCACAGATTTATGAGGACGCAAGTGGCTCAGCAGGTCTCCGACTTCTTCCTCCTGGACTGCAGGGGGGCTCTATCGCGCCCTGACCCCATCCACCCCTTCACAAGACCAGCAGTCCAGCGAACAATCTGCCTTACTGTTGAAAACGGAGGGAAAGAAGGCGTTAAATGCCTCAGCCTTTTCCTCATCTTCAGCCACTCTACTTCCCTCCACATCCAATAAGGAGCGGAGGTCGTCGCTGCCCTTCTTTCTGCCATCATCGTATTTGTGAAAACACTTCCTATTATCCTTCACAGACGTGGCCAATTTGAGCTCCAGCTGGGCTTGCGCCTCCCTAATTTTCTTCCTGCACGACTTAACGACATCTTGGAACATAACCTGATTTACCAGACGGGTCCCACGTTAGAGACCGAGATACGCTTCCCTGCTTCCTACCACAACGTTAGTCACCTATCGCTCAGGAAAGCTCGCAGCTAACTGCCGGCCTGCGCGCACGGTTGCTGTACGCAGGCTTCATTCCCCAAGAAAGAACAAGTTTGCTCCTCACATTAAAAGCAACACTTCCACCAGCCGAACCCGTGCCAAGGAAGTACATTTCAGCCCAACTCCGTTCTCTTGATCCAGCATTCCCTAAACACGATGCCATCGCGTGCTACGTTGAAGCGGAAAACACTCCAGCCAGAGCCGCCAGCGACATCAACTGTCATTAGCAGGGACAAGCCACGAGAAAGCCACGTACCCGAACGCCGTGAGCGCGGAGGGCACCGTCACATTGCTTTTCCGTCTCCCCGGGGAGAGATCGGGGTCCCGCAGGGGCTCTCTCTTTGTGGACGCTTCTGTCAGCTTCTCTCTGCTGACAGAACAAAGGGAAGAAGTCATTGCGGCGAACGCTCCAAGCAACCGTGCTTTAAATGAACGCTCCCCTGCAGCGCTCACCACCACGCGCGACACCCCAACGCCTGCCGAGTTCTAACGCGTGCCAGACAGGCCTGACCTCACCACGGGCCCGGGCAGCGCTCGAGTCCTGCAGCTCATCCAGGTACGGCAGCCTCCGAAAGTTGGCACTGCCATTTCTTAACCTCATGCTCGTCACCATGAGACATCTTAGCGAGCGAGCTAATTGGAGAAATACTTCAGCTGCTGCTCTTTCCTCGCTCGTGAGTGCCTGGTGACCTCCCGAGGGACAAGTTTGGCCAAATTTAAAGCAGCTGACAGACACCGAGGGTGGAACGAGTAAGAAGCGCAAGAAGCTCACGGTTACTTCGTTCACGCCCCCGCCTCCAAACGGAGCCCTTCCTTCAGGTCCTGCAGACTTTTCTTCGCGTTCAGGGAACCAGAACCAGGTTTCGGTCACCTCCTCTGTGAGAGCCTTCGCAGCCGCGCGGAAATTCTTTCCAAAGAAACAGTTCTAGCCCCCTTCCCGGACCCAAACAGGAGGACTGTGACGACGCAGGTTCTCACTTGATTCAGCACTGGAACCTCACCCCGATTAAGCAGGCAGCAGCATTTCTCTCCGCTGCGACTCCAGCGTCGCTCTGCTCTTCTTTGCCTATTGCAGCCCATCCTCTGCCCGCACTAGAGGGGAAGAGAGAGCGGAGGTTAGCTTTCCCACGGGTCTGAGGAGACACAGTGCCCGTGCGCCACTGCTTACGCCAGCACATCACCCACCTCCAGCACGCCCTCTGCGCAAAGGGGGCGTGTAACAGAACAGTCCAAAGGCAGCAGGGGTTATTTCAGTTGAAGAACCCGTACACTTCACACTCCTTCGGATCTAGGAGCGTGCAGAGCCCTCCGCATTCGCATTAAGATTGAGTTCTGCCCAATTCAGGCAGACAGAAAAACAGAGACCAGGAGCCGCATCCACCTGCACGCGTTCTGCTCGGCCATCGCCCTCACCAGGGCTTTCGCCTGACAACAGTGACAGACGTCAGCTCGGGTACCTGCACGCACAGAGGAACACTAAACCATGCGAGGCCTTGCGAGACAACAACGTGTGAGGACGGTCCCACAAAAGCCAGGCTGGGGCCTTTTCGTTTCGCCAATGAGAAGCAGGGAAAGTTCACGCTCCCTCTCCTCCCCCGCCACCGTTCCGGTTTACTCACTTGTTAGTCCCTGTGATGGGACAGAAGAATCCCAGGCTGCGGAAAAGCAGGGCTGTTCGGCGAGACCTTTGCCAGTTTTTTTTCCGGCGAGGACATTCTCCGCATTGCCTTTTTGGTCTGGGTGGAAAGAGAGATGGTCACGATACGTACCGCGTTAGCAATTTTTAACACCGCCTCCCAGTATCGCCATGACGCTAACAAAGCCACTGGCCGAGTTACAGCTGTGTAAAGAAAAACACAAAACCAAAAAACCCCAAAAAGGAGGAACGAGGCAGCTAACGACAGGGCTACTCAACTGCCACAGAAGCCCGGTGACAAACAAGGATCGTGCCACGCCCCCGTCCAAAGAGAATCAAATCGAGCACCTGGAAGCAACTTCCCAAACCAGGAGCCAGCACCACGTACACCGTCATCGCTCAGAGTTGCAAAGCGGTCCTAAGGGTACGGGACACCAAAGGAATCGCGAGACGCTGACGGAGACATCTGCTCGCTCTTCCTAGCGGTACTCCAGTTGCACCGCCGCGCTCCTTTAGACAGCAGATGCCGGCCGCCCGTCAGACCAAACCCCAGCGCCGGCGTCAGCTAAATCATTCTGCCGCCCTCTTGCTCTGCACGACTTCTAGAGACAGACACCGGGACAGCCTTTGGTACGCTCTCCCGCCTCGTCAAGCCCAGCCTTTGGGCACAACGCCTCACAAGCCAGGCAGGCTTTTAGCCTCGACTGCTGACTGGCAGAGCCAAGGACGTTTTACCACTGTTGACGTTTACGGGTTTCGAAGGTTTGCTTTGTACCCGTAGGTGCTGGAACACTACTGGTTTTAAAGGAAGTAAAGTACAAAGCTTTTTCGGAGGGCGACTGATTTGCCCTCCCCTCCCTCAGCAGGCACAGCAAAGAAGAGCTCTGACCCTCAACAGGGCACACGGCCACCAAGCGAGAGCCGGAGAACCAGGCTGGCTCCAGAGCACTGCAAAGCGCAGTCTTGCTCCCTGGGAACGGCTACAAACGAGAACCGATGACACAAACTCTCAGACCGCACGCGGTTTAACCCAGACGGGCCGCTCAGAAATAAGGACACGTCCAAGCACGGATCAAGGCAGCGCTTAGGAGGTACCCTTGCCGCTTACAGGCGCCGGCCTTCCCTCCTGGAGGCCGCTGCTCCGAGAAGACTTCGGTCCCTCGGCACAGCCCTGCGACACCCAAGGGGAAGAGCGTCCAGAGAGAAGCATCAGCTACACCACTGCCAAGGTGTCGAAGGAGGGCCCAAAGGCAGCAAACAGAAGAATCCGAGGCCAAAGCGACCGCAGCCGAGCTCGGGACACGGCTGGAACCACGGGCTTTCCTACCGCCCTTCGTCACGACAGGGCTTCTGTCAACACCAGCCCCGTGAAACGCGTCACGTGCGCTCTCCCCTCGCCCTCCCCACTCGGCGGAGCACCGGGCACCACCTTTCACGGCCACTCGCGCCCGCTGCCACGCCGCTGCCCTTCCCAGCCTTCTCCCGTGTAAATCCCATGTCGTCCCCTAGCGCCAGCGCCTCCCCGCCAGCCCGCTTCCCTCCCCCGCTCACCGACGGACGCCGAGAGTCAGTCACGGAAACGGAAAGGGAGTGCACCGAGGCCACAGGTTCATTCTCCGAGTTCCTCGCAGGACTCCGTGACGGAGACTGCATTCCCAAAGCGTCCATTTCAGTCAGCGGAACGCAGGGCATCGCTTTTCAAACCCCCCACGCGTCCTCGGAGTGCCACGCAGAACAGGATTCTCTGTGAAGCCAGTCAGGTGCGGGGAGCGGGCCCGGGCCGCTGCTCGGGGCCCCGGCTGGCACAGCTCCCCGCTCCGGAGCAGCGGCCGCCTGCCCCCGCGCCCCGGGCTCCGCTCGCGGTTCCTCTCCCTTCCCTTCCCGCGGGCCGGAGCGGGTGCGATGGAGCGCCGGGGCCGCTCGGGAGCTCCGCCAGCGGCGGCGGCGGCGCCGAGAGAGACACGAGCGCCGCGGGACGGGGAGGGGGAGAGCGACCGCGCCGCTCCGGCCTCGCCGCCCAGGCTTTCCGGCGCCGCTCCGGCCTCTGCGCCGGCTCTGTAGGGGTTTTCCGGCGGCGCGCCGGCCCCTGCGCCTGCTCTCTCTGGTTTTTCCGGCCTCCGCTGGCACGCGCTCGCGGTGGTGACGCCGCAGCCAATGAGAGGCAGAAGGGGGCGGGGACACGCAAAGAAAGCGGCCGACAGCCAATGGGAGCGGGAGGCACAGGAAGCGGCCAATAAGACGGCGCGCGCCGAAGACGCCGGGCACATGCAAATGAGGCGGGCCGGCAGCCAATGGCGGCTGGCGGGGAGGAGCGATGCAAATAGGGCGCTGCGCGCCAAGGGTGCCGGGAATATGCAAACGAGGCGCCGCGACAGCCAATGGGATCGCGGCTCTCCAGGAACTGCAAGTACGGCGGCGCGCGAGGGACACGCCCGGCCCAGCGGAGCAGCGTGCGCTCGGCTCCTCTCGGATTCGCTCGGCTCGATTCGGAAACTCTCGGCCGCCCTCGGCTCATTCGGGCGCTCTGGGCTCGGTTCGGCTCGGAATCGAGCGGGATCGAGCCGAACCGAATCGAAGGAAGCCCAACCGAGGCGAGAGGAGCCGAGCGGAGCCGAACGGAGCGCGGGGGGCTGAAGACGCAAAACAGTGTCAGCCCAATAAGCGTCAGCCTGCTCCAAGCAGCGCGTGAGCCCTCGGCGACAGCGGCAGTGGCGCGATGACGGCTACGCACGGGGGCAGCAGCGGCGACGCCTCACCGAGTAGCGGCCCAGAGCGCCGTCCCCCGCCCGGCAGCGCCGGGACTGGGTGCGGCGGCGCAGAGCGCAGCTGCCCCCGAGCTGCAGTACCGCGGTGCGGCCACACGGCGGCAGCACAGAGCTGCGGGCGGGGGGGGGATCACCCCCCCAAGCGCCGCACACGGGCTGCAGTACCGCGGTGCGGCCACACGGCGGCAGCAGAAAGCCCCAAGCCCCACTGACTTAAGAGGGGACTTCAGTGAAGAGGGGACTTCAGTGAAGAGGGGACTTAAGAGGGGAGGGGAGGGGACTTAAGAGGGGACTGGGGAGGGACTTAAGAGGAGACTTAAGCGGGGAGGGGACTGGAGAGGGGACTAAAGTATTAACACCACACCAAAGACGCAAAATAAAGACCACAGAGCAATGTCGCAAAATAAAGAGCGAGCACCCCAGACAGAAAAAAACATTTTTATTCAAACCCTATGGAAATGTTAATTTTTTGCTGAGATTTTATTATTTCTTTATTGACTCAACTTTGCACAGGAACCCACATTGCTCTCGTAATGCTTACATTGAACACAATGCAACAAAGGTACAGTTGGCCTGTTTAACATTGCTGATACCAACTCTGACAGACAGTGCTAAACACCGCTGGCCGGTACTTCATTAACTCGGACTTGGGCAGGCGGACTCACAGTGTGTGATTCGATCTGAAGCTCCACAGCACCCCCGCCGGAATGGGGAGGGGAGGGGACTTAAGAGGAGACTGGGGAGGAGAGGGGACTTAAGGGGAGGGGACTGGGGAGGGGAGCTGAGATTTTCCCATTAGAGTATCTGGGATCAAATAAAAACTCTGGGTGTGTGAAAATTACTTTTCAACAAAGCATACTAGTCTGAGAGAAAACTGTAGATTTCACAAGCAATAAAAAGATGGAAAAGGAACAAATGTATTATCAGTTACTAGCAGAATTTTTTAAATGTAGCCAAAAAATGGAAATGGATGTGCAACATCAACTGTATGTGATTTTATCTTATCTAGCACACAATAATATCACTCAATTTAGACTGTAGGTAAACTTTGGGGCGAAGATTTTTCACAGAGAGTCATGCCGTTCTAAAAGCTCCGCAGCACCCCCGCTGGACTGGCGAGGGGAGGGGACTGGGGAGGGGACTTAAGAGGGAAGGGGACTTAAGAGGAGACTGGGGAGGGGAGTTCTAAAAACTAACTAGAAATGACATCTATTTGAATAAAACAGTGGAATTACAGGACAATATTCTGTCAGGTTTTCAGTCACTGTAATTTTAAATTTAATGAACAAGTTACAATTAAAACAAACCAACCACACACACAATGCATATGCTTCTGTTCATGGTCAGAGAACAAGAGCTCCACAAGAGTCAAGCGAATCACATATGAATCAGAACAAAATTTAAATTAAATAAGAAAATTTTACATGGTGCTTAAAAGCTTACTTTTCTTTGTAACAGAACTGTTTCAGATACAAGGCACAGAAATCAAAGAACGAAACTCAAATGACCATCACTAGGTCCAACACATACATGCTACCGACAAAACTGGTAACTGTTCATAATTCATGAGAACACTAACGAGCTGGAAGCCAGGAGAAGGTCCTCATTCTGTTAATACTCAGGCCTACACTGCAGTGAGAGTAGAAAAAGCACCACTTTCACCTCTGCACTGCACCAGCTAGAAATGGCGTTTCCATTTCAGTTAAGTTCTAAGCCCCGGCTCAGCAAAGCTTCCTATAGTCAGGACCAGCATTATCTTAAGCACAGATAAATAGTTCAAATTTGGACGTGGATAGCTTGAAAGACAGAGTGAGCAAGCAACATCCATTTTCATATACCATGTACACACAAATTTTTATTAAAATTATGCATCATGGTTAGGTATGCAGTTAAACTAGAATAGGTTGATGTTCTCCCAAGTCTAGTCTAAATACTATTCTGACCTAGAACAAAACTCCCTAAGATTCTTAATAAGAGGCAGACCTGTTAATATTGAATGTTCTATATTTTAAGAGATTGTCTTCACGGGAAAAGAGCTTTTGCAGAAGCAGATTAAAATAGATGAAATAATTCAGTTCAAAATAAGGTTACCTACAAAGTGTTTGCTCTTTCAATTAGTACCCCCTCCCACATGCACTTCTTTCTTAATAGTTTGCTTTAGGCTGGAATAGGACATGCTTGATTCATTACCGTGGGTCTGAAAAAATAAGTTTATATTCAACAATCCGTAAAAGAGTAAGACAGAAGGGAAGGTAGTCTAAGAGATTAACTAAATAGGAATACGAATTCTTTGTTCTGGCTTAAGAAATCACATCCACAGTTTATCAGGAAACAACCATTAGGAATACCCCACAGCTAGAAGAAAACTCGGATTGGTACCAGCTTCCAATTACAGAGTAAAGCAGCCGTTTATAGAAGGGAAAAGAGATACTTTCCTATTCCTTTCTTTTACACTTTGCCAATAATACAGCTGCATTTTCACCTTCAGATAGATAAATTTCAAAACTAATTAGCAGGTCAATAATTAAATATTTTTAATATTTTTTAAATTTAAATAAAAAGCCAACTGATATTCTGCCCAGCCATCTTGAACTCTCCTTTGTCCTTGTATCAAATGTACTTGATCCATTCAAATGTTACCTTTTCAGCTCAAAACACACAGAGAACACTTTAAATTAGGACTTCAAGGAAACAAACCAACCAAAAAATCAAAGTGTACTGTACTCGCCTGTTTTTCCCTTACCTCCATAAAACCAAAGGAATTGTTTTAGGAGAAAAAAAAAAAAGCATATCTGGGCTTGCCAAAATAGCCATTCCCCACCCCCTCCTCCCAATTTAATTATTTTTCATTTATTTTCTTCTCACTTTTGTGAATTCTAAGTCTCTCAAATCCAAGAATTAAGCAGGGGCTGGAGGTCTGGTAGGGAGGTCTCAAGAGAAAAGCACTGCCAGTTGTTAAAAAGTAAAGGTTACAGTTGAGGATTAGAATCTCCACAGTTGTTCCAACGATAAATTCACATCTCTTGCTAGAGAAGAAAATGTTTCCAGTGCTCCACTGAGTCACCTGAAGCAGCTCTCATTATTCATACACCCTTTCAGATTTGCTATGTGCCTCATCCCTGGCTTCTCCTGCTAGTTTCATCCTTTGTCTTCAGAAATGTCTACTCTCTTCCATCCAGGCTAGCTTTGCCAGAACATATTTGGGGTTAGCTTACTTCACTGTTCTTCACTGTTTCTCAGTTTTGAGACCACTAAAAATTTTCTAACAGAAAAAAAGGGTCCTATCAAGTGAACTAAAGCCTATGAAGAATACACTTAATGTTCTTATTTACCGGTCACCATCTGTTTTGAAACAGGGCACTTAAGACCGCTCTCTCCTGTGGTGTCCAGGCTCACACTGAAAGCTACTGGGCAAGTTCTTAAAGAACAGTAGGAGTAAAGACTTATTTGGGGCTTGTTCAGCAGCTCACTGGGTTACGTCATTAACCTTTTTCTCCTTTGGTTTCTTCCCTACTAAACGCAGAAAAAGCATTGCACTGGCAGTTCACACAGATATTACAAACAATAATTAGTTTAGAAGGCTCGGTGCCTCTTGGATTAAAGGTGCTAATGAGTTGAGAAGTGTGACTGTCGCCTCAGGCCTGACCTGTTGTATTCTCAGCGTTCTCCCTGGCATCTGCTTTACAGCCCATTACACAGAGCTTTATCAGTGAAGTTTTCTGTCTAGCTGTTATTACCAGTAAGAGAGCAGTGGCATGTTTACAGAAGCACACTGCATATCAAGTGTCTGATTTTTAAAATGCATGTCTAATTTTCACAGGACAAAGCCTTCCCACGAACTATTTCATACTGCTGCCTAAATAATGCACACAGGTGGGGCAGGCCACAAGGCAAGTCCATTGTGCAACAATTTAAAAAATCATCTGCTATACGCAGAACACATACAAGACTCCCCATCTCTGATCATATGGCTGTCACTCCACAGCTTTAATGACTCTCTGTATAACAATATCAATGGCTCCACCCGGAATTCTGAAACCTTAAGGGGCTGCTGCTGTTGACTTTCTGGTTTGAGGGAGCTTTTCTGCCTCTACTTGTAACATTCTTGCCATGGCCAACTTCCAGGATAGGTTCTCTGGCAGGCAACCTCTTCAGGCGGGTGTTCAACTCCAGCTCATGCATAGTCACAATATTTTAGATCATTGCAAACAGTTTGACCAATGTATCAAAAAGATCTAATGTTGTTCACTTAACGGGTCAGTAATACTGGGGGTTTTTTATGGTGATAGTAGTCTCTAAATAATAATTCCTTGTCATTGAGTAATTTAGCCTATGTTGGCCCACAAAAAGACTGGGTTTTCTACATTTGCTTTCCCATATCACTCAATTCTTCTTTTTTGTAGGTCTGCAAAACTATGCTGTTCTACAAAACTTTTCTCACAATGGGGATATGCAAGAAATACTTTCTGTTACCAGCTCTGACCTGACTTTTTGGGAGACTTGCTACTATAAACTTACTCCATACATGTCAGCCAGCTGCACCAATTACAGCCAAAAAGGAGTCCTTTCATCAGTTTCTGTGGTTCTGTACTCAGACAGAAATGAGGTCGTACTCTATGACAGAGCAGTAGACTTTCTAATAAAATAAAAATATTAGTTAAGAAACTGTAAAAATGGAATAAGCAGTTGTCAAACCTGCAGAGGAATGCAGGTTTTCACTAGCAGCCAAAACCTGGACTTCAGCATAAAAATCAAAAATACTAAGTTAAATAGAAGCCAGAACATCTCTTAATTAAATTATATTATTCATTTAAGTAGGATACCATGTCAATCAAGCAAACTAGATTTACATAACTGTGATGATCTTCCAATCTTCACATGTTCATTAATCTACCATACACAGCACAGCCATATATTCCCATTAAAAAGATAAGAAATTACTTCCACGTACAAGAACTTCCATGCTTACTATTCCAGAAGTGCCCCCTAAATGTGGTTAATGCATTTGTTGCAGTCAATACATAATTCTTCTAGACTACTAATGCCACCCGTTTTAACTAAAAATCAGCAGCTCTGGAATTACTTGTTAAACAGTGGCTGTTTATTGTGACATTCAGAACACATATTTGGTGGAGTTTGGTCTATATTTTGTTTAGGTTTTTTAAATACAAACCACACAAACCTCCTCCCTAACTATTCTTCCATGCAAAGCCTGCCTTTCCCACAGGCAGAGTATGCTTCAGCTTTTCATTAGATGAACATTGAGCTTATTTAAAAATAGGCAAGCAGTGTCACAGCTCATTTCCTCAGATGCAATTGTGAAAAGGCAGTTAGAACCCGTGTGTCCAACCACCGCGAACATTTGGCATGAAAAAAACCACAAGAACAACAATGTTTTTTATATAACAAAGCACAATGGCTTGGCAGGAGGGACTTCCATGCCGCAGGCAAATTGCAACATTCACTCCTTTTGTTTCTTGCACTGGAGCCTTCACTGAAATTCAGGAGGACACGCGGCCCTTTACCAGTTCTAGGAGTTTTCACAAAGATGTTTGTTTGCAAACATCCTGCATGAGATAGAACTAAAATGAATTCCAGCAGTGCAAAGAATTATCTTGTTACTTCAAGTGCCCCAACAATTCCCTAGGGAAACAATACCCACAGAGACCCACAAATCAGTAGCGCAGTAACATGGTAAACATTTAAATTTGGAAGTATTTTGAGTCACATCTGTAATGACATGTATACTATTTTTCTAGCTGCATTTCATACCATGCTTCCTTTCTTTCAGTATAGCACTTGTGTTGTACGAAACTGACACCACCATGTAACAGAACCATGTATATGAAAGGTCCGTGCACTTTAAAGATATCATATATACAATATCAGAAGATACTCAAATGGAAACCTTCAATGTGAAATGTTTAGACAAAGCAGCTTTGATGAGAAACTTTGCTTCACTGAGTCTGCGGCAGGTTCACTTGAAGCAACTCAACTTCTGTTAGCTTTTAAAATAACTATGACAGACTTCTGACAGAGCTCCACCAGCTTTGTCCAGGAATTGGAGTATTTGGGAAGATGGATGATCCACCTTCTGTGGAAAGACATAGACAGACGGTCTGCCTCCAGACACAGAGCCCCTAAAATCTGGTGGAATCAATTAGCAAGTGTAAACAAGATAAAATGGCTATTTACGTGTTACTCACATTTTCTTAATAAAACTAGGATATGATATTCAATAACCACCTCCAAGATCACTTGAGCTGCTAAGCTAGAAATAATAATAATTAATAACAATAATGTAATGAAACAAATGGTGTACTTTTCAGGTTTTCAAGTCTCTTCTTCTGGACCACAAGCAGAATCACTCCCTAAAACATCACAGGAAGCCTCTCTCTAGAGTAGAATAAAGGACTGTTTATTAGCTTATAAAGTAATTAAGACAAGTGTGGGGAAATCCCTTTATTTAAAATCATATTGAATTACATGTGTCTTTTCTGAGTATTAGAGACTTTCTGTGTATCATGTAATATGAATGCTGGTCTAGTTTCTCGTGTTCTAGAAACATCAACAAATATTTTGTTACCTAGAAACAAATTAACCAATCTGTAAGAAAAAAAGTGGTACTTCAGTTTTGCTGTATTACTTACCTGAATGCTTGTTTACCCCCCCCTTTTTTTTAATCCTTCATATTCATTGGGACAGTCACATATGTAAATGGAATATGAAAACACAAACAAAAGAGAAGATTGTATGTGTAATTATATATATTATATATAATAAACATGTTATGTAATGTAGGAATCCGACAAGTCAATAACATCTGTTTTTCACTCTACCATTTCTGCATTTAAGATATTTTTGTTAATATAAATACCTTATACACTGATTACATTCAGACCTTAAGTCAAGCTTTTGAATTCATATCAAGCTTTTCATAAAGCTTGCCTCTGTAGCAGAAACTGAAAATTGCTTCCTATGGATTAGTAGACATGGCATCAAAATGGCATCTTACCGATGTAACTTGACTCAAACCAGCAAATAACAAAAAAGAAAGAAAGATCTTTAAGGTTCTATTACGTAGACTAGGGCTGTTCCAACTACCTGTGATATGAGCCAATGCTCTAAAGGCAAAACATTCAAAGCCCTGGACGTCCACTTCTCTCATTCTAACAATAAAACTGCAGACAGCCCTACACGACTGGATTGCAAATGTCTAGTGAGAATAAGGAAGGTTTTGACTGCTGCTTTTTTGATTCAGAGTTATTCCCTGTGAGAACTTTCTATAGAGTTGAGAGAGTCCCTACTCCGACAGACACCTATGGAGTTTAGGCCTTCCAAAAGAAAAGAAAATGCTGAGGAGACAGTTACAGTACTTTAATAATTAGCAGAATTCATAGAAACTCTGTGTCGTGACAGTCGTTGCCAAAGTCACCAGAACAGTTACACCATTAACATGCAAGTCCTTTCTTAGAAAATTGATTGTAAAACTGCTTCCTGTCAGATAGTCAGCAGTGCAAAACTAGCTTTACAGAGGGCACTCTCCTAGAGTTCATCTAGTACAGCTTCTGTAATAACCTGTGGATTATCAGAAAGTTCTTGATATGGGGGTCTGGTTAAAAGATATCAACAGCTATGACTCAACCAGCCACTTCTTTTCTCTCTTAGCCAGTGAGCTAAGCACTTCTGAGAATGCCCCGAGGAACCAACACGCAGCAGTGCTTGGTAACTCAAAGGCAGTGCTGGCTGCCCTTCATGAGCAATGCCTTATTTTAACCACCTTTACTGCACAGTACTTGGGACAGCTTTTGATCAATCTATATTAATTTACTTTAAACCATTAAAAAACTCTTGTATCTACTTTATAAAAGTGAACATGGTTTTGGAGCAGTGTGAAAGGAGATCAATCTGCATTTCTTGAACGTACATAAGATGAAAGCAATTACTCACTGTCTTCAAAAATCTGCTGCAGAAACTTCCTTGTTCTCCATATTTGTAGAAGTCCCCATAAGGATTCTGGCAGCAAAAACTGAAAATAAAGGAAATTTTGGCAAAATAGTCAGAAGCAAAGGCATATATGGTGCAGATCTCCATGCTTTTCTTTGTTTTTCCAACTATTTAGCCATCCGCAGATCCATGGGTGAGTGACTAAGGCAGTATGACACGACAGAAAAAAGGGGGGGAGAAAAAAGCACCTTGGAGGAAGTTGCAAATATCCTGAAGATATTTAGCAACTGCCAAGGGAGCAAGAAGATACATATCCACAATGTACAAATATATATTCACCCTGTATTACCTCAGTGCTCTACTATAAAAATGGCAACACCGCAACAGCTTAAAGGAATATTCCCTTTTGTCAGCAACTTTTTAGATTATTACTTAAAAATCATCCTTTTGATACAGTGAACTTTCAGTAATTTCATTGGGTTTTCCACACAACAGTAATAAAAGATTCAACATTCATGCAGCTGACAAGATGAATGTAAAACTTAAACTGAGCGTTTAATTAAAAAAAGCGCTATGAGTATTTTTCACTGCTCCAATATGCATACATATAACAAAATTTCCACTGTCCTTTTGATGTCTTTTGCACTGTGCTATGCTGCATAATGACTATACGGTAAACCGTAACATCAGACTCCTATGGATAGCTGGCTTTCTATCTCATTAAATATTTTTTGCACTGCCTCAGGAACTTCTTTTTCAAAATCATCAATGTATAGGTTAGTTCCTTCACTCACTCTGCTATGAGCATAAAGTATTTGTTGCGAGGGGAAAAATATGAAGTATTACAAGATCATAGTAAACAGATACAAAAATACAGTATCAGGTAAGATTTTAGATAGCAACACATCTAAAAGGAAGAAAAACAAGATTTAAAGGTACTCTAAATATAGTTTTTAGAGCACTGAAAATACACACAAAAATTAAATGAAACCTTATGAAATGCAGAAAGGTAAGGAGCCCCTGAGGTCATACATTATTATATCACAGCTATGGGAACTGCCTGTATCGCAGGAGAAAGTAGGAGTGAACAGTGATGACAGCTATGAATCTGTAATGCATTTAGCCTCCAGGGCAATGCAGGCATACAAAATGAAGACATTTTTAATCAGCAGTCTGCAGAGCTTAGAAATAGCTATCTCATCCAAGGCTAGTAAAAGGGAAACATTAACAAGGTTCTCAAAATTAGCAGAAGGCATGTTACACAATCAAGATCCTAAAATTGACACTTTCTGAAACACAGGTTATCTTTACTCCCCTTCTCGTCCCCCAAGAATTTTTCTCTTTCTCCAATAAATTACGGATGAAATCTTGATAGCTCATATATTGCCCTGGGCAAATTTCTGTTGATTATTAGTCAGTAAAAAACGCAGAGTGCATGCATTTATTCCATTTTTTGATATGCATAGGGTAGGAACTTTTATAAATGACAGATACCTGAGACAACACAAGATCTTCTTTTGCCTAAATGAACCTGTATGGGAAAAGAAGGAGGAAACAAAAAATCCTGCACCCAAAAGATTCTCTAAAAGACAAATATATAACAAAAATTTTCAGGCAATACTGTGTTTTAAGAGTTCTGTAAGTGGTTTGCTTCATTTTTTTCCATTACTAGGAGAGGGAAATTACAAAATAAAACATGTTTACCTCAGGAGTGAGGAAAAAAATCAGGTATCTTTCCACAGACATTTAAAATCTGTAGAAATCTTTTCTCTTAGAATTTTACAGGTCAGAAGGGACCGTAGTATGAGATTGAAGTCCAATATCCTCCTTGAAATGGGATAAGCATTGAATTCTGACCAAGTTGCATATAGCTGTGTCAAAAAAATTCCCAAAGCAGAGATTCCACAACCTCTCTGGGCAACATATCCACATCTCCTCCAATCTCCAACCTTCCCAGTATCCATAGTTTGGTAAATTCAACTGAGAAGTGCCTCACAATGGCAACTTCCGGTTCTCTCAGCACACTCAAGCACATGCCATTTGTCTCTATAGACACATATAGGTCAAGATTTCTCAAGAAATCCCTGTTGAGTTCCTCAAATATACCATTTCGTGTATCCAGAAAAAGTAGTCCTGGGTGATACAATGATCCCATAGAGCAAAGCATCAGATTAAAAATTAATCTTCTCTCACTAAAATATAAAAACCCTATTGAGCAAATGGAGATAACATTTATCCTCTTTGTTATTAACGTTAAGGGAAATATGATAGTATCCCATCAACAAGTTGCCAAAACAAAGGAGATAAGCTATTTCAGTAAGGCAGAAATTCATATGTGTTACATTTGTAAATTCAAGACTAAATATAGTAAACATTTGTAAAGCATTTTCAAGTTCCTATTTCTAAAAAAGTATCAATTTCTAAGACTAAGTTTGTTCTTAATAAATACTGTTACTTGGAGATAGTGCTAAAATTCTGTAATTGTAGATGAAACATCTATTCTAACTGTAGTTGAAACAACAATTCAGAAAGGATAGCCCTAAGGACTGTTTTAAGTTTGATCTAAAATAAAATGGGAAATAATAGAGAATAAATACTGAGAAGCACAGGTGATGATAATGATCAACTTAACAAACCATGGCAAGAGCATGTCAACTATCTAATTGCTATCAAGTGCAACTATCAAATGACAGCCAAGTGTTTCCAAAACTACTCTCCAAATGTTGTCAGTCTAATAAAGTTGGATCTCTTCTCAGTATCCCAAGACTGTTTAAAATAATCCATATATTCTGACATTCCTTTTGTGTAGCAGGATTTGTATTTTGTCTGCCTAAAGAACAAAACCAATATCCATACCCACTTACTTGGATACACACATTTCAGATTGAAACTAGCCATTAAAATTTTGGTTTCTCTCTTTTACCAAAACAAAGACAGGATTAAACAGAGAAAGTTCTTAATAGCTTCCTTGAAAAAAAAAAATCTTCAATAAAAAAGATTAAAATACCATACAGGCCAAATTCTGGATTTTATTTTTCGTGTCATAACTGTATCTAAGAGCAGTAATTGACATGAGGCCCCCCAGTATCAAATGCTGTGTAAGTACAAAGTAAGATGTAGCCCCTTTATGAATTTGCTTAATAGCCAAATGGAAAAAACAGACAGAAGAAGAAGAAAATTAACATAAGCTAAAGGACTAGGAAAGTCTCCAATAGTCATTTTAATGCTGCAATTTTCTGCTTACTTTAGTATGTTGATGTGTTTAATTTTTTCAGTGGAGGACAGTAAAATTGAAAGAAAACAGAATACATTCATTTCAAGGACAAAAACCTTGACCGTGAATTGAGAATTTAAAAATCTGCTAAAAAGCCACTTGAGATTTTGTTTTTATTTTCCCACTTTTTCCCTTCCAAAGTATTCTGAAATGATTACATAGCTTGCAGCAGTTCCACAGGCAAGACTCAGCCTGAAAACTCTTACCCAATCTCTGCCCACAATAACGTTTGCAGGGACAGGTTGCAGTGTCAGCGAGGCACTTCTGTGGGTGGCCGGGGGCATTTGTGTAAAAGGAAAAAAGATTATGCTAATAAGGCAAAACTAAGGGCTATGAAAGCAATAGCTGCCACCTGTGTGGCTCTGAAAAGCTGTCTTTAAAATAACTTTCAAGGCAGTTAAATTTCCTTTAAGGACTATTCACCTTCTTTTTTTTCCCCTCACATTTCCTCCCTTTCAACATGGCCATTGTGACAGTACGCATAAGTTTCCAGGAAACATTTTCAGTGGGAAAGGCCAAGCAACTACCAAGCGTAAGGGAAGGGATCGTGGTGTATTACAGCAAGACAGAACGGTAAGCAACGAAGCATTCTCAAGTGCTGAAGCAAAACTAAATAAATTCCTGCTTTTTACCACATTCATTTACATGTTCCCTCATCTTTAGAGTCACTTCGATTTTTTCAGGACATTTCTAGACCCTGACCTACAAGACACGATATGGGAAAAATTGAGCTACACGGGACCTTTAAGAAATCAAATGTCGGTAACTGACGTAAAGAATGAACCTCTAGATACCAAGCACTACTGTAAAATGACAATAAAACAATTCCTAATTCAAGAACTCTTACAGATGGCAAGAAGACAATTGTGACATGTAATCCAGCATAGCATAAAGTTAAATGAGATCTGTGGGACTTTGAAATTACAGTTCCATATGGCTGCTGTTACACTGAACCACCAGAGATAACTATCGAGTTTGTCAAGCTATGTAAGGTAAAAATTTATTAGCTAAACAAGTAGGCTATAACAATTCTTCAGAAAGGTGAAAAGCCTAGCAGAGAAGTTGAAAATTAATGTTTAATATTTCTTGTGCTATAAAGAACACGATTGACATTTTTATAAAACAATATAGTTAAAAGATTATGTAGAAATTGGTACAACACTGGAATAAATTAAAGTGGGTGTTGTGTGTCAACATGACATAAATAGACTCAAAGGTACAAAATAAGCTAAAATTAACATGCTAAGACATGTGTTGTGTATACTAACGATCTGCGGTCGCCTGTTTCCTTATAAAAGCATTCTATATTTAAACATGTATATTATTTTTCCACAATAGGGATTACTATCAGGATCTATTAGATAACAAATAGCACTTAACATTACATTTCCTTGCTAGGTAAATAGACCTTAAAAAGGGAAGACGATTTCACAATACGTGTGTTGCCTGTTTCTTACGGGACAGAAGAAGAAACCCAAGCAGATACTTCCAACAACACCAACAGTAGAAAAGATTGCAGGAAACTACTTTTCTGTAAAAGATATAGGTAGGTGACAGGGCTATAAAGTCTGTTGTAAGAACAGCAGAAGGAACACTGCTATATGTTTTAAAGAGCATTCTAGAGTATGTGCCAAGTGGAAGCAGCAGGTCAGCAAAAAGATGTATGGACAAAACCTAGCCAAGTGATTCAGTCTTACCTAGAAAGAGAAAATCACAGTGAATTTGCCACATCTGAGTGCCATGTGATGAATCAGCAATAAGATTTTCTACTTCTCATCTTTTCTTTTTTCCTTTCTCTAAATAGACCGTTTCATAGTATTTGTAAGAATTCTAATTGAATAGCGTAGAAATGTAATCAAGATTATGCAATTTTAAGGTCTTACATTCGTAGGAAGTATTTTTAATTCCTGTACTGATTAAATAAGTACATGCTTATTTTTACAAACTTGAACTAGTATCTTCTACCTGCTTCAAAGTATTTGTGATCTACTCCTGTTACTTCTGATTGTATTTACAACTTGCCTTGCATTTTAGCTATTCTTACTACTATAAATAAACACATGCTTTCACCAGCAGATATTATTTATTTTAAGTGTCTTGGGAATTTCTAGCAATTCATTGACAGTAACTTTCCTTCCTCTGCTTTTAAAATTTTCTCTTTTTCTAGATTTGAAGAATAAAAAAACCGCTTTCTGTACCCCATCTCACCCAAGCGTTTTAAAAGGCAGATACACAAACTCTACAAAGGATGTATCAGAACTTGACTGTCTTGACTTTCAGTGTTGCAGAACAAGAGTGAAATTGCACAACTCGTTTTCTCTCAACATTTATGTTGTCATTTGCTTTTTTAAGTACAAGGTGAGGTAACAGGATGGATAGAGCCTAAATACTCAGTAGCTGTCAAGTGCCATCTTGATGACTTACTACAACATTTTCAGGCATTGTAATTTGGATGTATTTATACAAAGAATAACTAAAAATTCATCTGCCTCAAGCTAACAGCTGGAAAAATAATTGAAAGTCCTCTGTGAGAAATTGTGGAATGCAGCTCCTCAGAATTGGGGAACACAGTCCTCAAGTCTAAGTAATGAGAATATGCTTTCAGAAGTACAGTCCTAACTATGTCAAGAAATATAAGAAAAAGTCATATAACTCATTCACCAATGGCTTTCTGCCCAGCTAGCCATCATATTTTACCTCTGTTTCTTCCCACGAGAGAGTGCTGATCTGCAGCTCTGAGACCATCTGTACAGCCAAAGGTTTTAAGATGCTTTAAGGCAGTAAAAGAGGAATACTCCCATTACACTATTTAGGGACTTCATTTGGCTAGCCAGTCTCCCTAGTCTTTTGCAGTATTCATAGAAACAGGATCACCTAGAGAGGAAGCTTGAACCGAGTTCTTAATCACCATTCAGATTGTCTCTGTTTTCTCCACTGGCTATAAAGCAAACCTGTGAACACAACTTGGCTAACTGAAAGGCAAACAGCTAGATGGTACAAGTACTTTCCACAACGTCCACCCAAGATTTCCGACATAAAGAGCAATCACCAAGTCAAGTGACAGTATTTGAATATAGATAGAGAAAGATGGTGCATGAAGATATGCTCAGATGCCATGCAAAACACAGCAAGACTACTGAAGAACAAAATAACTAGTAAGACATCGGTGTATGATAATAAATTTGTTTAAATATTCCAAATCCAAACACACCCTGAACAGCTGCTATTTGATGTCTTGATAAACTGAGCGGTGCTTGGAAATTAAGAACAGCATAACACTGCAAGACTTAAGTAATGCTTTATTATTTACTTACAGCTACAGAAATGTAACTCCAACAGTACTAATTGAAAGAATATGATTTCTGTTGTTATAATTAATTAATCTACCAAAATCAACAGGTTCAGTCCTGATTCCATGACCTCTGCTAAATGGTCCTCCAGTGTGAAAAGATCACACTGCCATTTTATCTAATCTGCCAAAAAATAAAGAACAAAACACAACAAAAGTAAAATCTTGCTAAGACAGTGCTAAATTGCTAGGAAATCTTTTATCATGTGTGAGAGAAAGAGTGGGGAAAATCGAATGAGGAAGCTCAAGCAGCCAGAACATACCCTTCTTTGACTACTCAAAGCAGTAAAACACAAAATTCATTGCATGAATAAATAACTCAGAAGTTTTTGGTAACAAATATAATTCATTAAAACTTACAATTATAAATATAAGTATTAAGCTATAATTTAAATTCTCAGCCTCAACTTTTAATCCCACATGGCAAAAACTTAGGTGGTAGATTGATGATTTGTTCATTTTGTTTTCCAGTAAGATGCTCTTTACATTCAAAATTCTTCCTGCAGGGCAAGGAATCAAAGATACATGGGATGATGACTGCCTGACAACATGGTAGAACAGATACGTATCAAATTACAAAGATCATTATGTGTTGGATGCTGATTAGTAGCCTGCTGAGCATGATGTCACTGATCTGTTGCATTATGAATTGTACTCTCATCAGGAAAAGTGTTGGCAACTTGTTGAATTGCTTTTATTGAGAACTGTCAAGACTGCTGTTTAGAACTATAAATTCTGATTGCTTCTCATACAATATTTCCGTTCCCATTTGAAAAACAACGACTAACGCACAAGGGTCATTAAATGAAATAAGCCAGTGTCAGGTTTCTAAATTTTTTTAAAATTATCTTTTATAAAGAAAAACCCTGGATGCCAGAGACCAAGCTAATCGTACTTTTTTTTTAAATGAAATCTTCAATTAATGTTTCAGACTGTGTAATATCGCTTCTGTTCCTCTCCAGGCTCCTTGTTTCATAGGTGACAGACTAATTTCTTCCGTAAGCACTCGGCTTTGAATGCTCAACTTGACAGGCTTCAGCCACCCTTCCTCCTCCATTAAACAAGGATGGAGGGAGGGCAGAGGGGAGGCAGTGGGATATCGTGGAGGGGAAAAAATCACTGGGAAAAGGGATATAGGAAAATACTAGGACAGGAGTTATAACGTTTTCGCACCAGTAGTCCTTCAGTGCAGTGCTAAGTGTCTCTCCTGAACAGAACATTCGAAGCACAATACAAGAAGTTGCCTTGAGACAGGCCCTAGAGTAATATTCATTGAAATATTAAATAAAAAACCTCTTGCAATTGGGTACATCCCATCCAGTATCAGTGATGTCAAACCAGTAAGAGAATCAGGCATGAACAAAGGAATATCTAAAAAAAATGAAAGCACAAACTAACTTATCAGCAGGAAATAATCCAGCCCACACTTAACTAGTTTCTGGGAAATCTCTAATTCTGTTTTGAAAGTTGGAAAAATATAGTCTATTTCTTTTTCTTATGATGAGGAACTTAAAGGAAAGATGATATCGATCTCTCCAATTACCAGCTGAATGAGCTCAGACGCTCATTCTGACTTTATAGACAGAGTGTCAAGAAAAGTGCTTGAAACAGATCCTCCACTCTTCAAAATGTAAAGATATTGTTTGTTTCTTGTGTTTAGACCACCATAAAGGCCCCAATGATCGTACAGACTTTGACAGAATATTGAAGTATCAGACAGCAATAATAATAGAAAAGATAAAGTAGTAACTTTGCCTAAAAGATAATAATTAATCTTGAAACTCATTAAAATTTTTCTTTATAAATTTATAGCACAAGGTTTCACAGGTCACCTAATATGGGTAGAGCATATTATTCTTCAGTGAAATAACTGTTGAATCATAAACTGTTGAAGTGCTGACACAAGACATAAATATGTAGCATCCATCAATCCATAAATCTGAAAAGAGATAATGTAAATGCTGTGAATAAGATCTTTAGGAATAGAACCTTTACTTCTTCAAAGATTAATATTGCACTATATTACATGAACATACACGTATCTGTCTCTGCAGATGCACAACGCAATGCAGATTGTAATTCTACTTGCAGAATACAGAGCAATGAATTTTCATGAACAGGAAATGAACAGGATTATTTACACATTAGTCACATGAATGTTAGGAAGGGTCATTTTTCTGTAACTCTGTGATTAAACATTTCTTTGGGAAGGGATACCCGAAGTATGTGTTACCAAAAATATCAAGATTCTTTACTTTCTCTTCAGGTACCAAATCAGTTAATTGTTATCAGTAGTTTCTAATGATTATGAATATTCACTTACAGAACACACTTATCAACCTACTGGCCATAGAAAGAAAAACATTTAACTTGTTTGGAAAATTCTAGATTGGCATTAACTCTAGTTGTACTCAAAACAACTACTCATTTTCTTTTATTTTTCTTTTATTTCTCTGTCTGATTCCCCAAAGTTCTTGAAAAACATCTTCCACTGTAACCCAAACATAAATAGGGAAGGGGAGAGAAATAAACAATGTGATCCTAGTTTTGCCTTCTTCTGGTTCTCAGAGTTATGTTGTTTGTCCCTAGTACCTTATGCCTTTTGGAACATTTATCATGCCTGTTCAAATTCATTGTGTAGAATGACAAAGGCACAGGTGCTGTGAATAAGGCAAGAGCAGTAAATGTTACATATCTAACTTTGTCAAGGTCTTTGACATAGCCTCCTTATCAATGAATTAGCGACATACTGGCTAGGTAAGTGGGCAGCAAGGTGTGTTGAACATTGTCTGGACTGTTAGACTTAAACTGTCAGGCACAAAGTCCAGCTGGCAGTCAGTAACAAATGACTACCCTCGTGGATCTGTTTAATGTGTTCATTAACATCCTGGATGACTGTACACAGGGCATTCTCCGCAAGTCCATCGATAACCATGAATTAGAGGGAGCTGTCCATACACTGGAGGGCCGGCTGCTACTGAGAGGAAGGCTGGAAAAATGCAATGACAAGAACCTCAATGTTCAACAAAAGCAAATGCCATCTTTCATCTAAAATGTAGTAACACCATGCAACAATATAGCTGGGGACTGACTAGGCAGTAGCTCCACAGAAAAGGCGGCGAGGATCCTGACAGATATCAAGGTGACCGTGAGTGAGAAACACCCTTGCAGCAAAGAAAACCAGCTATATCCCAGACTGTTAGTAAGCACGTAAGCTAGCAGGTCTGGGGAAGTTTATTCCTCCTCCTCTATTTGGCACTTGCTAGACTGCATCTGGAGTACTATATCCACTGTAGGGCTTTGTAGGACAACATACAACTGGAGCAAGTCCAGCGGAGGGCCATTATGATAGTTTGGGAGATGACCTCGTAGGAGAATGCAAAGAAGACTGAGACGAACTCTTCTTGGAGGTGCACAACAAACAATAGGACAAGAGGTGCAAAGCAACAGGCACAAGTTGGAATGGTGGATTATTTTTTTTTAGTAACAATCAAATACTGGAACAGTTGTACAGAAAGCCTTTGAAATCTCCACTCTTGAAGGTGTTCAAAATTCAGATGAACAATTTTTCTGAGCAACCAGATCTGATTAGATCTGCTTTGAGCAATAGGTTAGAACAGATGGGGACCTCTGGAGGTGTCGCAGCGCGAGAATCGACGCGGCACGAGTCCCGGACGGTGGTGGAAGAATGCGGCCAACTCAATATGAGTGATAAGCAAGCTTCAAGTTTATTGATGTGACACAGCTTCTTTTATGCTCCTTTGCTTTAATTATGCACATGTGTTATAACATAATTGGCTACCTTTACTTTAATTATGCATTCGTATTATAACATTACTGGCTACTGGTGACTTCATCTCTCGGCCGTAGTTTGTCTCCCAGCCGCAGTTAGTTAGTTTCCCGGCCGCAGTTTGTTTCCAGGCCGCTTATCCTTTCTATGCTGGCTCGTTACCAGGAATGTTGCTTACTCCTTGCTCAAGGTTATCGTAATCTTCATGGGCCTTCTGCATAGCTCCCTTATGCTAACCGAGCTCGCTTATGCTAACGGAGGCCTAGGCACACCAGCTCAGACTTGATGCTGTTACATGCTGCAAACTAACTCGTCCAGGGACCCATGTCCCTGTTCCTTGAGCCATTCCCCAACATGGAGGTCCCTTCTAACTTAAAATATGCTACAAATCTAAACTTCTTCATAAATATTCTTCCCTTGTAATTGATTCTACACACACTGGAATCCCAGCCCATCAGTATCATTTCTGGCTGCTTTCCTCAAATACCTTGTGATTTCAGACTATAAGTTTTATCCACTTCTGAAGGTGAGCAGCCGATTGGAATCCAGGTATTAAACTCTCCCAGGGATTCCAGGTCTCTAACTTGAAACCAGGGTAATTCCCGAATGAAACCTGGACTGTACAGAATTAAATGAGTCCTACATCCTATAAAATGAAATTTCATTTCTAACAACTCTATTACCACACCTCTCTATAGCCTCCAAAATGGTTTGGTTTTCTTTTCCTGTTTCAAAGCGTACCAAAATTAATGTGAAATTATAGAAGTCCAGTAATCCTCTGTGTAAGGTAGACACTGAGTCTGAATCTAAATTATAATCTGAGCTGTGAATATACAAACCACGATGAAGGAATTTTACAGTAACAAAGATAGTGTGAATACAGCAGAATGTAGGGGATTGTTGCCAGAGAAACAGAGATAAGCAAGGATGGTGTTGCTATAGCAACTGGGTGACATCAGAGTTCCTATTCAGTGCGCTGGGTGATAATGAAGTGGCAAAACAGCAGCTTCTCTATCTGCCTGCTCCCCGGAGGTGGGCAGAACCCTAAATTTGATTGTTTCACACTTAAGATATGCCTAATTAGGAGGTTTACAGGTTTCTTCGTTTCACTGTGTTAGATCTTTTAATGTCTAGTTTTTGCGTGGGAGTCCAAAGAGAGGCAGATTCATTCCAAAACAAAAGAATGGCCTTTTTGCTGTCCCTTGGGAGCAAAACATTCTATAAGAGAATGAAGAGAGCCAAGGAAAAGATGGTAATATGGTCCACTGCAGATCGCTGTGCTTCTTAGGCATCATCAGGCCACAGCTGATCAGCCAGCTGCACAATGAAATTTAGTACAAGATAAATTAGGCTATAACCCCTGCCAAATTAATGCTTATTTTTAAGCTTCTGTATTTTCTGAGGATAACAGTGTCTCCCTGGACCACCCTGCAACACAGTATAGAATGCTTTAAAGATAGTTACTTTAAATGGGTTTTTTTTAACCTAGAAAAACATATGTTTGATGAATAGGATATCTTCTGTATTGTAGGGAGGGGGAGTAAATGGAAAAGAATGTGGAATAATGTAAATAGAGGAGGAAGAAGAAAAAGCTTCATAAAAACTATTGATAAAATATATAGAAAAAACAACCAACACTTGCATTTCAAATAATAACAAACATTCCCAGCTCGCAGCTTTATTGGTTTTGTCTGTATCAAAGACTGTAGAAGTTGTGGTTTCATAGGTGTTGCAAAGAAATCCACAATGTGACTCAACATTGGCTCTACAAGAAGGAGCATCGAACCTTTAATAAAGCCCAAACCTTCAATTTACCTAAGCCTGGTATATTACTCCAACAATAAGCAAGATCCGGACTTAACACATGGATAATATGAGAGCTTTGTTAAATGAAGTGTTTCTTCTGTGACTACTCTGCAGTATCAGGCTACCTGAGCTAGCTTTAAACTGGATCACTTAGACACCGGTAGCAAACTAGTTACAGGATCAGTCAACTCAGTTTAAGCTGCGAAGTCTATCAAGAAGCTGAATTAAAACTCACATAGATCACAGTGACTTTCTGGCTGCAATACTTGCAGTGAGACAGACAGGTAAGATACACACACACACACACAAGCTCGCTAGATGAGGCAGAGCTACCTTACATTGTGGCCCCAGCAATGTCTCAATCATAGATATACAAGTAAGAGAGAGTCTAGGCATGAAAAATTCTATTTTGACAGGCTGAACGGAAGAGGAAGTCTCATACAAGTGAAGAGAAGTTCTTAGTAAAGCAAGGAACAGGACAAAGGTTTCCTAATGCTGACAATATCTCCTATTATTTAGATTGTGATAACACCTGGCATTATCTAAACTTCTGAAATTTTTAATCTGTCAGATTTATACGAAGTGTACAAATACAACTGCATTTGCATAATTTCTTGGTATTTGCAACAGGCAAGACAGGAGAAGAAAGGATACGAAAGGAAAGGTAGCTGACAAGTTTTTACTCCAGATCTTTGATCTCATGGTTCTGCCTAGTGAGGAAGTAATTATCTGCAGCCAACATTGAATTTCATTCTCTATACAAAGGTGACAGTCCTGGTGGATGTGATATTAATATCTAATGAGAAGTCCATATTGCCTTGTGGTAGAAATACTGTCCTGGGGCAAGACCCTCTTTGGATCTGACTACTCTATGACAAGAGTATTTTGCTATTTCAGGTATGTAATAAAGGGAGAATTATTATCTCCCATGTAAAACCACAAACAAGGACAAAAGGGCTTTGCAGTATGAAAAGTCCAAAGCATCATAACCAAGGCAGTTTCAGTTCAGACAAACTCATCCCAAATTCACTCCTCAACATGCTTGTGTATTTAAGAGCAGAAAACGTGGCCTTTAAGGAACAAGAAAAGAAGGAGTAGTACCCCTGCTTCTGAGGTTTCAGTGTTTCAAATACAATTTGGGAAGATGAAGAAATAGCTTAACAGAGACAATTATTACTCAACATTAGAGCTGCAAACTCTGTATCAAGTACTCATCTGTGAGCATCAGCAAATCATGGTGTGCTAATACAAAGACATATAGCTGCAGTAGGTGCATTGAGATACATTTCTTGAGCTACATTCTTAGCTTTCAAGTTCTGGTCCTTTTAAATTTCTAGTGTCTTTTTTTTTTTTTTTTAACTTCCTCCCCCCTCCAAATTACAGTGTACTTCTGCTATAGGAATTAATATCTTTAGGACAACGGATTCTTCTGTAAGCTTTTATTACTGCAAGTATTTGTAAGATAAAGATGAAATGACAGTTCTATCCTGTGGCTAAAGCAATGGACAAGGACTTTTTAAACATCCAAATTACCATTTTAAAGCTTTGACTGAGCTTCAGTTGTGTCTTCACAGCCAGCAATGCCTACATCCCAATTCCACGACTGTGAGGCTCATCGTTTGAGAAGACAGTTCAATCGTGCTACCTTTCTAAGCATGTTTCCCAGAGGACTATCATTAATAGACAGCCTGGTTCATAGATTCTCTCTATAGGATCATGTGATAAACAACAAAAACCTGAAAACTGGGATACATATCTATGTCTAAGGTAATGTCAATAAAAGAAAACAAATCAAAATGAAGTTCCAGCACCATATCCTTCTCACTGACACTCTACTTCTTGGAGAAGTCCTAAGGAACCTCTGTAGACACGCAGCCAGGCTTTTGTTTGGATCATCAAAATCCTGCAGTAAGACTTCTCAAACCTGAGCAGGTGCCATACTGAAATAGTAAGAACCAACATATCTAGTCCTGCTTTTTTGTGGAATACACTTTCTCTGTGATGTGATCCTTTCTAACTTGGACAGACCTTCTCCTCACGTGGCTGAATGTCACAGCCTGTAGCTATAATCACTATGAATCCATTTCCTTGGTGTATAGTAACTGATAATGAACAGCTTTATTAGCACTGTTTCCACCATTGGACTTCTACCGATACAATACCAACAAAGCATAATGAAATGGGACATACAAATGGAGCTGCTATGCACCAAAACCCCAATGAACAGAAGTATGATACTGCTTACATATATAGTTCTTACAACAGTTGTACCAAATACACCCTCTGTATTTTAAGAATTGCAATCGAACAGAGACAAATAAAAGTATCCCATTACCTTCAGATTATCAACGCATTGATCAGTTCAAGCTGAATACGGAATTTCTGAATAAGCAGTTAATGTGCAAGATCATCACATGAACATACAGCTACTAGGAAATTTAGAAAAATATCCAAATCCCAAAGACAAATCCAGAAATGGTTATCAATTCTATAGTCCAAAAATAAACGGAACAGACTAACTTCCTGCTATTATAGTCTTTATCCCAAGTATTTTCTCATTAAATAGCTCTAAAGGCTTTCTTCCCCTCTCTATTATTTTTTTTTTTTCTATTCTGATCAACTTCTCTTTCATATTTGCAGATTGACGGTCTCACATGCATTCAAATGTTTCTCTTTTTTGCCACACTATTGCTTTTGGTCTTGATATAAACCCCATTTTTCCCTTTTGCACTACCAGCCTCCACTTCAAGAAGCTCTTACCACAGAAGCTCATCTCTGCCCAGTGTTACAAAGGAGTCGCATCTGGAGGAAGAAACTTTTCGCTGTTACATTTTGCCTGTATTGTGCGTGTGAGAGTATATAGTATATAGGACTTGAGGAAAGCAAATAAATGGGCAAGAACCAACTAAGATTTCATTGTCAAAGTTGATCTCATTGTCAAAGCCTCTTCATGACAGGGTGAGTTTAGACTTAGATTATCAAACAATAAAAAATACCTAGCATCTCTTAAAAGATACAGAGGCTGAGATGAGAAAGTGAAACTACATATGCTTTGATTACACCGGCTCAGTGGAACAACCCTTCTGTTCAAGTCCGCCTGCTGTATCATAATCTTTTAAAAAACATTATTTGGAGAATTCATTAATAAAACCATGGGTATTTATGCATTAATCGGAGTACACATGAAAGAACAACAGAATTCTCTCTTCAATGAGGGAAATTAATTGTACAAAAACCAGCCCAGACAACCATTCCTATCTACCTATACCTAGAGAACTGCAGCATTCAATTTTCTTTTGACCAACTCCTCCTATGTTAGCTAGACAATTAAGAAATCCAAATAAATTCTCTCAGTCAGAAAGCAACACAATTACTTCAAAGGAAGGTTCCCACCTACACGGCAAGCCTTAGTGAATAACAGGAAAATATGTTAAGAGTCTAAAAAATTGTTTGAGGTATTCCCCTCAAAGAAATTCTGTAGCACTGTTTAGACAAGTTTGACAATCTACACAGAATAAAAAAGACAGAATAGGCAGGCATGTAAGTAGCATATATTCTGTAAAAACAGCAACAAAACGAGTCTAAAAATCTACACAACTATGCATAATACGTATTATTTTTAAACAAATACTATTGCAAACTTTAAATCTCTGTGTGATTTATAGGAATTTTTCAAAGAAAAAAGGTTCAGTACTTCAAACTAGCATGAAGTCAGATGTTCGGTCCTATATGGACATTGAAAATTCACCCAAACCCAGGAATGTAACCCCTTAACCTTTCTCCAAACAAGAACAGCTACACAATTTGTGATAGATCCCTTCTACACAAGTTTTAGTTAGGCTTCAATATTATTCCCTTGATCCTTCCTTATATTGTCAACCTGTCCTTCTGCGCAGGCCAGAACAATCTGCAAGTTAATACATGAGCTCTACTAACTTGAGGGTGTCTCATGAGCTTAACATAGTCTCTTTACCAGCAAGCCTAGTAAAATCTTAATGACAAAAAGAACCAACTGTTTGTTTCCATCAAAATATGCTAGATTGCAGCTATTTTAAAGCGTGATTATAAGAAAGTAATACTATTTTCAAAGGTAACTCAATTCAGTAAAAATCTGATGATAAAAGTACTATCCAAAATAGCCTCTTGCACAAATAACAGTTTTAAATTCTAATTTCACGTAGAGGTTAACTATGCCTCCATGCCTACTGTGCATCTCATGCACTTATTCCACTTGGTTACCTGGCACTAGCTGCACTGGGTACCCTACTCGCTGTTGAGGACTGTGCAGTGTCCTTAGAATTCTACAAGTTAAACATTGTTACTCTGCGTTAACGCAATTTTAAGAAACCCAATTACAACTATATTTTCTTTTTTTCATGAAGAACTGACATTTTATATGCAGCTTGATTACATCCAGATTTTTCCAAATAAGCCACTTAAGCCACTGAAGACTGAAGCAATCAATAAGTTTTGGCTATGATGTAGTATTCCACTGTAGTTATCTATTCCTGAAATGTTAGTTAGACACTTATTTGGACAAACAAAAAACTTGGAAAGAAAAAACAACCAGGAGATCCTCAGGTCTATGTAATACCCATTGAATGCCTGCGCAGAAAAAGTGTTTTGACACTTTAAAAAAAAAGGCTGAACTTATCCTCACGGTTTACCAGATTTCTTTGCATTGTTCCATAACATTGATTAAAGTGAGTTAAAAAAATTAAACTTAAAATTTGGATCAGGATTGAAGTTATTCAACAGGATTTCTTGCATCAAAGTGAGAAGAATAAAGCAGGCAAAACCCAAGTGAGGCTAGAAAACGTAGGCCCGGGCGTTGGTTTTGCAGTTCTGAATAACTGATTTAGATACCGACTGCCTGAAGCTGGAAAAATACTGTAGGAAAGCATAGCCTATGTAAATATGAAAGCAATATAAATATGCCTTTCAATTGTCAAAACACGGAGCAAAAAAGTTATTGATTAATTATTCATCTTGTTTACCCGAAAGTGCTGCATGAGTGTATTGATTAAATTGTTAAATATGAGATTGGCATAAGATGTAATAAATGTCAAAAGCAAGAGTACTACTTCAAACAGGTAAAGAGTCAGGGTATTCATTAACTACTTAATAAAATTTCTATGCAAAAACCACACAGTACAGCTTTGGATTTTCCTGAGCTGTGAACCGGGAGCCAGACAGAGTGGAATCCCTCAGTCCCCATTACCTAAAGACAGCTCAGGCATGAGACAGAAAATTGTTTATCAATGGTGTAATTGTTTGAATAAGTATTCCCAGTGGCAAACCAGGATGTTTTTCAGAAAGGGAACTGCCCGAAGACTTCGAAGCAGGCTGAATTCAATAGCAAGATCAACAGCACGGGGTCACTCTTGAGCAACAGGCTAACATAGATAAGCGGGATCACAAGATAAGGGTGCTGCTACCAGTACAGATCCCAGCACAAATATTTTAGCAAATATCTTTATTCTTTCCTAGAATAAAGAGAAGGACACAGCAGGACTTACATAAAACCAAAAACTGCACCCACTAGAAAGACTGTTTCAGAACAGAGTAACAATATTAAAAACATATGCCAAGCACTGTTTTATTTCAGCCCAGCAGCAACAGTACTTCTAGGATAGTTAAAATACAAATATTTACTCAATTACAGAAATATATACCAAAACAAAGAGACCCGCAATGAAAATTCACAAACTATGTAAACCACACAGCAAGGAAACAACAAAACCTTTTGAGTTAATCTAAAATTAGTTTCTAAGTACCAGCTGCCTCCATAACCTCAAGGATAACAACAATCCCATAAACTGGAGAACATGCTATCTGTAAGTAAAGTACTTTTAAATTAATGCATTAATTGCAGTAGTATTATAAAAATTGGTTCAAATTCACAATAATATTTCAGTAATTAGAAGGTGAAAGGTTGCATATTTTAATTTATTGTATAGAAAACATGAAGAATTTACAGATTAAAGCATAGTTCCCTCTTATTTGCCAGAGAGATAGCCAAAGAATTTTTTTTTTAACTCTTTAAGTGAAAGTGATTTTACCCATCCCAACAGTCAGGGAGGAAGCCATTAATATTCACAAGTGAAATAATCAATTACAGCTTCCAAATGATTCTAAATGGAGGGTAATGTGACATCTGTTTAAATTAACACCTCAACAAAGCTTAAAAGCCATTAAGTATACTACTGACCAAGTCTGCAGAAAATATTGATATTGTCCAGGTAACAAATATGAAAGAATGACTGTACTAAATATCCTTCCTAGAATAACCAAAGTATATTCTGTTTCTTTCAAGACCATCCAGAAACAGCAACTAGCTTGCCAAAATACATAAAGAGCTGAGATTATTATGCTGAACTGATTTACATTGGCACAATAACTGCTAGATAATTCATCTAAAATGACAGACAAAGGAAACGAGAACAGTCTTGAAATACCAATTTAAAGAGATCTGGTATGAAAATAAAGATGGGAAAGTGTATTTAAATGTCACGTTTGTCCTCATTTTTCTTATTTAAATCTTAAATCTCATGGGTAATGGTCACACAGCTTTTATTTTTAGACTCAAGAGTAATAAGGAAAACAACAGTGCAATACCATGAGCAAGAACTTCCCCATCAAGACTGTTCTCCATCTAAGGAAGCTGACAGCTAATGGAGGATTTTGGAAGACCACATAATTCACATAGGATACTAACAACAACAGTCTCCTTGATTATTCAGATCTGACTCTTTACAAAAAGTGATAACCACAAATGTCCACGAGACAATGATTCTGCCTGAGGGATAAAGCAATATAAAAAAAAAATGACAGCTCAAGGATTAATGGCCAGCAGTATCCTACCAAAATAAAGAGTCATCAAGAAATGCAAGTTAACACAGCTGCACCTACACAGTAAAAATCTATCATTTAGCACAGCAGATACATAGAGTGTTTTCAAAGTGTAGTCCATTTGCTTTCAAAATTACAAATGTTACATTTATTCAGGCTTTCATGGTGCACCATGTATAGGAAATCAGTCTCAAATACAAAATAAAAGCATGCTTCAACTTTTTCAGAAGTTCAAAAGCAGTTTCGTACTTTAATTATATTACATATTTTCTCAATGTGTCTTATTTTAGAACAATCAAAAGCTTATCTATGGCTAAATTAGAATATGAAACACTAATTATAGTATCCTTTTTCTAGTTATCAAGTATTCCAAATGGCATTTGTGCATATGAAAATTTATCATGAGAAAAAAAGATTTATCGAGGAAAGTGTACCAAGATATTAATGAAAATTAAACAACACGCATGAATAAAGTGTACTTGCGTCTTCTCTTTCTTTACTTATTTCCTCAAAGATAACCTAACTATTCAGTGTTGAAAGTAACACTTTGAAGTGTTAACAACTGGCACTCCAAGTTAACTGCTGTAACTACCCTAATTCTCAGGCATGCTTGCCCAGATGAGGATGGGATGTAGTGGCTACACAAAGCACAGCCTTCAACTAATTCTTGAAAAACAATGATAACATTGGTATGGTGATAGTTCATTAAAATAGGCTGCTTATTCAAGGATAAACCCTACCTATAAGTAGCCTGAAACAGAATTAATGCTAAATATGCTTATCTTGGTTACAATTGTGTGAATATATTCAGTATATGCACATTTCTCAAACTGTTCTATTGTTTTATAAATCAAAACAGATTTATGAAAGGTTCTGCTAGAATATTGATGAACACAAAATGAACATTATTTTGTGGCTCATTTCTTGATACTAGAAAATTCCCCACAAATCAAATTACTTTTCAAAATAACCCCTGAAAGAATAAACTATTTTCCAGGTATAGGTAAACAAACGTGGTCACACCATTTCGAGTTACTAGTTTCTGCAGCACAACTCCAAGACCTTTTTCACTAAAGATATAACAGCTGCAGTTTCTTTCTAATTCCTTCAAACACAATCACATTATTTTTTTTGAGTTGGAAATCAATCAATTTGTCTTTGAGATGACAAAGAGTTTGCTTGCATTATTTCTGCACTAGTGGATATAACTCATTAAAACAAGGCTTTTTTATATTGGAGATAGCCTTTCAGTTTTTGTTTCCAGCAAATAACAATACAGCTGAGAGTCACACTTTCCCCTTGTTTTCCTTCTATGGGCGACAGCTTTCCCTTATTGCTTTCACTCACTATGAGCCACTGTTTTACTGACAAGCATGTCCCCTCCCCTAACAAAAAGATGTGCAATCTATTCACTCAAGCCATCTTATTTCTAATGATGAAAAAAATACCTACTTTATGGCATGTTCTACTGCATAACTAATGAGAACACAACATTTGAGCTGTATATCTACATTCTTAGGAGCCTAAAATTAGCCCCATTTTTAATGTCACAATAATCCTATTAGCATACATACTAGCATAGACAGCAAACAGGAGGAGCTGGAAACTACCATGCTACTAGAAAGCTAAGATCTGGTGGCAGTTCCTGAAAATTGGTGGGATGAATCCCATGACTGGAGTGTAGCTATTGATGGCTACAGACTGTTAAGAAGGGACAGACAGGGAAGGAGAGGTGGAGGCGTTGCCCTCTATGTAAGGGAAATGATTGAGTGTGAAGTGTGAAGAGCTGTCCCTGAAGAACAGCCACAAACAAGTTGAAAGCTTATGGGTGAGAATAAAAGACAAGGCAACAAAAGGAACCTTGTGGTTGGTGTCTACTGCAGGCCACCTGATCGAGGGGAGCCTGCAGATGTCCTCCAGCTACAAGAGGCTCCACATTCGCAAGCTCTCTTCCTACTGGGGGACCTCAACCACCCTGACATCTGCTGGAAAAGCAGCACGGCAAGCTGTAGGCAATCCAAGAGATTCCTGGAGTGCATAGATGATAACTGCTTAACCCAGATAACAGACACCGCTACCTAAGGGGATGCAATACTGGACCTGATAGTTGCCAATAGCAAGTGAACTCACTGGTGATGTGACGATCAGACTGGGCTGCAGTGATCACGTGTTGATGGAGTTCAAGGTCCTGAGGGATATAGGACAGGCAAGGAGTGTAAGAACCCTAACTTTTCGGAAAGCAAACTTCCAGCTCGCACGGAGTTGGTCAGTAGGACCCCCTGGGAAACAGTTCTCAGGGTAAGGGAGCAGAAGAGAGCTGGGAAATATTTAGGGATGATTTCCACAGAGCGCAAATCCCCACATGTAGGGAATAATCAGGCAGGGAAGGGAAGAGACCAGCGTGGCTGAGGTCAAGACCTGCTGGTCAAACTGAAAAGCAAGAGGGAACTGCACAGGCAGTGCAAGCAGGGACAGGGAACCTGGGAAAAGTACAGGGATGCTGCCTGGATGTGTAGGGATGGGGTCAAGAAGGCCAAGGCGCAGCTGGATCTGAACTTAGGAAGAGAAGCGAAAAATAACAAGAAAGGCTTCTATAGGTACGACAACGAGAAAAGGAAGGTTAAAGAAAGCCGTACCCTCACTGGTGAACAAAAATGGCGACCTTGTATCAACCGAGAGAAGGGGATTTGTAATCTTTAATCTTAGTTAATGATAACATTAAGGCTCTACTCCACTGCAATGTGCTAAAGACAAGGAAATCACTGATCAGGCACCTGTGAAAGACAACAGAGGATCGCCGGGAATAGCCAGAATTGGTTTAATTGGGCAATAAGGGGGTACTGTTGTATTGTAAATCAGACACAAGGTACCATGTAATTAGTTCCAGGAACAGGAAGAGAACAGTTAAATGATTTCGGGGGAACTGTAGTGAATATGTATGTGTTGAGTAAATGTGATAAGGAAACCTATATGCATCCTTCAGAGGCACTCGTGGCTTCTCTGGCGCCAAAATCAAATACCTGTTGGGCTATTTTCTTTGTTTCACAACAGACGGGGAGAAGGCTGAAGTACTCAACATTTTTGCCTCAGCCTTCACCAGCAACTGCTCTCCTCATCCATCCGGGGTCAATGAACAATAAGATGGGGATCAGGGGGGTACGGTCCCTCCCACTGTAGGGGAAGTTCAGGTTTGCGACCACCCGAGGAACCTGAACACTTGCAAGTCTATGGGACCTGATGAGATGCATCCCAGAGTCCTGAGGGAACTGGCTGATGTGGTTGTGTTTGAAAAGTCACGGCAGTCAGGGGAAGTCCTTTGTGACTGGAAGAAGGGCAACATTGTGCCCATTTTTAAAAAGGGTTCAAAGGAGCACCCGGGGAACTACTGACCTGTCAGCATGACCTCTGTGCCTGGGAAGATCATGGAATACATCCTCCTGGAAGCCATGCTAAAGCACATGGAGGACAGTCAGATGATTTGAGGCAGCCAACACAGCTTCTCCAAGGGCAAGCCCTGCCTGACCAACCCAATGGCTTTCTATGATGGAGCGACTGCATCAGTTGACACGAGAAGAGCAATGGATGACATTTATTTGGACTTCTGTAAAGCCTTTGACACGGTCCCCCACAACATCCTTCTCTATAAATTAGAGGGATATGGATTTGATGAGTGGACTCTTCGGTGGATAAAGAATTGACATTCAGAGAGTAGTGGTCAATGGCTGGATGTCTGGATGCAGACCTGTGACAAGCGATGTCCCTCAAGGGCTCATACTGGGACCAGTGCTGTTTAATATTTTCATTGATGATATAGACAGCGGGATTGAGTGCACCCTCAGCAAGTTTGCAGATGACACCAAGCTGAGTGGGGCAACTGTCACACCAGAAGGACGGGATGTCATCCAGAGGGACCTGAACAAGCTGGAGAAGTGGGGCTGTGTGAACCTCATGAGGTTCAACAAGGCGAAGTGAGAGGTCCTACACCTGGGTCGGGGCAACCCTCAGTATCAATAGTGGATGGGGAATGATGTGGTTGAGAGCAGCCCTGCGGAGAGGGACTTGGGGGTGCTGATGGGTGAGAAGCTCCTCATGAGCCAGCAACGTGCGCTCGCAGGCCGGAAACCAACTGTGTCTCAGGCTGCATCAAAAGAAGCACGGCCAGCAGGGCAAGGGAGGGGATTCTACCCCTCTCCTTTGCTCTTGTGAGACCCCACCTGGAATATTGTGTCCAGTTCTGGAATCCCCAACATAAGGATATGGAACTGCTGGAGCGTGTCCAGAGGAGGCTACAAAGAGGATCAAAGGGCTGGAGCACCTCTACTATGAGGACAGGCTGAGAGAGTTGGAGTTGTCCAGCCTGGAGAAGGCCCTGGGGGACCTCACAGCGACCTCCCAGTACCTGAAGGGGCTGCAGGAAAGCTGGGGAGGGGCTTTGTACAGGGGCCTGGAGTGACAGGACGAGGGGGAGTGGCTTTAAATAGGAAGGGGGAAGATTTAGACGTTAGGAAGAAATTCTTCACGATGAGGGTGGTGAGACCTTGGCGCTGGCTGCCCAGGGAGGTTGCGGATGCCCCCTCCCTAGAAGTGTTCCAAGGCCAGGTTGGATGGGATCTTGAGCAGCCTGGTCTCATGGGAGGTGCCTCTGCTACGGCAGGGGAGTTGGAACCGGACGATCTTTAAGGTCCCTTCCAAGCCAAACCATTCTATGATTCTATAATAATTTCTCTACTATTGCATGACAACATGCTCAAGTAAATTTAAATGGTTTAAATTATACACTTTTATAATCATTAAAACTATTAAAGAGATCAAACTAGCTCATTCTTGACCCAGAATTATAACATATTAGTTACCCTTACTACAGTTTGAATGTAGTCCCAAACAATCTAACGTAATTATTTCCAATTTGCTGTCTTCTACTGCTTTGCAGTTTTGTGATCTCCACATAATTCCATCTGTCGCAATAATGAGTGTGATGTACATGTATTAAATATATGTAGTCATTTTTGGTTTAGTAAAATCTGTTGTAGGCATTCACAAAAAGCTTTGGCAATTGCAGTCTCGTAGTACAGTCTGTAGGTGTAATAACACATTTTGACAAAAGCTATTCTGATGAAGGACATCATTGAAACTCTAAGTTAAATAACTCAAATACTCTCTAGGTCAGATGTTTGCATCTTTTAAATAAAACATGCCAAGTAGGCTCCGGAAGGCTACAAAGCGGCAAACACAAACATTAACTCCTTTTCTGGAATTACAGCATCTTGGAGCATCTCTGTGTAACACCAGTGTTCCTACACTTTTTCTTTTGATGGTTTATAATTAAGTCTTCTTGAATGTCCACCGTGATGCTGAGATTAAGAATTTAAGAACTCAAACTCAAACATTTATTGTACAGCACTTACATCTTGAACTGAAGGTTTGTCTTATCCTCTTGAAACATGCTGATTTATAGAATAGTTTCATAACAGCTGTGGTTTTATGATGAGACCTTTGAGATGAATAACACTAGTTTTAGTAAATCCCCTATTTTGTCTGCCTCTGGAATACAGAGCCATGATTCACTGACTTCTTGCCAGGAAACTTTCATTCTGTCTGCCCAGTGTGAGTCCTCATTACTGATGTTTGGTATAGCTTTCATTAGATTAGTTAAGTTTAATGTTGTTCTTGGATGCGGCTCTGGAAATCTGAACAAATCCCACAGAACTTGTACAGTGCCATAATTGATTTAAGCAGAAGCAAAAGGAGCAGGCATAAGGCTGAAGTATTTTTATAACACAAACTCCTTAAATTTGTTAAGCTTAAAAAAAGACAAAAGACTGTGGAGTTAAAAGGGCATTTGTTCCCAGAAGCACAGTAGTCGCATGTCATAGTAGTATTAAAATAAACCCCCAGGTTTATATTATCTTCCAGGCTCCAATATCAGAAGATTTTTATGTCATGTTTGAGGTATTTCTGCTACCCATTTAGGACTTTGTCTGCTAAAGACCTCCAGAGCAATTCCTCTGGCTGACAACAGTGGTGGGAGCACAAATGATGATGAGGTGAGAGTGTTCATTGATGTTTTTACCATCATTATCTCTCAGATGTGCTCCGAGATAATAAGGCGGCCAGGAAGTAGTTTCTAAAATTGATTTTCCTGTGCCTGGTGCTTGCAGGCATTACATTCGCCCACCTGAAAACATACCTTTCTTGTATTCCTTTTCCTGGCTCTCTCTATCCATCTCTTTTCTCTTGTTTTACACTCAGCCCTTATGCACCATTTGAGACGGGAATACATTTTGTACAGTGTCAGGTGGCAGGAGAATGAGTCCTTTTATAGAGGCGTCTAGAGATACAGGCTAACAAAAATAATCAGGAGTCAGTACCAGTGTGATAATATTTTCAAAAAAACCCCAGATTTAAAGAATAAAATAAATTACCCTTGAAGAACACAGGCAGATGGAATTACAGAGTTAGGAGCGTGTTGAATTTATCTGTGTTAATGATCTGGTGTTTAGGCATCAGAAATAAAATATAGTGTAAAAATCACCAAAAGTAAAACCGAAACATAGCAACTACTTAATAATTTCACTTGTATTTAGAGCCCTCAGGTCCCTAGTACTGAGAAGAAAACAATGCCACAGGGAAAGACACTTGTTTACAAAGAAAAGCATTTTGGATGTAGTTAGCTAGGTCAATCTGTAGGCACTGCATTAAGATCTTAAGGATCCTTTTTTCTTGAAAAGCAGTTTTGTTTCCAGCAATGTTAGATACCTTCCAAATATATGAGAATATCTGCTAACATTTTCTTTCTTGTTTTAATTACTTATAACAGATCATATCATAGAAAAGATGCACGTAAACACTGTAGATTAAGAGAATGTGCTAAAATCTTCTCTAAGCACACAGTTAACGTTTCCTTTATGAATTTTGCAGTGCGATTTATCTTCAGGAAATGCAAGTTCACTTGTGTAGCATGCCTAACCAAATGCATACTGTCACCGGAACACAGCAAATTGTTGGGTTTGCTTGCCTATGAATCAGATTAGTCATCTTCCACGAGGGTCTGAAGTGGAGCCAGATGTCACACACATGAGCCATGCCAGTAATTTCAGGTTCTACTGGCATGGCTAACTGACAACCCTATTGCAGAGACCACTTTGTGATACTGCAGTCTTTCATAAGCAAGCCAGGACCTTGAGATGCATGTATCCACCTTAGGCTACAAAGTCAAAAAAGACAGTTTGATGTACAGTCCCATTTCAGTCTAAAGTGGAATTATATGTTTTAGTTTCTGGAACATAACCCAGAGTGGACATGCATGCACTATTTAATCACTCTTCAGTGATGTGGTAGAAATGGGGTTTTGAGGGTGCTTTTAACAGTGCTTTTTCATGAGCTGTTTCCTATCTGGATGGAGGGACATGCAAGTTTTACATCTGTGGTCTAGCACAGAAGTAAAGCAACATGATGTTCTCTCTTCCTATATGCACCTACATTCGGGAGGCCTCCAGGCCTCTTTCGATTGCTTCACTAATGTGAAAATTCATTAAGAAATAGTTCCTACATATTTTAGTCTTTTATGTGTGATGTCACCTTTTTCTTCCCCTCTGTTTCGCCTCACCTTCATCACTAAAAACACCAGCTAGTGGCATTCTGAAACAGCTGGCAAAGCTTCATGCCACTTACCCGTAGGGACCAGGCTTATGTGAGCTCAGTCCTGTGTGTCTTTGGCTGAAGACTCGTCCCTCTCCTCCTTCCCTTCCGAGAAGCACACACTTTTGCAGAATGCTTACACAAGGAACTCTTGCAAACCTTTGAGGAGTCTTTCCAATTCTGATTTAGGAGTCTTTCTGACTTTTTGTTCCAGCTCCTGCTAATGTGCAAGAGGAAAAGCATGCTCAGGTGGGATAAATACCTGTGATTTACAGTTACTAATATCAGAGTGCTACAGGTAAATAAAAAGAATACAACTTTCTTATTCTAAAACAAACACCCAGAAAAACAGAAGACCACCAGACAACGCACGAGGAATTCCTTTATTCTCTAGGTAAGACCCCAGCTATGTTTCCCTCTAACCTTCTCTCCATATTCTCACACACTTCTAGTTAAATGTGAAAAGAAGCATGGTGTAATCCAACACATTTCCTTTGAGCTCTCAGCAGTGTTTCACAACACTTGTATTTTGTGTTTATGGCATAAACTCTTCCTTGCTTATTTAATTTTCTCTTCCCATGCTGCAAGGCTTAAGTTCATCAGGAGTAGTTTAAAAGGCTGTCACACTTCAGGAAAAGAGAATATATTTGGCAGGAGTCTTGTGGATCAAAATTATTTAAAAAAACCAATCAAGCCACCTTCTTGTTTGATTTTGAGATGAGACATACATACTTCAGTGGAGTTAATCACACCTGTGTAATTTCCCAATTTATATTTTAAAGTATTTTAAATAGCAGTACAAAAATCTAAATTACAAAAGCAGACTGGTATCTCTCAGTATTATCATACTAATCCTAAGATTGATGTTATCAAATACTCTACATGCTGACAGACCTCGATGATAACATGCTATTCAGGAAAAGGCTGCATCTGTCAGCCTTTCGACAGCATCAGGTTACATGCACCAGGACTGATTCAACAAAAGCCCTTTCAAACAGGGTCTCCACATTTTCTGCTGTGGTGGATTACCAAGTAGCAAATAGGATTTCTCAGAAATTGAACTATTATTAATCCGATCTTCTGTATTTTTTCTGTATAAATTGAACAAACTGCTATTTCAGCAAAATAAAACTGATAATTCATATGTAGGGAAGCAACAAAACTAACAACAAAAGTGCTAAGAACTGCATCAACTTCTTACCTTTTGAATTCTCTCAAGGAATAGTTTCAAATGTCTGATGTACTGTGAGCATGTCACAGCAGTCCACAGAGTCAAGATGATGATTTTGGCAAAATCAAAGGTGATTGAGTTGGGGGTTGGAGAGGGTAATGGGTTATATGTATTTACATCAGGAGCTGCCAATGCAAGTTAGTGATTCTGCTGGATTTTGAAATCTTCTTTTAATCTAGGTACTTATCCTTATTTTATACAAGTTGAAAAATTGCCATAATCACAACTTCATAAAACGCATGTTCAAAAATATAAAGGAAACCAGTAACCATTTGCAGTTACACAGTTCAGACCAAAATCAGCAAACTTCAGGCTTACCAGTAACTGGAGGTACTAAAGGAGTAAGAGCAGAAGAGAATTAGTAAGTGATAAGCGATGTAAAAATTGAAAACTGTTATCCTGCTATTTGAAGAATTAATATGCAGCTACATCTTAAACCACAAGCAGCTGCAAAACCAAACAGTGCTACTGTCTAGTAAAATACTAGTGCTCTTGAAGTGATCTGTAGATTTTATGCTTAGAGGACTGTTTCCTTTTAATAGGATTTACACTTTGTAGACAAGAGTTATGTTCTGTGTTTGTACGGCAAGAGATGCACCAGTTTTCAAGAGTATTTTTAATAACACTAGAAATAGACATGCTTGCTACGTGTGTAATCAGTGATCCATGACCAGCTGTAGATCTACAGGCAATACTTAAATTCGCTTTTCCAACCATACTCATTCTCCCCACCACTTGACAAGACATTTGTTAATGGTTTAGTGTTCTTCTTCAGCAAGAAATTCTTCTACTGTTTTGGTTTGAGAAGAATTGATGCTGTGATTTCTGGGGAATTTCTGCAAATCAGGGGAGTACTAGTCCCTACCTAAGTGTGTTGAAATAAATACTCCTCTTGTGCCAGATTTCACACCATCGCTTTTGCCATTAATTTCGCCCTCTACCATTAAGGAAGTTTAACTATCTGCCTTTATATCAATATGGCAACAATGTGTTGACAGTTGAGTTGTAGCTGGTCACTGTTAATTTAATTATTAAAATGTTTAAGGACTGGTACTAAAGTTTTACTGTGTTTTGTGCTGCCAAAGAGGCACTTCAATGATCATTAAGGAATTCTAGTAGCACATTAAAGGTTACTGCTAAAGTCAATTGAGGCCTTTGCAGGTAACTTCAAGTAGTTTTATTGACAGTTTTTTTACAAGCATTTGCTTTTTATTACTGTCACCAAAATAAAGCATAAAGCATACAGTGTTTTCACACATTCAGGATATAAAGAAATGTATTTTGAATTCTCTAAAGCATTGATAGCTCATGTAATATAACTTTTGTCTTTATTGATGATAATTTTAAATACAGCTTGTTTGACCTGTTTTTTAACAAACTTTTTTCTTGTTATCATTCATTTTCCTTGTTAATTTACAGATGTTTAAACAACAGTTGGGAAACTGCAGTGATATTTATTGCTAGAGATAAAAAGTTGCTCTGTTAGGGTGAAAGCTGTATCCTGTTATTAACTCATAAATTAAAAAAAAAAAAGGAAAATGTACACTATCAACTGAACTGAAACAGAAAAACTTTAAAGAATAACAACTATTTAACCTTCACCTCCAATTCGTGTGTAGAATTAAAAAAAATCCAATTTTCATATTTCCACACTGATCAGTATGCATGTTAATTATGATATTTTCTGAATTTCACTTAGAATTTACAATAAACTTGTTTGTAACTACAAATAAATAGAGATATAAAGACAAAAATCTCGTACTACTCATTTCTCTTGAAGTTATCAACTATGTTAAATGCATAATTGAAGATCATTAATACAATCCCATTCAACATACTATAGGACTAACTTCATGTGCTTAGAGTTTCATGCTGCATAGTTGAGAAAGGAAAAAAATTAAGTGGCACTTAATATTTTTAATGGCACTTCTTTCAGCAAAGGATAGTATGCATTTGTGTTACTAGCCAGGGCTACTCTTCAAAACAGTATTTTAACATGTGCATGGAAATCACAGAGTGCTAAATAAAGCAATGGTTCCTATGTTGTGTTTCAAGCTTTAGCTAATGGTACAAGGATCATCATTGCTTGCTTTCATTTCCCCTTCCAGCAATAAAGTGATCACAGCCTTACTCAAGTAGCTGCACGTTCCCTTCTTTCCAGTTGGCTGAGTGTTGTAGAATGCAGTCATGTCATCCTGCAGGAGAAGGATGAAGTATTTCCATTGGAACTGATTATGTACAGCAGCCAAACACAGGCAAACATCACAAACATGCAATATGTTGTTCAGACTCTAAAGCTATAATATAATTCTGCTCAATTTTCAGAAATCTCCCCCACACATTTACTTGAACATGTGGAAAACCAATTACTAAAATGCATTGCCTACACGTCTTTACTGATTTATCTAGTTCTGTACAAATATCATCTTCTTAATATTTTTTTTAAATCTAACACGTGTCAGAGAACAACTGCACTCTTAGAAGATGCAGCTGGATTATTGTGTGGTAACGTTCTGTCCTACCACAGCATGGCTGTGAGCCAGGTCCTTCAGTGTACATCAAGAGATACTCACTGAAGGCCAGGAAATGTTTTTTCAAATCCAAGAACCAAACCACAGGTAGCACGTGAACTAATTCATTAATCAGATTAAGAATGTAGGTTTCCTTCACTGAACACCTGTTTTGCACAGTTAATGACGTTAAAATATCTGCTTAATCAAAATTACATATTGGCTGCTGCAGTAAAAGTTCCACTCATTAATTCAGGAAATCGGTTACTTTTATTAAATCAAGGGCAGAGATTCTGTGGTAAAAATATTAGGCTTCTATAGTTTCGGGGTGTGTTTGAAATTACGAAGTTAATACTTCTGACGTTTATTGCGTGTTCAAATATTTGCAAGTCAGTTTACTGGAAAAGCATAGTTCAGCAAATTAGGAGTTTGTTAGGAAAACCTGAGACAGAACATCACCAGAACAACCCTAAATAGCCTAAAATTAACTGCCAGTGGGCATACACCTGGCAATATGGGAGAGCCAGGTTCCAGAAAATTTTAATGTAAAGAGCTGGAATTTCCAACAACAACAACCTTAAAGGTACAATTCACAACTATAATTTGGGATTTCTTTCTAAGGGAAAAAAGGCATCACTCTCAGTAGATCTGGGCTTGGAAAAAAGATTACAGAATCACAGAACGGTTTGGGTTGGAAGGTACCTTAAAGCCCATCCAGTTTCAACCCCCTGCCATGGGCAGGGACACCTCCCACTGGATCAGGGGTCTCAAGACTGCATTCAACCTGGCCGTGAACACCTCCAGGGATGGGGCAGCCATGACTTCCCTGGGCAATCTGGGCCAGGGCCTCCCTACCCTCAGTGTGAAGAATTTCTTTAACAGCCATTTATGTGGATGATAGGTCTGATTTTCCTATGGCAGCAACCACAAAGTCATTAGCCCGCTTTGTTGGTGCCTGTGTACATAAGATCCTAAGTTGACAGTTCCTTTCTGAACATCAGGTTTTGCCTTTTTTTGTTGTTATTTTTAACTCTTCTCTGCTCTAGTATCCCCCATAATTCTTTCCCCTTTAATGAGTATTACATCTATTGCAGTGCTATGTAACTTCATTAAGCTTTCTAGTTACCATACCATTTTGAATTTAAAATTCATCAATAAAGTAAGCGCACATCTTCTATCTCTGCCTGAAGGCTCCTTGTAAACTTATGAAGCACTTGGGTATAGTAATTTACTATTACTATAAGAACAGTAAATTTATTACTCACTTGTTTTTCAGCTCCCTTTGGACTGCTCTGATCTTTCAGAAAGTCACGAAATGCTTCTTGCACCACTTTGTCCAAGTCAACTTTGTCCTGGAACTCTAGCTCAGGATTTCTCTCCAAAATAACAGATATAACCATCAACAACTAGAAGGCAGAAAAAGACTGTAAGACTTTGAATTCGATTTGTTACAATTCAGGTTACATAAAAGCACTGTTAATAACTGCATGTGCCTCTTTCAAGCAGGAAGCCATTTAATAATGGCACAGGTAATAACGCACAGATAATAGAATTCTGTCTTTGATAAAAGAATCACTGAAAATGCAAGCTTTTATGAAAAGTTACAATTTCTGGTGACTACGTAGTTAATGGCACTGTGTAAATGATTGACATTAACATCTAACTTTGCTGGGAGCCAGGGAAGTTATTTTCCAGTTTATTCAGTTACCGTGTGGCTGTAAAAATGCTGCTACTCAGCTAGTAGAGAGGGTGAAAACACTAAAACCTCAGCATTTGAGGCATAATCACACCACTAAAAAGTCTAATTTCAAGAGAATTTACATTCCTTATATCTGAAAGAGGTTTAAAATAGGAAGGTGAACGTGACAAGTGACTTGTCATAATAACTACAAGTGGGCAGTGAAGTCTATATTGGTCATCTTGGGGTTTGATAACTGTGTTAACTTTTAGCAAAAATTAGGGATGTTCCACCAAGCAGCATGATCATCATCAGCAAGTCAGAACTGGGATGGATTTGATTTCACCGTGGAGCAACACTCACAAGTCCCACGGGCATATACGTGGGAACTAACAATGAACGCTGCTGACAGCACAGATGTCAGTTACCAAGGGTACAGATGCTTTTCATCGGTTCAAAAAGTATACATGATGTGCAGTGGTGGGGAAGGAGTTTAAACAGCCTCTTGCTTTACTGCTTGGTATGGGAAACTGGAAGTCAGTTGATCTGATAGCAAAAAACAACTTACTAGGCAGCCCTGGCAAAAAGGGAAAAAAGAATCTACCACATGGCAAACCAATATTTTAGAGTAGTTTTTGCCTAGGCCTAGAAAACTGTTAGGAAAAAGCATGGACTAGGGACTTGACAGGAAACTACTTTGGAATTATTATTATTAGTTTTTACCTGCTGTGACCTAATTGTATTGGCACTGTGTTTAATCATACAGAATCTATGGAGAAACCACTGCAATAAGTGTTTATATTTAAAGTGCCATTTCTTGAAATATTTGAGCCTCTGTTACTACATTATAAAATTTCATTCCTTGTAGGCCACAGACCTCTACAATAATTTGCCTGTATTCCGGCTGGTCGATATTTTGCAGCATATCTTCAACTAGAAGGGAAAAATTCATTTCATACATCGTCATATCCGATAAGGTCGGTTGCTGAAAAAAAAAATTAATACTTTTATTTAAAAAGCATTTGCATTAAATCAAACCCACCTCCAGGTAGAGCCTATCTGCTTGTTGAATAAATAATACTCAACTAAGAAATGTGACCACTTCAGGATCAAAAAGGGAGCGGATTTCAGAGTCCATGACTTGGAAAAGGTCTTCTAGACTTACGCTTTATAAATATGTTTTAATAGAAGTAACTGACATCCATTCTATTCTAAATGTATTTTACTCAGAACCAAAAAGAAAACTTAAAAATACTTTTTTAAAAATCATAACAGGAACTATTACCTTAGTAATACATTATGGCATAGAAGAGACATTAACGATAAATAATTCACCACTAACAGTCAGATACAGCAGAAATAACTGAACATCTCTGTTGGTTTTACCTGAGGTAAAAATCTCCCAGCCACTATTAAACCATTTGGGGTTCTCTCCAAGATCTGCCACACGCGATCATAGAATCCAGCAGGAGTTCGATTGAGAGAACCATCTATGTGTCTTCTGTTTAGCCAGCCTCTGTGGAAAAATTGAAAATAGAAAATTGAGAACTTGAATAAAAAACTGTTACAGATAGAGAACCAAGCCATCTTCTGTGGTGTAAGCCAATAAAGTAAGCAGTAACATCAAACACATATTAATGATACATACACAGTATATGTTGCACTTTCTGGCAAGGTACGCTCTAAAGCAAACGAAATCAAGACGCTCAGCACATAGAGCTTATGTGTGTGCTTGTGTGTGATGTAACTGGAGTAAAAGAATTAACTGTGGAACCTATCCAGTGCAGTACAGTTACAGTGGCAGGCTGAATTCATCATGTCTAATAATTTAAGTCACCATACACTAAAACATACATAAACCAGAAGTCACTGTGTGGTACTTATGACAGTCAGTTTATACACACTGAATTTAAATACCAGGTTAGAAAAATACATTTCAGCAGGATTGATGAAGGTAGGGTGTTTTATGATGGTGAATAGAAAAACAAGTGGGCTCCAAGTTTAGAAAATTTGACATAGTGGTTTTGTTAAACTAAAGCTTTGAACAGAGTTATAGTCTCCGTAAATTACAAACTTTGTTTGCCTTCAGAAGGATACTGTCCCCACCTTGTCATCCACTTACAGCCATGAAGCTTGTAATTTAACTTCAGTATTTTTCCTTCTCGTTATTACAACAGCAGTTGGGCCTCAGCCAAAATCTTTTAGACCCTAGCAGTTAAACTTTAAGAAGTGGCAGCCATGGGTATGACTTACTTCGTGAATTCACAGCACAGAACAAAGTCTTGTGTAGCAGTACTGCACATATTTGACAGAGAAGTTTTCCTAAAAGTTACTGTCCTTAGATGGCTTCTAAATTTTAAGTAGAAAAGCTATTTTTTTATGGTAAGAGAGTAGTGAGAGCTTCTCTGGGAAGCAAAGCTCTGATGAAAAGCAAGTTATACTTTTGTGTCTCAGTTTAATGTTCCTCCAAAAGGCTGTTGATTTTTTTTTTTTTTAGAAGTTACCTCTGGTCACAAATAGCTCTTTTGTAACATCAATAAGAGGCAGCAAGTATTTCAGGAAGCACCTCATTCAGGAAAAGTGGAAAGCTTCTACACCTAAATATTGGTTATTTGCAGCATAGGAACAAACACACTATTACACATCATTTACCATTGTGCATTTGTTTGGGGTTCCTTTTAGGAAAAGTACATTTCAATTACTGCTTGGCAACGTGGCTTTCTGTGTTTCAGAGACCTGGTTCTGGGAGGCTGTTCAAAAAGGGCAAAAAACAAAGCCAGAAAATATCCTGGTCGACTTTGTTAAATTTGTCGTTCTGCAGAACTTTTCTAGCCTAGCTCAAATGAAATTCAGCACTAGTATTTTTTGGTTTTCCATTTTCCCACTGCTTGTATTGCTAGATTAACTTGATACATTCAGAATAAAGTTACTTGTCAGTAAAATTACTTGTTTATGCAGATGCCAGAGTGCCTGATGAAATAACAAAATCAGTTTACATTGAAAAAAATTAAATCTTAAATATCGGGGAAATAGTGAGAATTCCTTCGGAGACCTAACCTGAAAAGAAAAATCAGAAAACTCCATGTGTGTTTTTACTCTTTTGTTTCTTAGTGTAGCTCACAACTATACTAGAAGACCAAGCAAACAGTGCATTAGGTTGACTATCACCAGTGATAGATGTGAGCAATGGTCTTTTTGCATACCAACACCCTTTACTTTGGTGATAATAATAAATTTTAAGCATTTTCACTTCTAGAGACATATCTGGTTAACTTTCACAAAATGAAGTTACTAAGACGAGGCTTTACTGAAGTGTTAGGGAATTACTGGAGAAAAGATTACAAGTTTCAGACAGCACCACTGTCTCTTGAGTATCCTAAAGAACATCTGTTCTTAATTCACATAATAAGCTAGAAGAAAAGGGCACTGAACAGCAGACAAACTGTTCTTACAAGTTATTTAAGTAGACTGTGTAAGTAATTTTTGGCTCTTTTCCCCAAATCAAAGAATGTAATGCTTCACATCACTGCGTGATGAATTAAGACTTCCACAAAGATAAAGAATGAAAAGGGGAGCTGCAATATAAAAGAAACAATTGTAGAACCTGGACGCAGGTGAAAGACTGAATAAGTGCATTTTTGCTACCTTCCCTTAAACAAGTGTATTACTGATAGCAGATGCCTGGTGATTTCAGATGTATACCAAGTATTTCAGAAATGAAAATTACTTGAGCAGGCTTTTACGAAAGAAAACAGGTGCCACAAACCCACACGTCCCATTACCTCCCCTGCTGCTGTGGCTGAAGAATATCCAACAGAAGCTGCTTCACTTCACTAGGGGACATCTGGTATAAGTCCCTGGCTGGCATATCCCCAGCACGGATTTTTAATTCATGCTTCATAGCATGGATAATCCACCTGAAATAAAGGGAAGAAAAAAATTATTAATTAAATACAAAATTTCCTAAGATCAAAAGTCAGTCTAATAAAATAGCTCATAAGAATTCCATATGATCCTGCTATTTGGCTGTAAGGACATGCATAAAACTCTGTAATAGTCTTACTGTATTGTGGAATTTACTCACATTTTATGTTTGTATTATGCTACATGGGTTGATGGGTTACATCAAAGAGCTTTACTACGTTTGTTAGAAAATGCAGAGCATTCCTACGAGAGTTACCTTTTCATCTGTATAGCCATATTCCACAGGCATTTAATTATTTAGCCTACAATGTACAGACTGTTTTCATTTATCTAAGTCAAGTCACAATCTTTTCTGAAGGACACAGAATTCTGAGATGTCAGGCCAATTGATTCACCATTGCTTTTAATTTGAGGTTTCTAGGACCATTGATTAAAGGTGTACAATACCAGAAAATATTAGGCAACATGGACATATTACATTATCCAAAGCATGTTACTTTTGTTTTGTATATCACTTTATAGTGAGTGAACAGTGTCCTTCTCTTGCTATGAAGGTTAACAAACACAACTGTCTTAGGGATTGGTTCTTTTTTCACTGATGACTCAAATGCATCTGTGTGAAAGTCATTCACTTGTTTCTCTTTGCAGTGGCCTACAAAACATAGCAGTCAAGAGTGGACCCCCTCCTGAACTCTTCACTGATATGAGGTGGGTTGAAGTCAGTTAGTTGGAGGTTTTTACAGTAATAAGGCTGTCAGGAACTTGAACTTTTTTAACACAAAACCTTAAAAACAAATCAATAACAAGACACAAAGTCAAATCATCATCAAACTGGAATGGTGTTTCTTTGAGACGGTTAATATTGCTCATTGCAGTGGACGATAACACCAAAATAAGGGAAACTAATCCCTCTAGCAATAACCTTAGAAGACAATAAAAATTGCAAAAGGATTAGCTACAGTGAACGAGAGGAAAGAGGAATAACATGGATCTGCAGAGTGTACAGAAAAGTTATTTAAGTGCAAATAGACAGCTGTACTTGCATTAATTGTATTGCATTAATATAATAATATATATTAATTATATATTATTAATATAATACGGGTGACCGGAAAAGATTTTGTGTTTACGACGACTGGAATGTACTGCTAAAGAATCGCTTGTGCTAGAAAGACCGCCAGTATCTACCTCCAGTGCTGAAATGCTGTACTTTCTCTGGAAAAAATATAGAAGATGGAACACATTAATTTCTAATTTTAAAGCATGTTCACTAACTACAAATCTCAGTCAGCAGCACCTGGCATCTTCAAAGAACTGTTAATTCACATGCGTCTGTCTCTTCCTAGACATGAAAAACAATTTCTGTAGATAGCAAAGTAAATGTGGATACCATGCAATATGATAACATTCCAGCACAGCATTCCAACACCTGATGAAAAAACTCAATAGAACAATCCAGCAAGTAAATGATGTTTTAAGACTCAGGTTTGTGGTTCCTAACCTGTGTATAACTTAGCGTAACCTACGTAGTACAGAACTGGAGAACTATGTAGCTGATCAACAGTCAAGAAGTGCTGAGTGTCTGTAATAGGGATACTATTCAGTTGGTAGGGGGTTGTTTTGGGTTTTTTTTTGAAGAAAATAAAGATATTTTTAGCAGCCTTACAGGTTGCTTGTATCAGGTTTTTCTTTACCATGGCAGTTAAGTACTTTTGTGGAGAGAACTGCTCTTGAAAAATGTCTTCTTTATGCCAGATATCAGATATTCAGATTCATTGTCAGTATTCAGCTCTGCAAATGGGAAAATGGATGGCACCCTGTGCTGTGTGTCTGCTGCCAGCTAAGAAACAGTCTCACTTCTAAGACACTCCAGTGACTATTATTTCAGGCATGGAAGTGAGGCCAGTTGCAACCTAAACCAGAACCCCTTTGCCACCCACACTGCACTGCTACCTGAGCCTTGTTGTGTCTGTGCTGGAGCTACACTCAGCTGGTTGCTGCCTTCCAGGCCACAAGGGCCGAACACGCTGCCTGGTGGCTGCTTGGTGCCCTGGAGACAGCACACCAGCCACTGCTCCTTTGCTCTACAGAACACATCTAAACCCACTGCACCTGTCTTGGTATTAAAGCCCTAATATGACAGGGATTAAGCTTTGAAAAATCCTATAGTTCCCTGTATTAGCAGTGGGAAAGCTTCAAATGGGCTGTGACAAAGACTGCCCCTTCTGCACTTCATGCTGTTGACTGGCAAATTTGAGGCGAGTTGCGCATCTCCTTTTGGCACACTAATTTAAAACAGGCTTCCTAGAAATGTAACACTGAAGTATACAATTTTGCTGCATCTTCTCACGTAAAACCATTTTTACAATGCAGCAACAATCTTTGTTAAAGTCTCTATGTTGCCCTGCAGCACTAATGGTACGAACACCAACAGATCCTTCACTGACCCGATCCGTATCTTCAGCATGCCGCTGAACAGCTCAGGGGAATTTGAGATGATCCAGCCAATGTGTATGACGAGTTCCTGCTGAACTACTGCTTCTCTTTCGTCTTGTAAATGACATTTTTCATAGATTATGTTCTTAATCACTCCTGGGGACAAGGGATTAGAAATAACTTCTTCCTCCTGGCCAAAAGCTCCAAGTGTCACCTACGGCATGTTGAGAAAAATTCAGAAGATATGGAGAGGAATAAAAATGCTGTCGGAGCAATTCATAAATAAAACTTCATGAACTCTGTTTTTCTTGTTAAAATTTCACAGTATGAAAATAATTTCATATCAATGACTGTTGCTTGTTAATACTGTTAGTTGGATGCTATTAAATAACTAAATTCACTAAAGACCACAGTAAATATGGATTATAATTTCCCAAATGAAAATAAAAATACAAGACCACTCCTTTGGTTTCAGAATTGGCTGTATAATCCCAACTCAAAAGCAGGTTTAGATAGGCTTTCATTTTTGACGTTTCAGCCATGAAGCTCACTTAAAGAATTAAATACTTACATAGTTGTTTTTTTGTTTTTTGTTGTTTTTTTTTTAAATTTTTTAATAGCATCCTAAAAGTCATGGCTAACCATAAAAAAGGAATTTTGTTAAAATGATAATTTCCTTTTAATCTACTGTCAGAAAACATAGCAACAGTACTTTTTCTCCTATAATAAAGATCGTTATTATAAAGGGATCAATGCAAGTTAGATTAAAAAGTTGAAAACAGACATCTCCAAATCATGCTGCATGCAGGTGCAGCTTTGTCTATAGCTGCACAGTGCCAGAAGCACATTCCCAGATCTCAGTCTGGAGTAGGACAAAGACACATCTGTCAGAATAGCATTGCATACACACACATACATCTTTTAATACTAAAATATATAATATTTAATTACCGTTATTTGGACACAAGTTATTCATGAACTTAATTAAAATTATTGTGCTGGGAGAAAAAAGTTCTCCCCAGGAAAGGAATGAACACTGATGATTAAATGTGGTTGGAAAGGAAAACTAAAATCCTGAAAGATTTTTTGCTCAACTGCCACCCATCTGTTGTCCTACGATTAATTACAGAGAGCGGCTACATCTTTATTAGTAAGTCTTAAAAAAGAAGACCTATTACTCGGCTCCATCTACTTTTGTGAAACAGAGGGCATACATATAAAATCTTAGGAATTAGATTAATAATGTTTCTTCCCCTCTTATCTAGATGCTGAACTCTTTGGTATTGTTCTGTCATTAAATAAAAGCAAATTTATTAGCCTGTAGTATATGTAAGTATTAAAAAATCCTTATTTTCTCTGTATTTTTCTTCTTCAGTAAGGATTTTTTACACCATTGTGTATTTTAAAAAAAGCGTCACAAGCCTTCAAAACTAAAAAGCCCATTAATTTAGTTTCTCTGTGTTTCTGATAACATATCTGTTTTCATCTAAACTAATACACTCTGTTATCATTCCTTAATACACTTCTAAGGAGTAAAGACTTACCTGCTTGCCCTGAACTAAAACATTAGTAATAGATGGTGCAAGGCTGTCCACTAGTTTACCTAAAAGACTTGCTGCGAAGCGCACAACAGACCTGAGGGCAGAAAACAGAGCAATCCCACTACATTTCACAAGCTGGTTTAATGAATTCATATATAAGTTTGAAGTCTGCCGCAGCAGAGATCCCAAAACTAACTCAGTAAATTCGTAAATTATTTATAAAGTGAATTTGAATTATAAAGTGGAATCAGATTTATGTGATCTTCCAAGGATTCTCAATTTTTAGTCTAGACACAGGTTAATAGATCAAAAATAAATTTAGATTGAACTCATTAAACTACCAGCTCCATAAAAAGCTTGTCATTCTTTTCTCAGCATCATCTTGAAAACAGAGAGGTACGAGATGCCAGCTTCTCTTTTGTCACATTTTCATCCATTTGCAACATAACCTTGGTATTCAAGGACGCGTTAGAAAGATTTTGCAAAAGAAAGTGTAACACCTAACACCAAGGTTTGTTTTGCTTTCCATGCTGATGTAATATTTCACATGTATAGCATGTAAAGAAGAGACTTGTGTAAACTGCTAGGTTAAAAACTAGCTGTAATGCTAAGTAAAACATTTTTTTTCTTATATGCAGTTGATAGTTAAAGATATAAATAGTTTTAATATTAATTTGCTGACAATATATAAACTTACTAGACCTGTGCTTGAGGCTTTTCTAGCACAGGCTTTGAGGCTACTAAGAATCATTTATCCACAGAGATAAGGAACAAATTGTAGTACTCAATATTGTTAGTAAAAAAATCAAACAGTTGATGTTTATTCCTGTGAAAACTGCTACACACTTCTTAAGATCAAGAGCAAAGCTTTTGAAAAAGTGCATTAGCTGACACTACCCAAAATGCAAATAAGCAAAAAAAAAAAAAAAGTCTCACAGAGCTCCATTTCAGACTTCTGGGCACTTTACCTGTTTCCCATGTACCAGTAAAGTAGTAATATGTGGGGCTATAGAAGAAGAAAATTTCTGTGCAAATGCAGCACTGTAGCGCAACACCAACCTATATGTTTGTCACATGGCAATCATGGAAGAGAAATGAAAAACAGTTTACATATTTTGTTTCAAAAAGTACTTTTGATTTTTATTCTTTACAAAAAATACCACCAAGGTATTTTGGTTCTACCTTATTATTGGCAAAGGCCCATTTAACTGCATGAACAGACTAAAATGAAAAATGAAAAACAGGTTTTGTATTTACAGATTCATCTGCTATGAACAGTTATAGAGCGAGAGAACAGAATTCAGGACAGACTCAATTCATTTCTTTGATAGGTAGAAATGAAATTTCTACTGAGCTTCAGGGCAAAAAAATTAATAAACAACACTTAAATACCAACCTACGTGCTTAAACTTTTTCAAGTTATTGTGACAAAATCAGGCTCGAAGCAAATTATTTTGGGCCAGTAAAAAATGTTGTAAGTATATCAACTGATTTCTATCTGATCACCAGCCTTGCTACAGAAATCTACTGATAATATTTTATCATATTCTGTAAGAAGTAAGAGTAGTAAGAGTATTAGTATCCTTTTCTCATTATTTGAATATAACGAGAACTGTACACAGACAGTAGCACTCAGAAAAAACAGCTTATTACTCCCTTTATATTTTAAAGATAATAGTAAGAAAACGCCTCTTATTTTTTTAAAGCATTAAAGACAAGGATCTTCAGCTGCAATGAACAAACACAATTTTGTCAGTAAAGCTGTCCTTTCCCTCCCCCCACCCCTCAATTTTAAGTGTGTAAGGATCCAGCTTTAATCTCTGAAAACACATTAGGAAAAAAAAAATGGTGTAAACAAAACCCAACATGATATACGTATACAAACCAGAGCTTTTTGCTGCCAGCTCGTCTATAGATTCTTTCAATATGCTCAGCAACAGTACCTAAATAGTATTTACAAAAACAAAAAACACAAACAAAACACCAGGAAAAAGATGTGTGGGTTTTCATACTAATATGGTACATTTGATGATCTCAATTAATTCTAATCAGCTTTAGTGAAGCACATGCTTATTGTGCTTTCCATCTAAAATGTAGATACAATCAAGTGCCCCATCAGCCAGTTGTATGTTGTTACGCAAGAAGCCAAAGCAGATTTCAGCTAAATTTGTGGCTCATGCTACAGAGAGACCTATGATAACACCTACTCTGGCAATGTATTGGGGAAAATCAATCTATGCACAGAACTGGCCTAAAGAATCGGCCTATACTCCCATCATAAAGTAGATCCTCAAACTGCAGACGATATTTTGGATATGGGATGTAGACCTCCACTGTTGAGTCTCTTTGTTGAGCTAAAACCTGCAGGAACCAACTGGGAAGTTGTGCTTGACAGGGTAGGTCACTGGAGAGGCGTTGTGTTTGGACAAAGCTTGTAGTAGCTGATATCCAAGACACGAGTTGTTTTCAACTTTGTATATGAGCAACAGACCACCTGGTTAATCACGTGGGAGGAAGACATCCATTTCACAGGAAGCTGGGAGAGCATGAATGAGAATCGCTTTCACTGCTTTGTGGTTCTGCCCTGAATAACCACAATAAGGTGGTATCAGAGCAACTCTGAGCCAGCTTTGGTAATCAGGTGCACTATAGCACTACACCGGTGAAGCCAATGATCACTGTTGCAAAGTACAACAGGGAATACTAGACAGATACAGAAGACAGACTAGTACTGCTTTACTACTCCTCTAACCTGTTTTCCAGACCCAAATAGAAAACTTTGTGCAGTGTTACATATTAAAGTACCATTGCGCTGTACAGATATGACCTAAAAAACAGAGAGGGCAGGAAATGGGAAGAGCACTGCTTTAAAATAAGTCAGTAGTTCAGGATTCAAAGAAGGCATGAAGTGCATTAATTATATTAATCAGAACCATAGATATCACCCTTTTGACAGACCATAGCTGATAATAATGCATCAACTTGCTATACTAACATCTCCAGCTACTCAGGGGTCAGGTGGGGGCCTTTATGTTTAAAGTGGCAGCAAACACTCTTTATTTAGACTTCATTTAGCATCTAGATTTTAAAATCTCAGATGGAACGGCCGTGTTTTTCAAGCCAGGCAGTTACCATTGAATGGTAAGTTAACAACAACAGTAGCGGAAGTTGACTCACAAAATCATAGCCTGTGCCTGTCAGCTGGAACACCCAAGGTTCTTCAGCTTTTATTTTTAGATTTATGTTTTATTGATTGTGTGATTATTTAATGTCAGTCTCAGTAACTCCCAGTCATAGGAAGACAGGAACTCTCAGTCAGTGACTCAGACTGTTTAATGCAAGGCACATACTAAAAAGGTTATCATCATCTACTGTTTCATACAGGAAGAAACAAAAAGGTCTACAGAAGTCAGTTCTAAATAGTCAGAGGCACAACAGTATTCTTGATCTAAATGGTTTCAAGAGAGTTTTCAAGCTCATTATCATAAATGAACAGTCAAAAGCGGTTATGCTGGTTGCTTACAGAGGCTAGGAAGTCTGCCTCAAGTTGTAGGACACAACGTACAAACGGACTAAAGAAAGCTACTGAGGTTCTCATAGTCTGACAACAGTACAGGTATCAGTGGCAAAAAAGAGGCTTCAGAGGCCATATGTGCCTAATGTGCAGATTCCAACCATGTTTTTGATTCACACTAATTTCAGCAATGCACTGTGTCTCAGTCAATGAGTTTTATTCCACTTTACATTTACAGTACATTTTTAATACAGCAATAGAGATATATTTCTGTCAAAATGAGAAGGCTTCACAAGAACTGTCCAATATCAAAATTATGAATATGGGCTCTACAACACGAGGTGGTAAACTATGCTACTTGATGAGTAAGAGTATCGTTTGGTTTTGAGATTCCTCTTTTTCTGAGTACTCATATATATAAAGGCAGCTAATAAGCAATCTTTAAAAAAAACCACTACCACCAAACCTTGCTGCACAAAAGCCGCAAGCCTCAGTAGCCTCTTTTGAATTATTTTACATGAATTTAAATCCTGTGCTCTAATACAAAGCCATCATACAAATTTAGAGAAAGCTTCACAGAAATACTGAATTATAGTCTTATTATATACAATTAAAATAAAAATTCAGTATAAAGCTTCACATATTTCAGACTAAATGTTACACACGCAAAGCTGTCATATGTTTCAGTTTTCTTTACAAGGTCATGTCCCCTATTTTTTATATCTATGTGTTCAAAATTACAACCAGATACAGCACCAGCCTACAAACAATCTAAAAGAGTTCATATATTTAGCATCTCATTTCCTACCATGCTATGAATTTGCATGTCCCATTTAATGCAGAAATTGCTTTAAATGGCAAAGAAAATAGCTACACAGCTGCTGGTGTGCATGGTCATTATTCATATTCATTACGACTAAACATACAGCTGTTTCTGGAAATACTCAGAATAGTCAAATGAAAGAAACTCTTACCTTCCTTGGTGATAAAATTTGATCCTTCTCTTTTAAGCAATATACCCGAGAGTAATGCTTGACTTGCTAGACAATTGCAGTCCTTAGAGAAAACAGCAACAGAATAACTATAAATAGCCTCCATATTTTCAGTGAAGCAAAACCAGCTATTAAACATTCCAAGTGAAACCAAAGGCCTTTTTTTTTTTAAATTAAAAAAAAAAATAGTCTACAAGTTTTGATTTTAAGGGGACTTCACAACTAGTTCACTCCCTATGTATGCTGTATCCTTGCCACTGCTGCCTGCAGACACCTGGCCTTGGAAATGTTTCCTTTTTTTTCCGTTCTTAGGTCCTGTCATTTACAGCAGAAATGCTTGTAATAACATAGGGAACCAAGCAGAATACTTTGCATGTTGCCACTGAACACTGGGTGCAGAAACAGTTATGGGCAGTTTTCTTCTAGATACAGAAGAAATGCGAGACTAGCACTTCCCTTTGGTATCATGAAGCAGCTTCCAGCCTGTCAAAGCAAACACCAAATGGTGAAGTCTTTTGAGTTTTAGTCCAGCAATAAAATATCTACTCATAAGACAAATGAATCCTCTTTTAGATGGTCATTTATTATCAGAAGATTCGAGTAGCTGGGAGAAATGGAAATGAATAGTTCCACAAGAAGGGCCAGAAAGTTCTGGGATGTTAAGATAAAGGATTCTCAAGAGGAACGCCCTCCAGGCACAAAAAGGATCATCCGACATTTTATGTTACTAGTTCATTTTTTACCATGGAAACATGATACTACCCATGTTGATCTCAGTAGGTTGCTGTTAAAAACAACACCAGCACACAACTGCTCATTTCATGAGCATGAAGTTACATGGTATTTTTACCAAGTTTTCTTACATTAAGTTTCTGCAGGATCTCATATGTTGACTTGTTTTTCCAGTCATTAATATTTACATCTGGTTGCTGCTCAAGTTCAGAAGCATTTGGAGTACTAGACTGTCGCTTGACTTTTGAATGTTTTGGAAGATCCAGCTCCTCCAAACTCTTAAATACAGGAGCCCTGAAAAATAAGAAATTAATTTCTTCATAGTTCAGAAAATACTTTAATTATCAAATAGTTCATCAGTTTTATTTGCACATAGCCTTACTCTTCTGTATCAGTGATCCTTAGGAAGTCAAGTTGTTCAACGACTGCTCCAGATATTAACGTCTGAAATGAAAAATGGAAAAAATCAGAAAATATGCAGAAATATACAGAACTATACAGCTGTCTTATGATCTCAAAATGTTGCTAGTGGTTCCACTGAGAAAGTAGTTTCTTTATCCACAGTTCCAAATATCTGTACACTTTCAGGGTATTTTTTCTCTTTCTTAAGATCCCTCTTGAAACAGCAGAAGTCTCTCGGGGCTGCTCTCTATCATTTGCTGGCGTTCTGCTGTTGTTTTGCCTGCAATGTACACTTTAATCAAGCAATGTCCATCCCCTGCAAAAAACAAGTCTGATAAAAACAACTGAGATCAAGGATTTGCATTCCTCAGAGCCCTGCATGATACTCGGGTTCTGGAACATAATGCTTGTTATTTCAGGGATCACTGAAGGATGGGCAGCTTTCCCGTCAGTCTCAGTAATGTTTCAGGAAGAGGCAATGTACTAGCATGACTCTCTAGTTTTTCCTTAATCCAAGCATGCCTGCCCTAAGCTTGCACATCAAATGCAACTTAAAAACACTTCTGTATCACAATATTGCATTACCTGAAATTCAGTGTTGCATTTATCTGATGTAGTCACTGCAACTCTTTCACTCCAAATTTATATGAATTTCCTATTAATATGCAGCCAGAGGAAACATACTGTGCTACAGCATTTTTAAGACTGCTTTTTCATAGTTCTCATTAGCTAAATAAAACTGAGTGTATATTGTGAATTTTTCCATTTTCACTGTGCACAAGTTGCAGTAAAATATTGATCTGCTACACGGCGAGGTGATTGAATATAAAAAAAATTCATTCATTTTTTGACTTGCATATCTGCTTGAACATGACGACAACAAAGTTGAAAAAACAGAAAAGAGTTACTATTCTGAAGTCTAAAATTCTTAGCAGCTTTGAATGTTGCACTTGGCCTTGTTGAACCAACGGGATGAGGTTCAACAAGGCCAAGTGCCGAGTCCTGCACTGGGGACACAACAACCTCATGCAGCGTTACAGGCCTGGGGAAGAGTGGCTGGAGAGCTGCCTGGCAGAGAAGGACCTGGGGGTGTTGGATGACAGCCAGCTGAACATGAGCCAGCAGTGCGCCCAGGTGGCTAAGAGGCATCTTGGCCTGTATCAGACACAGCGTGGCCTGCAGGAGCAGGGAGGTGATTGTGCCCCTGTGCTCAGCACTGGTGAGGCCGCACCTCAAGTGCTGCATTCATTTCTGGCCCCTCACTACAAGAAGGACATTGAGGGGCAGAAGCGCGTCCAGAGAAGGGCAACGAGGCTGGTGAGGGGGCTGAAGAACAAGCCCTACGAGGAGCGACTGAGGGACCTGGGAGAAGTGGAGGCTGAGGGGAGACCTCATCACTGCCTACCAATGTCTGAAAGGAGGCTGTGACGGGGTGGGTGCTGGGCTCTTCTCACAAGTGACAGCGATAGGATGAGAGGGAATGGCCGCAAGTTGCGCCAGAGGAGGTTCAGACTGGACATTAGGAAGAATTTCTTCACTGAAAGGGCAGTCAGAGATTGGAACAGCTGCCCAGGGATGTGGTGGAGTTGCCATCCCTGGAGGTGTTAAAAAGACAGGAGGATGAGTTCCTTAGTGACAGGGTTTAGTAGGGGGACAGGCACGGTTGAACTTCATGATCTCTGAGGTCTCCTCCAACCTTATGATTCTATAAGAAACTTTACTCTGTCCACTTCTGGGGTTGCTTCCTATAAAATCTACCTTTCTTCTAAGAAAGGTTTCTAAGTTTTCTAAGTGTACATCTTTTAAAATGAAATCAGATTTTGTATATTTTACAAGAAAAAAGAGCATTCACCCAATTAGAGAAACATTCTGTCTCTAGACACGTTTACACATCCACATCTAGATGAAGCAGCTGAATACAATTCACAAAGATTCAAAATATATTTTGCTGGAATAGATGAATTATTCAAGAAAACGCCTCAAATTAGATGGTCTTCTCCCAAATCCTCTGCCATAATGAAATAAGACTGTTTCCAATATGTGACAACTGTTCAGTAAAACTGAGAGAAAGCAATTAAACTGATACAGACATACCACTAAATGTACTGATCACCAACACTGACCATTAGCCTTAAAGCCAAATAAACATTTGTCAGTCATTGCAGCTAAATTTAAAAATAAATAAACTACCACATAAACACTATAGACAAAGGAAAGGTTTTCCATGGACAGCAATAGCATTTGCTACAGGACTACATGACCTGCATGTGACCAGTAGAAATACATGAATATTTGAAAAATTACAAGGATATCTTAAACCAATATAGCTGTGAGTATTTAATTTACGAAAGACCTAGCTCTTCTACAAATTCATGATTTCCCAGTGAACAAGAAATTCTGTGTCTTTGGTCTTCTCTGTTACAAAAAGGGTTCTTCAGTGAAGTGTAAATCCCTCAATGCTTGGTATCATGGTTTTATCCTTTGGTGGTGATTTTACAAGATTGCCAAAGACAAAAAAGCCTTTGTCCCTCCTGAAAATCTTCTATTATGATTATCACTTTCAAAAGACCCATCAAAAAGAATTAAAATAAATCCATATCTGAGATAAAACAAAAACTGTATCAAATGTCTTTGGTCTTGGCTCCTTAAATGATACTAAATAAAATATTTGGAAGTCACATGAAAAACAAAAGAAGTAAGAATACATTGACCAATACTAGGAAGGTAAGAACACAACATTCTGGAAAAACATCATACCTGTACTCTATCAACATGAACTTTCACTCCTCCAACAATTCCCTTTCTAAAGGCCGCCAACATGTCTAATATTGGATTGAATCTGCTTCCTCTGAAATTTGAAACACAACTCCGTTAATCTTGCTATTAGGAAAACTGCACACTGCAAATAAGGCTTTTATCTCTCTTTACCTTATGTTGTCTTCACGGATAAGTACAACGAACAGTGGGCGACCATGCATTTTCCAATACTGCTTAATGAACTGCAGTGCATTCTAGGAAGAAATAATATGTTAGTCACAAAAAAACCCCAAACACAACAGTCACGACACACCGGAATACACACTTCAGATATGAGAAGAACTATCTTATAATAGCAGCACTGAAAAACCCAAACGATTCAAAAAACCTCTGCTAATAAACCCCTACCAGATTTCTTCAATGAATATAAGCTGCTTCCAAGCACTGCTATTCCACAAGTTTTCTGCAAATCTCCTAGCATAGCTAGAAAGAGCGCAGTGTACTGAACTACTGCTTACTAGGTGTGACGACCTAGTAAGCCTCATACTGGGCTGACAGGATATTCATGTTCGTGTATTCTTCAGCACAAACTGCAAGTTTAGTTTTACATTAAAACACAGTGCTCCCCTTTCAGTCTTCTATTTATTAAACTTCACAGTTCCCTCTTCTACAGACTCTATTTTTGTCAGTTTCTGAAAGAAGAAATTATAGATAACTACCTTAATGTCATCAATCAACATCATAACATCCTGGGACATGTAGAAATCACTTAGATCAAAAATGATTGAGTAGCAAACTACAGTCTTTCCTAGGATTCGATAAATCTGTTGAGAGAGAAAGGTTCCATTAATCTTTTCTTTAAAGTATTTGAAGCACTGAAGTAGACAAAATGGCAAGAAGAGGAATTTTGAAACTATCAAAGTAATAATGTAAAACAGCTGAATTAAAAAAAAAAAAAAAGGTAAAACCTACATAGCTAATTTCAGTACTCTGCTTTTTATCAGGTATGCAAATCTACACTGTGTTTCAGTTAAAGCAGCTCCCTTCATCACCACTCAGCCTGCTTTGGCCAAGCATTACTGTAAATGGATGTCTATGAAACATATTGACGGCTCAATGGCAAGACAGATCATATACATTCATAATAGCAGAATACATTACAAGGACATTATGTATAAAATAAAATTACATGTAACTTCTCTTTAAAATAATTCAGAGATTAATTCAATGTTTATCTGAAATATACATTGATAACAATAATACAAACATTTGTTGCAACAACCTTTGATGTTCCAAGGCATCCTATAGGCCTGTCCGGTCTTCCAGATAACCCCAATTTGTCATTGACTCCCAAATGGAAGTAAGCCTGTGAGAAAGAATCGTGAAAACTGAGGAAAAACTATATATAAGTCATCCTTATGCTCCTACTAGGTAACCACATTCAAGTGGGAAAGGAATGGAGACATAAGACATTAACAGCTTTAAATAACTCATCTATAGATAACAAAACCAAAAGAATGTTGAACCCCTTTTGTAGTAAATAATGGGGACTAGAAGAATGGCAATTGAAATTGTATTTTAACACTAAAAAAATATCTTCATTTCACTAGAACATAAAACCATAATATGTTTTCTTAGCAAATCTGAACTCTGGCACTATTGTAATATTGTCTCGTTCCTTGAAGACTCTTTTTCTTTACCTTGAGGCCTCCTGTTGTTTTACAGTCTACTAAAGCAGTTTCATCTTCTAGCAATAGATTTCCATCTTGATTTGTCACAATCAAAATGTCAGTTTCGATTCAGCACCAGGATACCTGAACCGAAGTACAGTACCATGCAAGTCCAGCTGCTTCAAGCAGGTTTTTTGGAAGTGCCCTTCAATTCTGGAACATTAAAGCTGCTAATAGCAAGAAGCGGCTGTGACAGTAGAATGGGCTGTTGGATTAATTTATGAGACTGATTCGAACAAGAATGGTCTTCAACACCATCTGTTTCTGTATTCTGTGCCTATGGAGCACTGCTACTCTCCCGTACTACGCTTCCACTATATATATATTTTTTCCCTGTATATTGCATGCATCTTGTCTCATTATCTTGTTTTCCTCTTCTTCCTCTTTTAACTTCCCATCCCCCACTTATTGCATGTGTTTCAACTTTCAATCCCTGACTTTCCTGAATCAATGTCTTCCCCTCATCCATTTGATTCTTTTTCACACGTCTGCCTTTTTTGGCCACGTGCCTGTTCATAAGTCTAAATTGTTGTGCCACTAGACCAGTACAAAAGTTCCTAATGAAATTAAATTAAACACTACTGATAACGGACAGCATCAGAGTAGCAAATATTGAGATCCATGTTCTCTAGGGACAATCCCTCTTTTCCACAAAATATAGGTAATTGTTCCAGTATCAGCTTCCCCTCCCCACAAAGGATGATCAATACCACTAGGTTTTTTTGTTTGTTTGCTTTGTGGGTTGTATTGGTTTTTTGCATAAGCAAACCTTAGTTCTCCTAATGCCCCAAACACTTCCATTACTTCAACCTTCACAGCTACAGCGAAGCCTTTTCTAGAAGCCCACTAGGAAAAGGTTTTGCATGAGGTGATTCGATGTTTTCATGACATTTTTCTTAAAAGTAAATTTTGATGATGCAGATGTACCTACCATATTGAGTATAAAGAAAATGTCAGAATTGCTAGATGTCTCACCAGCTTTTGAAAAATAATTCCTAACACAGAAGTTGCCATAGCTAGGAATTTAGTGGGTAATAATCAAACTTAATTAAGTTCTCATCTTTTTGTCAGGGAGACTAAAGAAATGATGGATGACTGAGAGAGACAATATATATACTTCAATACAGTAAATCTATGAAGTATTTATTTGTTATATCAAAATTTCAGGTACTGAATTTCAGGACAAACACAGTCAGAGAGAATGTGTTTTGAAGCATATTATCAAGAAAACTACTGAGCAAAATCGGGCTGAGAAATGAACAAGGCTGAATGTAAACAAGGATATTTCTTTTCTCTCCAAGTACTTCTCAGGTGTCAGTGGCAGGCGATATTTGGGGTCAGCACTGTTCTGAACAAGCTAGCAAGCTTTGGTACATGGACTATCCTCATAAACTTATGAAGCCTGAAATATGTTGCTACATTCTCTAATTTTCGTTTTATTTTTCTATGTCCCACAGGCTTCTGATACAAATACTGGCATCAGCCATGTGATCCTGATTTCAGAGGAAGAAGCTGGCATAGTGATTTGCTCCACAACTGGAATTTCAGGACCAATAAATTAAATACATTCATTACACTTCCCCTGGATGTCCACAATTCATCACTCTCATTTGATCCACAATAAAATTTCAGGCGGTGCAGTATGAAATATACAAAATGCACATCTGTAACCCTGGACCAGCTTGTCTGACTGTTCCTTGCAGCTGGCTAAGGCTTGTTTATGTACAGTGGGACTTCTGTCAAGGTTTTTTTCAGAGGAGGGGTCCAGGTGTATCAGAGGGAGGTAAAAGGGCACCCAGTAGTCATATAGATTTTTATTAGGACTATTGACAAGTTTACCTACAATTGCTGATCAACATATTTATCATTTAGAGCAGCACTTGTCATTGCCTCCTATATTTAACTTTATTTCCAGGACAAAATCAGTGGAAAGATAGAAGCACACTAGCCAAAGTACTACATACAAAGTACTAAAAATGACTGAACAAAAGAGAAGCCATGGTAGTGCCGAGAGCACCTGAAATGGACCAGGATGGCCTGTAGGTGCCATTCATCATTCACTGCTGGTTTCATATGGCATTAGCAGCTACTTGGAGAGATGGCATCACCAGTGAGACTCACTACAGACAAGCGCTAAAGGACCAGCCTCATAAGTGAAAGGATATGGCACTGTATCAGGAGACTGCAGGCAAAAACCCCTTAAGCCTTCACAGAGGATGAAGGCGACTCTGAAGATGTCCTTCATTCCTGTAATTTTTGACTATATACTTTTAAATCTGCTCAGTTAAATGGGTAAACCAAAAAGGGTTTAAATACCAGACTTCCTGGATATAGCCAAATTAAAGGACATTTAAAAGAACAGTTACAGAAGACTGAGTAACGCCTATTATAGGGGCTGCATTACAAAAATATATTATTGCCTATTGCCTTAATCCTTCTGTTTGTTTCTCCATCAAGTTTCACTTACTCTACTGTGCTATTAATATTATTAACATTTTATTATTCATTTATTATTCTTCAAAAGTGGCTCAGGCAATTAGCCTAATCAGATAATATAGAAAAATCTGGGCTTCAGTGTTTCACAGAAAGCTCTACCTAGGCATATATAACTGACCACTGTCAGCGTATCTTGCAATAGAATCAGAATAACACAAAGAAGTAGACAAAAAACCTGTGGGGATGCAAGACTAAGAGCTTGATACAAATTCCTATAGTTACAAGAGAAATGTATAGGCAGATAAGTAATTTTAAATGCAAAATTCCTTACTTTAACAAGTTCTTTTTGAGCCCATATCTGAATTGGTTCCACCTGCTGAGGGGTCTGAGTTTGGATTCCATACGTGTTCAGAAAAACTTGTAAGCTATAAATGAAATAAAGAAAAATTTAATTAAAAATTACAGAATAGTCTTAGTTTTAACAATCATCTCTGCAGCTGATACACAAGTAACAGTATTAAATTCTACACTTGCTTGAATCCTTTTATCAAATTTAAGATGTCTCTTTTTCAACACTACCTTAACAAACATGTTCTTAATAAAAGAAAATACATACCGCTGACTTTCTGCTATCAGGGCCACATGCACCACCAAATCATTTTCCAAAGGACCCTAGAAAATAATGAAAAAATATTTATTAACATTGCAAAATAAATATTTTGTTAAATATAGGATGAATAGAGACAGTGTCTATTCAAACAACTGAGGAGTATGACAGACGTCACTGTCTGCATTGCTTTCTCTTACTACGTGAATAAATTGAAAGAACACCACAGGACTAAAACTTGTTACTCTCAAAACTATAGGAAGACTGTCCTATCAATAATACTTCACAAGACACATTTTGGAGAATTAACAATAAATAGGTTTCTGGTAACGAACACATACGAAATACATTTTGCTTCATATAAACATTTAGCATTTACATAACTGATGTATTTCCTTTATGTCTGACACAACATAATGTTTCAGTACACATCTCTCTGAACAGTGAACTTACTCAGCTATTTGGATAATCTATAATGTACACTTTAAAATAATGAATTCTGGGCCCCTCAGTTTGAGAAAGATGTCGAGATGCTGGAGAGTGTCCAGAGGACAGCGATGAAAATGGTGAAGGGGCTGGAGCACAAGCCCTATGAAGAGCAAATGAGGGAGCTGGGGTTGTTTAGCTGGGAGAAGAAGAGGCTCAGGAAGTTGTTCTCTACAACTACCTAAAAGGAGGTTATAGTTAGGCAGGGGTTGGTCTCTTCTCTCAGGCGACCAGTGACAAGAACAAGAGGACATGGTGTCAGGCTTCATCAGGGGAAGTTTAGGCTTGATATTAGGACAACATTCTTGACTGAAAGGGTGATTGGCCATTGGAATGCGCTTCCTGAGGAGGTGGTGGAGTCACTGTCCCTGGAGGTGTTTAAAGGGAGACTGGATGAGGCACTTAGTGCCATGGTTTAGACGACGAGTAGGTGTTGGTGTTGGGTCATAGGTTGAACTCGATGATCTCAGAGGTCTTTTCCAACCTTATGATACTGTGATGATTTCAACCCTTTCCTCTGAAATATTTTGATCAGACAGCTCTCTTTACTGTTACATGAATGATACATTACATTTGACGGAAGATAACAGCATTTCCTTGTGTTGTTCAAAATACAGATACTTCATGGTTGAAATAAATACTGGTATTTTGCACCAGAAACCCACGCAAATAGTTACAAATTCAGCCTAGGTCTTGAAAAGGCAATATACCTTTCTTTTCACTGTCAGAATGCATCTTTAGATAAAAAATTAGATATCTTACTGCTTGTTCATTTCTTCTCTGGCATTCAGTGACTGCAAAATCAACAGAATGACAAGCAGCACACATTTTCATTCCTAAAATGCTTTTTCTCTACTTTTGTCTAGAGACTACCAGAACATGAATGACAAAAGTTAAATGCATCTTTTATCAATTGATTATACAAAAATACAGCATCTTCTGAGAAGATAGATGGATAAATATATTGACATAGAACAAAACGTTCAGAGTAAATGCCTACTTGTTCGGGCATCTCTGAGCATTGGTATCAAGTTAGATCTTACAGATTTGCCAAAGAAATTCTCAATAACTTTTGCCCAAAAGCTATCAGCACTACATATCCATTAAAAATTCTGGAGTTTTGCCACAAGAAATAAGTTTGGGTGAAAGTACGTGCACAAAGAGACCAGCTTAATAAGCCGAGCAACATGAAAAGTCTTTTCTCCTCAGAATATGTTGATCACACTGCCGATCACATTGATACAGTGAGAAAACTCAAACCAATTCTCTACCACAATCACTGCATTATATTGATAAAACAAAAAGCAAAGACCTGAGAGAGTCCTTTCCAGACTGCATTAATTTATACATAGCCTTTTATCTAATTTGGAGAGTAGCCTTCAAGTTAAGACCCATCTTAACTATTGTTGTATTAATGACAAACTGAGCGGGTCTGTGTAACCCTAGACTGTAATCTCTACATAAATCTGTGCATTACGCATCTCCATTGGAGCAGGTCCTTCTCCAGTACCATTGTAATGCCTCTCACACACAGACATATCCAGAGAGATGATTCAGTTAGAGCTGCTAGTAAGTGCTGGTTTTAACACGGGCTACAAATAAGCAAATGCATCTGCAGAACAAGTGGCACAACACAAAATCTGTGCACAAAACAAATAATCCAAGATGATAGAGCTCTCTAAATCATTGAAACTAGACATGCTGTAACACTAAACATAATTTAGGTAGCTGAAAAATATTAATGTGTCTCAGTTTACCTATATTTAGTAATTTCAGTTCCCTCTTTACATGTTATCTCTTTCCTGAAAACAAAAATTAAGCAGACTTATAATTTTAACTGTTCTCTTCCCAACATCATCGATGGGCATTAACCTTAATTTCCAGTAACTTAAACGAAGACTTCACAAATCTATAAAGCAAAACATTGAAAGAATATAGTCATCAGAAGCAGTCAGAGAATTTGACTTCTGATCATGGAATAAATCTTAAGATAAATGCTTCATATTTCATGCTTCAATAACAAATTGACAACGCTGAACAAGAAACTTTTCAAATATATAGTCTTTATTACAAATATATATTCTTTATTATTATAAGAAGGCTGAAAACCATTTCCACCCATACAGTTCTTACTTTCTTTATTAAAGAAGTCACCTATATATAGACTAAGTTTCTGTCTTGTGCTCCTATGGACTACAGATTTGAATTAAAACATCTTAAGCATCCCCCACCTCTGGGTGCTCCTTTCTGCACTGCCTCATCCTTTGAGCTCTTGGGAGCTCTAAATACAGAAAATATTAAGACAATGAAGTGGTAATTAATTTGTAGGGAGGAAAAAAAACCTCAAAGAATCACACCCACCTATTAGCAGCTATTTCAGCTTACCTTCTATGTTTTGTTTTCATTACACTACCTAATTTGAAGGCAAACGTGCACCAGTTCCCCAAAACTGCTGATGTTATAATCTTCCTTTTAAAAGCAATCCTCCATCAACTAAGAAAATGTACATACATTCAATATTTTTCTAGCACTTTAACTGTAATATTAGAAGACTATATAATGTGTAGATGACAACTCTTCCGTAAAAATATTTTAACACTAATGCTTACCTGATTTGAAAATCTCATACTAACATTCCGCTGATCTTGTGGAGGTACATAACGTCCGATAGGGTCAATATCTTTAGGACTTACTAATTTGTCAGCTGGAAGTAAACAATAACAAAAATACAATATGACTTGAGTGCTTTCTGCAGCTTTTGTGAAGGAGGCATGCAAATGTTTTATGTAGTCAGTTCTCCTGCTATAATCTTTGCTTTAGATCAATTATTCACATATCAAAAGGACATTCTGCAAAATTATATTAATTCTAAAACCAACGATTCAAGCAGCATTCTTGCTACAGCTAATTATAATATAAAAACAATCCTTTACTTTTTCACAGAGGTGTGTTAAAAATATACACAGACAACAGACTCCATAACACAGAACCCACATAAAAAGTCCTCAATCCACAACCACCGATTTATTCTACAGCTTTAACTAGAAGCTCAATGGTTACCATCAAAAACTGTTTAGCTTTGAAGAAAAGCAGACAGCCTCTGTCTCAAGGTAATTACAAGACTACAATCCTGAAAGGGACAAGCGGTATCAAAGGTATCTCTCAATATGATATCTTCCAAAGAAATTGTAAATAACCTAACTAAATATATTTGATACTTAACAATTTCCATATGAAGCTTTTTACATGGAAACACCCCCACTCCCAAACCTAAAACTCCAATAAAAGTATACTATTAAATGTCCTGAATAAAGGTTCATAATCTATTATTATGCCCTCCAAATAAGCATTCTCCTATCAAAATCTCACTTTGACATAAAACTGTCCAGTCTTCATTTAATTTCTGCTACAGATGAGGTCACAGTACATTTTCGTTTCTCCTATATATGTCAACTATCTTGCACATATTCTTAAAAAGCTCTATACTAGGAAATCTGCTATTAATCTAAAAGAGAAACAACATGTGACCCCATTTGCTGAATTCAGCTACAATAGAAAACCAACACTGTCTTGATAAGAAAAGTGTTTCCAAATTCCATGCTGTGCATAGTAAATTAAGACAGCAGTTTATAAACTCAAAAATATGTTCTGGCTCAAGCTTAACAGTGTTCTGAAAGAACAGAGAGAAGGAAAGAGGATGCAGTGGAAAGAAAACGTGTGGGCAGAGAAGGAAGGCCAGGCTGGGCACGCTGCCGCTGGGATCTACACCAGCACCTGCCCGCCAGCACACACTACGTCCGTCTGTCCTCGGCCGCCTGCCTGCGCTTTGACTCCTGCCAGGAAAGGACTCTGAACCTTGGGACTGCGCTGCTCCTGCAGTCACCACCCATGTAATGAAAAATTACCAGGGACTATTTATTGATGCATTGACACAAGAGTTATCACAATATATTTTAAGGAAAGCAGTTATCTAAAACTCCAGTCCACGGCAGGCAGACTTCTTATGCTGGCTAAAAGCAAGGAAGTTACTTTAATTACTTGTAGTATGGCTGATGCATGTTAAAATAAAGAGGTATCATTCACGTAAAAAAAAAATATCAAGGGAAAAAGAAATAAATCTTAATTATAAAGATTTTTCTGGCTTAATAACTGGTTTTGCATTAGTCTTTGTAACCTCTCAAGTGAGACCTAGAATTAATTTCTGACTAAAATTCACCATGAATGGTCAAACTAGAAAACGCAATTTCCAATGCTCATCTACTCTCTTCTCTTTTAAAGGAAGGGTAAAAATAACACGGACCAAAGAAAATATCAACCTTATCTGAAACTGCAACTATTCAAAAATTTAAACTTGTCTTACTTGAAGCAGTAAATAATTTGAATTAAATGCTAATTTACACTTACAAACATCACTGTACAGGTGCATCTGACATAGTTAATGCAGAAAATGTCACGTTAATATTTTGTTGTGAAGAAAAGCAAAGAAGAGGGAAAGCCAGGAGAAGAAATAGCAAAAAAGAAACCTATCACATTTAGAAGATTTTCAGTCTCCTATAAAATATTCCCGTAAGCTTCATAGTACACTGCATGGAGCATAAACGTTTAACGTCAAGACTAAAAAGCAGTATTTGCCTGTCATCTATGTAGCAAAGTGAAGGACACACATGCCACCCGCAGTCCTTTTAAACCTCAAGTCAACATTTTTGTTCATATTCAAGAAAAACATTAATAAGAGAAATTTCCTTCACTTCTGATAAGTCAAAAGCTTTTAGAATTTCCTCAGTCTCTTACCCAGGAGTTTTGCAATGATGTAAACTGCCTGTCCCCACAAGAAAAACTTTCCATCGCGTCCATTGTTACTAGGAAACCGTTTCTGACTGCCAGGGTTGCTCTTCTCCAGTTCAACAAAATCAGCTGGCACATAGTAATACTTGGGTACAACAGGACACCCTGTAGAGTTTCAAAATAAGTACAGTAAGTAAATTAACTCCATGTCCCTTACTATTTGATCACAATCCCCTAATAAAGCTGAAGTAGATTCAAAACAGGAAATATTATACCCTAGCAACCATTTGATTGAGCAGAGAGTCTGTTGTCATTCACTGTTATCTCTCAAATCTGGGGCAATATTAAATTGCTTTATTTTTCATCAAACATTTTAACAGAATTTCTTATCAACACACACACTGATCCTACAGCACCTCACTGTGCAAAAAAACCCCAAAAATATTTGTGTCCTAAAGCAAAAAGCAGTACAGGTAACAAACCTTACCCAAAAGAAATGAAAACCGCATCAGACTGTAAACACTTGGGATCTTTTTCCCTGCGTTTAACACCAGCTCAGTATCAGACAACTTCTAAAAACGAAAATCTTGGCCAAAAGTAGCCAGAAAATTTAATCAATGAAATGTCCATTAATAGGAATGTCAGTATTTTAATAATTTCAGATTATTAAAAAGCTATAGTATTTCAGAAGATTGATTACCAGAACGATTAATACCTTCAGATGTATGCTGAAGCAAAGGATCTAGAAGATCCTGATATTCCTTTACTTGTGCAGGATTTCCTCTAAAAACACCTAAAAATAACCAGACAAAAATTGATTTAATGAAAGAAATAACCTTTCCATCAACTTAAGGTTCATAAAAAAAGAAGAAAAGAAATCCAGTGTTTATTTTTCAGTGGGGTAGTACCTACCTACTAAACAGTTCATGAAAAGTGAAAGACTAAACTGTGGATCCTCACTTACTGCTACAGCTAAATCTTACAGGGATCGTAAATCAGCCACTCTCTTATTAGCGTAAACTGAAATCAATAGCAAGTTACACAGGACAGTAAAGCTGTGAACCCTACAGTGGCTCAGGAACTGGATGCAGACAATCAGCCCAGCTGCAAAGAACTTTCTTAATTACACCAGAATGAAGCAGCAGAGCTTCTGGGCCATTGTGGATACAAACAAGCTGGCTCTAAATCTTTAGGACAGAGTCACAAAGTGATCTAGGATGAGTTGCCTAGAAATCCCAATATATAAATACAAAAGGACTTTTAAGTAGTAAAGTGAAAAATTCTCCAGAGATTAGATGGAATGTTCACACTGGTAAGTTATACAGGTATTATATCTTTGTTTAACAGAGGTTGAGAACTCCTAACACAACTCAAGATAAGAAGCAGGACAGTCAACTCTAAGATGCTGTATTTGGGGAGAATTTGGCAAGTCTGGGAGTACCAGTACCTTTAATGTTTTTGTAGCAGAATTTAGTCATCCCAAAATGAATCTGATGAATATTAACATGACCGGTGTTCAGTTCATCAAAACTTCTAACATATAAAGACATATCAAAAACACTAAAAGCATTTCTGTTTGCATTAAGCAAAACGTGGATTAACTTGTCAAGTCACACTGACATTTTAAAATAGAACATTTTTTTAACATTCAACAGGGAAAAAGTTGGATGAAAACGTTTCATTGTACATGTTTCATCTTTCCATGGTTTCCTTCTCAATAACCATATTCTTCAGTATTATTGAAAACAGCTGTAATGTTTCCTTCCTTACCTTATAGCAGATCACCATACTCCTCCACATTCAACCAGAAATGTAAAAAAGCCTTCAAAAATGCTATTCAAATACTTCTTATCCAAAATTCATTGATATTGATTTATTTAGAGTCCTAAACAACTGCCCTTTGAGAAAAGACCCAACAGAATATCAGTACTAAAGCAGTCTTTTGGATTCTTAAGGATTAATCCTGAATAGCAGAAATAAGACAAAAGAAAACCACAGACTCACCCACTGAGAACAAATACAGTAGAACATCTTTGTTAGAAAAAGTTTAGATATGTTTCTGTTAGATATGTTTACGTGTGCATGATAGCTATTTATCTATATGTAAATACATGCTTATGTGTATGATATGTTTACATATGGTTTTTGTTGCTTAAGTTTAGATGTTTGTTATTGTTTAATGTTTTTTTAAGAATATCTAACATATTATTCTACTGAAAAGCCAGAATGCAATAGTTTGACCACTGTACAGAGATTTCTTTTTTCCATGGCTCCTCAATGCTCTATTCAAACACAAAACTTGACAAGTATTGTTCATTGTATTTACAAATATTCCCAAGCATATATACAGGAAATGAAATCACTTGCCAAGAGAAACAAATGCAATGAAAGTTTGCATCCAGAAAAGGTGTTTAAGTGACACACTGAACTATTTCAAAAGACTTGAGCATGTTCATGACCTAAGAGCAATATGATATTCTGACTATTTGTAATTTAGTCTTATTAGTAGGTGTTGCAGAGAATGAAGAGATGCATTTATGTGATAATACATTTGCTTTTATATTAAGGAACATCTAGTGAAGGTAACAGTTGGGTAATAATGATTATCACCCTTGAGGAATAAAAATGTTCTTAACACTACCAGAAAACAAGTAACTAACCCAGTAGCATCTCCTTGCCAGAATTGTTTTAACTCTCCATATCTTAAATCTCCTAAAAAGCTGTCATTGACAAAACAGAAAAGCTGATGAGCTAGTTTGTCTTATAAAAGAAAGTACAAGTAAGTATATTGTAAACAGAGTTACCTGAATACGTTCTGCTAATCTTTCGAAAAGGAAATGAAAGAAATTGTGCTGATTTGAACAAAATCGGGGAGCATGGACTACGACTTACAGGACTATCCTTCCTTATTTCATGGAGCACTGTCCCACTGTTACACAGGTAACAAAATCCAGCTATCAGGAGTTACCTAGATATTCAGGAGCTTAATATACTTTGCTGAAAAGGCTTTCCTTTGTACTCTGCAGGTGTGTCGGACAGCCAAATGGACTTTCAGCCCAACCAGTTTTCACAACACAGCAGCATGAATGTTTTCAATGTTTTCATCAGAAAGACATTCAACTGCTATCTACTTCTCCTCTTCCATTGTCTTTTGCAGCTTAAGTTGCTTTGTATATGCTTCAAATTTTGCATTAAGGAAGCTTGTGGATTTGGAGATATGCGCATAAAACCTACAAATCATCCTATCTGATGGAATTGTTCAGGAAAAATGACAAGGTGAGTATATGCAAAATATGTACTTACAACTTTTTTTTTGTAATACAACAATAATAAAATGCTTTATTCTGCTAACATCACTTAAGGTTTATTATCTTTCCTGTTCTTCCCAAAACTACACGTGGGCAGCATTAAATGTCAGAGTCTTTCTCCTCAGTTTTGAGCATCACTCAGAGGAGAGTCAAGCATTCCCTCAGAAAAATCAACTGTGAAACCTTACTACGTCTTCAACCAAAATATTTTAATCTGTGGGTGGCCACAGAGGAGTCCAGGCTGACAGCAGATTTCTGTGCCTCTCACCATCTTTATATGGAAACTATTCCACACATTAAAGAGAAAAAAACAGCTGTCCAGGTTTGTATCCACTTATAAATATTATTGATGGCTGTAACCCTTACTCATTCTCTTATTTACACTTCTGTTTAGCTTTCATCCTGAAGTTACCTTGTGAATGTTTCTGATGTGTCTCTTGTCCTCAAGACAAGGTCTAGTTATTGGCATTTTTGATGGATTTTGTGCTGTTTGTTTTGGTTTTTTTTTTTAAATCAGTCTAACTAGCTATGTGGAAAAATGTTGCCAGGAAGCACAGGCATTTCAAAGATAAATTAGGCCTTTTCTGGTTCACTTTCTTCTCTTATGAATTCTGTTTCAATTACCACAGAATATCTAACTTGAAAAGCAACATTCAGTTAGCCAATGCATCCTGTCTTCGACTTCCTTTTCTCTCATGTGCTCCTGCGAAGTTATGATACACTGTGAAAGCTTTTAAGGCTTAAAGGGCAACACAGAACTGAACCTTACGGACTTAAGCTTTTAAGAAACATTTATTGAGTCATATTCCAAAACCAGGTCACATTAAAAATGCTGAAATATAGAGGGTTGGGTACTTGGGTTTTCTTAACCTATGAGCCAGAACTCTCAACGAGATATTTAGTGCCACTGTATTATGGTTTATTTTTGCATGACAGTAAAATCGTTTTGTCTTTCCTCTAAAGGACTCATCTCTCCAATGCCTTTAAAGAGCAGGAATGTAAAGCTGTACTTACCATCAATTATCATAAAAATAAAAAACAGAGGGAATTCACATTCAATGCCATCAAAAAGCTGAAAAGAAGAAAAATTAATCTGACATTTCATCATTTTGTTTTAAGGAAATATATTTGAATATCCTATTGAATAATTTCAAAGCAACAAACTTGAATGCAAAAGCATTTTATCACAATAGCTATTCATTTAGGTTACAGCTTCTTAACTCTATCGGCAGTTTAACTATGCCTTTACACATGCTGTGGCTCATTCTCAAGGAGAATATTTACATAGTTTATATTTTATTTTCCACAGAGAAACTATGGGGGAGAAGTAAAAGCAAATTTTCATTTAGATTACCTTTACTGATAAATACTGTGGTCAAAAGCAAATTTGTTTTCTATACACTCAGACTTTAGTCAGCTGTGAAATTAAACAAAATGATAAATAACTTCCTTATCTGTTACGTGAAATCAACTGTACCTCAAATGTAAACAGAAGCACATTCATTACAAAACAAACCAACAACTAGCTCGCTGAGTTAGCGATCTCTCAAAACTGCACATGCCAAATCACAGAATGCATCTCCTTCACTTGAAACAATTAGGAATCATTATGCAATCCAAACTGCAAACACTGAGGGGGTGGTGTCCCATTTTTGTCTTCTTTTCTTTGGGGGGGATTTTATTTTGGTTTGCAGGTTTGTTTTTTAAGTACTGCCTAAACATTTTAGAAAACAAAAATTCGTCCTTCTATAGGCCAGGTACTCCCTTACCTTAATTTCTGCTGGTTTATAATAACGCCGCGTTTTGTCCTCCAGCGCTGTTCTGTACCCATCTCTCAGAAATCTTTTAAACCCATATTTTCCTTTCAATTTTCTAATAATTTTATCTAGTGTTTGACTGAACAAAACCTCATCATCCAAAGCAAATGCAGGATAACTAATACAAGGCAAGAGAGCTGCATCGGTATTCTGTAGAGGAGAGGGAGAAATAGCACATTACAAATTTAACTAGATCTCTGACAATTATTTGATACACAAAGAGAGTTTGTTGAACTTAGCAAGTGAAATATACACTTGGAATCTTATCTTTATAAAAATAATACTACTAATATATTAAAATATTGTGCAAAATGAGACTTCTAAAGATATACAAGGATAAACAGCAAAAACAATATTCTGATATGATTTAAAAGGGAACTTATTTGACTCAGAATCTGACCTACTTTACAGTTGATTAATCCGCAAGGATAAGTGAATCCATTCTAGGATTTTGCGGTTTTAGAAACAAAAAATACCCTCCAGGTTATTCCTGGAGGAATCACAAATGTTTGGGTATCCTATGCTTGAAAAGAATCAAAAACATTTCATAAAGGTGCAATGCTGAGAAGTAGCTATGATTAAATCATCATTTCGGTAAAGCTTTTTTCAGGAATATTCTTCAAGTGTTTTAACAATGAAGCTTATCTGATTTACAATTAAGGTGATAAGGGAATAATTACAGGAAAAAATATGAGCAGCATCTCAAGAATCTTGTGCAACTATAATGAATTAAACACACAAAAAATTACTAACTAGTGCATCACCGCTACAGGTAAGCTTACACAAACACAAAAGAGTAGTTTTAAGTTATAATTCTTATGTTATGTGCTGTTTTGTTATTCTTTTCTGTTAACATGTCTTAAGATACTCAACCACTTAAAATACCTTAATTTTGCCCATATTGTTGAGATGAACCCATAAAAGGAAAAAAAGGACATAAAGACTGCTTCTATAACATAAGTAACTTATGAAAACAGCTTCTGTTCCAGTATTTCAAGTCTCCAGCAAATAATAAACAATAAAAGAGTTCCAGAAGACCATTAGACTATAAAAAAGTAGCTGACAGTGTCTTTTATTTTAATTATGCAGCATTACAACTGTTGTAATTCTACACTAAGTAAACCATTAATGTTGAAGATTAACAGTTTACTTCATGAGTAAAAACGCTATCATATCACAGAAAGAACAAAAAAGCAAAACTTGATTATCACTCATTTTACATGATTTGTTTTCAAAACAAAAATTTACCTTTGATGCTAGTACTGAAATAGATTTCTTTTTAATTAATCTATACTTATGTCACTTAGATTTACTCACTGAGGAAATACTTATTTGTAACAGTAGCCTATAATCACAAGAAATCCTCTGTATTCAGCCATTTATGATAAGCCAACCTTAAAGGCTTCTTTTCTAGACAAAAGAACATTTAAGAAGCGAAACCACAACATCTTCCCAGCAAATTCCTATCTTTATTAAGCAGAACATAACAGCCATCATAGAACTACGAATTACATTCATATCTATTTATTTTCTCCACACTCTGATGAGGTGAATTTAATTTCGTTACTTACATGAGACCTTGACTCTCGGGGCAGCAATGAACAGAGAGTCTGCCTGTTACGGTTATGGGCATCAAAATCCACAAATATAACAGACCAAGAGCAGCCCTGTAAACAGAACATTGAATTTAAGTGAAAGGGAAGAAAGGTGAACATAGCCTGTGGAAACTAACTGGTTCTTTGATTTATCTAGGTTTTGTCGTAATAGTCTGGTAGCTTTAATCAGAAAATGTAACACAACAACAAAGTGCAAACATTTTGAATTTTCAAACATACTTAAACACAGCCAAAACTAGATGGTTTTATCTACCAGTGATTATGAATTATATGCTTCATTCAAGCATGCAATCTTCCATTAATTCTTGAAAAATAATGACTGTATTAAGGACAAACAAAAAAGTAGTTGTCCCTTCTTGTGACTGAAGGGAATGTTCCAAAGAGTGATGCTGAATATGTCATTACAAGTCAAATAATTGGATATTCAGTTCATTTGAAAAGGACCTCCATAGCAAATAAAAATTACCTGCTTTTCAGCTATTGTAAGGTCTATGTTATCAGTATCTACTCCTCAGCAAAACCCACTTCCTAGTAAAATTCAGTAATTTACAGGAGTTGGACCCAGTGATTCTTGTGGGCCCCTTCCAACTCAGGACATTCTATGATATCCATCAGTTTTTTGAAACACTCAGAAAAACTCCCACAGCTGATACAGTTCAAACAATAGGTAATTTCTTGGAAACACTGCAGTTTGTTAATGAATAACTACCTAACCACCCTTCTTTTCATGCCAGTATTAGCATCTATTCGTTTGGCTTTCCAGAGGTCTCTTCTTACTTACTCTTTAGTGGCACACTAATACATGTGACTATTCTACAAATACTCAGCTTCTACTTTGCTAGCTTCTACTGTGCTACTTTGCACACGCCATGCACTTTATTCACTATTCCATTAACTCACATTGCCAGTAAATGCACATCCTCTTATGTAGTTTTATTGCTTATATGTAATTTTTTTTCTAAAAGGTATTGCAGCTAAAATGGAATCCTTACGCTAACAATACAAAGTCAAAGCTACCTACACTCTGTGATACTCTGAAAGAGGTACACAGTCCACTGCATCCTAAATGGACAAAAAAAATAAAACCAGGCCTACTTTTATAGTTCTTTCATTTAACTTCAGCAGAACTTAGGACAATGCACTGGTTTCAGGATTTGGTTACAATTAATGCACAGTTAAAGATTATAAGAGAATTTTTATGCCAACGTTATATTAATTACTTTATGTAATAAATTACTTCATGGAATAAACTTAAGAATTAAGCATAGGCTATAAAGCACAATAATGAGAAATTAAATAGTTTGTTTATCTGTTATATTAACAATTTTCTTCTCAATGTGTAAATAAATCTTTTACTGACAGACTGTTAGGATTACAGATTGACTGTATTTTTATGCTTGTAACTCTCACTTTTTATGAAGTACTTCTGGTATGATGGAGATGAAAATGAACAGCATTTAAAAACCATGAATGAACTCCTTTTTACATTAAAGCAAGTAAAACATAGATTAAACAAAAAGCCAATAATTTTTCAATTCATAATTGTTATCTATTGTATCCAGCACCTAGAAAGTACAGCAAATTATGTACTTTCAGTACAGCAAAAAAGAACTGAACATCAGTTAAGCAGTGCCTTGTTACGGAACAAAAAGCAGTATGATTTCTTACAGGAATATATTCTTTTTGCATGTTTTCTAAAATTTGGAGAGGGAGGGAAGGAACAGTTTAATGTGAATATCAACAATAAGTGGCCTTTACTTTGTCTTCTCTGGATGCGACCATGAATGCACAGGGAAACTATCCTATCATGATATACTCAGATACATCACATGCATGCACGTGTGGAAGCATAGCTACAATATCACATATTTGTATTTATTAGTCTTTTCCAGCATCCACGGTGTGATTGGAAAATCTGCAGGGAAAGGCTGCACAGTCTGAGTCCCCAGTGATGCTCTGTGCAGGTCACACTGAGGTAGCTGCAGGTGCAAACAAGCTCCTCTTGAGGGGCTCAGCAGGATTTCTCAGAGCTATTGAGCACAGCTGGAGCTAAGCAGAAAGGCAAACTCTGCTGCAGACTGAAGGTCAAAATGGTTTCTGTTTATGCTAAGTATCTCAGAAATAAACTCTCAAAGCATTTAAAATGGTTTTGCTTCAGCAATTTATTCATCCATTTTAGAATTTAGTAAAAGAATCATTTGGAAAAAACCCAGCAGACGCACTTACTGGTGTTCCAGACTGTTGAGAAGGTAAAGATTGTAGATAAATGTTTTTTTTCTGAAATATTAACAATGTGTTGGATAATGCCTGATCATTATTTAAGATCCTTACTAGCTCTTAGTTCTTGACACATAACATTAGTTTTTAAAATGTACGTAAAGTAAACCAAGACTAGACCCAATAGATAAGTCTTTGAAACAGAATATTTGCGTATGCATAAAGAGCACTCTCACGAATCTCCACTCAGAACCAGCCATCAATATTTCCTAAGGAGTAAACTACAAGCAGAACAAGTCTACCGCGCTACAGTACTAGTACAAATATATCGGGGTAAAGCAAACAAACCACACAAACCCACCCCCAAACCCCGAAGAACCCACCATGAACAGATAGCTACAAAAAATGTTCCGGATGCCTAAGTCTGTAGAATCAGAAATCTTTATTTAAGAGGATCTCCTGTTTTATGCCATAAGAGAAAGAAGGGTCTAATAACAGTAAGTGGTATAGATTTTCATCAACAGCCAAGATTGCTTAATACATTGTACTTCTATGTCAGTTGCTCACTGTTCAAAATAAATTGAAGCATATTTTTCATCCCAGGCACCTGAATAGCTCTAAGTAGTTTAACAATCGTTCTTATGTGCATAAACTATAAGTACTTTTTGTCCAGTAGTGCTAATAATTATTTTATATGACTGTTCTGATCTATACCTTCCATTTTACCAATAGAAAAATGGAGACACAAATAACTAAGAATGTTTTAATAAATGAAGCAGTACAGAAAGGAACTTGGAATGTAATTTGGACTGTCTCCTTGTCACACCTTCCCAGCTGACCTAGATTATACTCATTAGCTTGCACAAAGAGCACTTGAGACTTCTGCGTATTCACCATTTGCCATTTTAACATTTATATCTTCCCTCCTTTCTACTCTTTCCTTCATGGCAAACAGTGCATTTAACCAAGTTTCTTAAAGCTGAATATTTGAAACACACAAATATCACAATCTGAAAGTCAGCTCCATCTGACTAACAAGATGAAAGGAGAGCACATGTATTACAGAAAGAGGGGAAAAAAAATCCTATTTTGAAGCCAGCAAGGATATACAGAAACTTTACTCAAAATCTACACAAACAGTATGCCAAGTCAGAGTCACAATAAAAAGTTATTAAAACTCAAGGGGGTCATATGTTACTCAGGTGAACGAGTAATTTTTTTAAAACTAAGTTTCAAATGTTACTCAACCCTAAGAAGAGAGAAAGCAAATTTCATCGATTAAAGTTTAGTCTGTATGAAATACAGACATTTAGACACACGAGCAAGGTCCAGCAGTTACAAGTCAAAAATGATGAAAGATTCCAAGAAAACTGCACTATGGAAGGCTTTATTTAGTGTGCTGCGCTTGCCACTTTGTGACCAACCTATCTTCCCTTCCATACAATCTACACACAAAACTCATCAGCAAGTTTGATCACTATTTCTAAACACACTCGATGAAATCCAACATTCTTTTGAGCTGCACTCCTACTCTTCATTTCCATTCATTAATAACATCAATCTCTACCATTTGTAAATTTTCTAGATCATTAATCTGGAAGAGTATTGTTTTATTTTAGCTATAGACAACTGTAGCTGTGACACCCAAAAAAATGAAAGTAGGTGGGGAATGCCAGTCAGAGACAAAAAACTAAGGAAAGGCTTGCTTTCTTAATTGGTCCAAGCCATGTGAAAGGATGCAAAAAGAAGATTTTACCACTATGCAACATATTGAAATTAAACCCCAATAAAACAGTGGGATAAGTAGCTTGTTTAAAGCCTCGATCAAAAGTCACATGAAGGAACAAGGCATGGTAAGGTAATGTTTGCAGGCAGAAGTATACTGTGTTATCATCAAAACGTACCATTCTGAAAGAAAAACATTTATGGTAAGAAAGTCTTTTTTTAGAATAACCTGTAATCAGTTTAGAGTTATTTTTTTATTTAAGAAGAAAGAGTAATTCTTGATAGTACAGACATTAACTATTTTATCAAGTGAATTCTGTCCATGAAACAGGAGCAATCATTATGCAAACCAACCCTTTTTAAAGCTAGAATCTAACACACCGTGCTAAACATTTCTAAATAATCCCTGACCCACAGTGCAAATCACTACTGCTAAATAAAAGGATAAAAACCAAACATTTTTATTACCTGATTTCCAAAGAGATTGAAACCATTAATTGCTTCTAAAGCTGCTTTTGCCAGTCCCACAGAGCTGAAGAATAAACAAAATGACAACAAAACCAGAGGTATCAGAAGTTGTGCCATAAAAGCATAGGAACTAGATACACTACAGAAGTTGAAGTCTATATAATACAACAAACATTTTTACATTCCCTTATGTGATCTGGTAACACAGATTCAGAGCATCCAGCAAAACAAAGCCCAGAGTAATTCTTCCAACTTCAGTCATAAAAGTGAAACTTTAAATTATGCCTTTGCCTCCACTTAACTACAGTGCCTCTGACTTTATCTGTCTCTTGCTTCATTTCTACATAAACTACAGCAGTGATATGTTCATGTGCTATCCCTAAATGTCTGTCCCAGTTTTGAAGCTTCTCCTTCAAAACCAAATTTCATCTTACTCCCTAACTGTCTGCTCCTTTAGACAGGAGCTCTGCTTTTCAAGCAGCCTACAACTTAACTGACATATTTTTCAGTCAAAAAAAGACAATAAATGAGACAATAGGAAAGGAAGACAGCAGAACAACAGAAACTTAAGAGATGTCTATCTTGACATCTTCAAAACTTAACAAATCTGAAGACATACAGCAAAAGATCGAAAAAGGAGAAAGCAGAATGAATTAGGCTGGCATGCCAAAAGATTCGGAGTTAAGAGAAGACCATAAACAAAAGTGACAGAACACAGTACAAGGACACTGATTTCAAAGTCCATTGCTCTTTTTAACCACTACCAATAGGTTTATAAAGCTACATCTTTTCTTCTGAAACACTGACAGAAATAGTATTCACGAGATGTAATTTAATTGGTTCAACAAGAGAAAGCTGATTAGGTTAACTAAGTTCAGCTCTGAGCAGTTGCCATCAGACAGATCTCTCACTGAGATCTCTCAGTTCACTCTCTTCTGCTGATGAAAGCTTTTGGTACAGGAGAAGGTGATGAAGAAATAAACAGAACTCACAACTGTTGGGAATTTAATTATTTTTCTGGCTTTGTTTCAAATATCTAAACAGAACTGCAATTGTTCTAACAATTGTTCTATTTTAATTACCACCTAGCAACTGATCAAACAAATTGGTGTGGTGAGTCAGAACAGAACTTCTCATAGGAGTCAAGTACTACTATGAAACAGCATACACAGAAAATGAAAATCAGAGAAATCCTGCATATCAAAATCTGTATCACATATTAAAATCTCATATTCTTCTTAAAACATCATTCTTAATTCCCACTAACTTTTAATTGTTAAAACAGAAAAATAGTTTAAACAGTAAAGTACCCGAGAGTAAACACCAGAACGTGCATATTCTTAGCAAGTGCTAAACAAAACACACTTTCAATCCTCCTTAATCCTCTTCCCATTCACAGTTTCTTGGCTACATCCAAGAACTGCGCAGTTCAACTGCAACATCGAACACTACAAGGTGATGTTAAAAAAAAAATCCCTAACAACAAAACAAACTACAACCCCACAACAATAATAACTGCAAAATTAGACGAAACATAGAACAAGGAAGGACAGCACTACAGCAATATAATACCTATACAGAAATGAGCAAGACTTTGGCAGCTTCATTATTCTCATAATACCTATGGGAGATATCACAGATATTTTGCAGAGGTACTCAGCAGATGCCTGGAGAACAGCTTGATCAAATGGTTAACGGACAAACTCATTTTTCAGAAGTTCAGCCGTATGGGAAATGGATCACGCTATAGTAGAAGCTGATACAAATCTTGCCTTTGAACCAGTAAGACATTAATTTACATACATCAATGAAGACCTGGTTCACAGAGTGTTCCGCTATTTATCATTTATCAGAAGTGGTTTGAACTGAATATAAAGACTGTGTGAAGATTTAAAATATCCACATCTTCTAATACAGGCCATGATTTGCAGTTACTTCATATCAAAGGTTACATCACCTTTAAAATGAAAGCCTCTTGCAATGAAAGACATTCATGACTGGCCTCAATTAGTTACAATCACTACCTGAATTCCTTAGAATTTTCTTAATAGGTCTCTTGAGCACACACACTGCAATAGCAACATAACAAATCTACAGAATATTTTAGTGTATTCAGGGCATTCCTGAATAATACCTAAATATATCTTCTGATGCATGTTCCTCTTTCATTTTTTGCTGACTTATGAGGACGTGGAAAAATGTCTGCTGGCTTCCTACAGTGAAGCAGAGTATTAACATGCACACAAGGAGAGATAAATACGGGCAATATCTATTTCTGATGTACAAAGTCTACTTCCAAACTAGGACCAAGCCCTATACTTCCTTTTGTGCCACCTCAATGATCCGTTAGATTGGCTCAATCTATCTCATGAAACTTATCTCTTAGAAAACCCAACGTATAAACGTCAGACAACATGTCCATTTCTATCTGGTTACGAGATGTTCTGTTTCCTCCAGAGGAAATTCACATACTGACTAACCAGAGTCCTGTGAACATTAGGAGACAGAGGGGTTTCAGTGCTCTTTTTGTGAATTAGTACAGGTGAGACGCGAAATGCAGTGTATGATTCTCTAAGTGAATACTCATGTCGTCTAGCATTTAACAATTTTACAGACATAGGAGGAAGAAAAAAACCTACAAACTAATAAAGTAGATTATAACAACAACTTGGGAGTTTTCAGTTCTCGTACTGGTACAAAAGATCTACAAAAGCCCTGAAAAAACCCTGTATCTAAATTAAGTGTTTTGCTGCAATGACATGTAATTGTATCTATAGCTAAAAATACATGCCTATACATGAAGTATAGAAATATTATAAGAAATATTTCATTCTTAAATGAGAACACAGATTCATTTGGCAACATCAAAGACTGGAAGCAACACGTGTGCTATTTGCAAGCCCCTGATAATTATGATAATCAATATTTTAAAAACTCTAAGATATCCAGGCTATAGACATTTTTATGATTGGTAAAACTGCAGAAGTCAAAATGTGAAAAAATCCAATAGTAACACTAGAAAAAAACAAGCTACCAGATTATAGATTTGATCCTTCAAGATAGAAAGCATGTGAGCAATTTCACTGAAGTGAACTGGACATCACTAAAATGTTAAGAACACTCTTAACTGTCTCACAGGAGAGGGGTAAGAAAGCCCAGTTACTTGTAGCATCTGAGGAACCTGGAAAAGAACTTGTGCACTAGGCTATCCCTCCACAGCAACCAGCGTCTTCCTCCCAGCATGGCGGAAACGAGATAATCTAGACTCATGATTCAAAACCTTCTTAAATCAGGATATTCCCAAACATTTTTCTGAATCCAATCTACTGCATGTGCCTCAAGAGTCTGAATGATTCTGAACACAATTTCCAGAATTATATGCTTGCAGCTGCACATAACTATTGGAATTTGAATACTCAAATAGCTAAGAATCTATGTGGATATTTCAGTATGCATATGATGATGAAATTATGCTTCACTTTTTCCCAAAATATATAACTCAGTCTTTAGAGAACCTTAATTTAGTTCATTATTAATTTTAACTCACCCCGTGAATTCGTTTTATTCACATCACATTTACTTGCTTTGACTGAAAGAGCTAAGTTTGTTCACCTACCTTGAATGCAGCTCTGGACTGCCATTGTTGTATTTACTTCCTCTTTCCCAGACACCAAAATCTGGTACACGATAGGCTCTTTCCACGCAAAACACAAGATTTTGAACGAAGGACACCTATAAGAAAAAAAAGAAAGAAAACTGACTGAAGGAAAATGGAAGCATATTTTCTTCTGTTCATTTTTTCAGAAAGACAAAGTTGTTTTTCCTCAGCCATCATAATTGTGATTTCCACACTTTTTCCTTCCTCAGAGAATGACACTCCCAAGTTCAGACAAACCTCAGTTCTCTTTAGAACCAGTTATTAATCACAAAATATTAAGACTAAGATTTTTTTTTAAATCTTAAAAAGAGGTACTATTTCAGGTACCTAATACCAGTACACCAATGATACATATAATTCTATGCTTACTTGTCTCTCTCTATATTATATGTTTCTGCCACAATTTCACTATGGCATGTACAATTATCTGTAAACTAGATATTTTCATAGCTAGTACTTTAAAAGAAACTGACTGTTCCACTCTTTAGACATCCCTGATATTGTTAATCTCTGTAATTTTGCATTTAGTTGTAGTAAAATGAACATTCTTTGAATGAAGCTAGAACATCCAGCAATTAAGAGTATGGCTTCTCGTGGCTTCTCCGATTTCTATAATTAACTAAAATTTAGACGCATTAGCTAAATGAGGAAGCAAAGAGCACCACATGGAAACAGATAACCTTGCTGATGACTTTCTACCAGCAATGATGTTTAGAACACAATAAAGAAATGGTCAGTTACAGCTCTTTTATAAGACTAAGTATTTCCAAATAGCAGATTTACAGAAAAAAAGACAACATATAATTAGTTGCAAACTAAAATCTTCAGAGAGCAATCATTCATAACCACAGGCATGTAAATGCCATAACCAAGTCAACACTAAAGCACTTACAGAAGCTACGGATTGTGTGTTGAGCTTATTTATCCAGAAGTCAACTATGTGGAGAGCAAGGCGTAATAAGGAATACACATGAAGCACAGATAACGATCTGGATGAAGGGACTGAGAGCACCCTCAGCAAGTTTGCAGATGACACCAAGCTGGGTGTTAGTGTTGATCTGCTTGAAGGAAGGAGACTGCAGAGGGACCTGGACAGGCTGGATCAATGGAATGAGGTTCAACAAGGCCAAGTGCCGAGTCCTGCACTGGGGACACAACAACCTCATGCAGCGTTACAGGCCTGGGGAAGAGTGGCTGGAGAGCTGCCTGGCAGAGAAGGACCTGGGGGTGTTGGATGACAGCCAGCTGAACATGAGCCAGCAGTGCGCCCAGGTGGCTAAGAGGCATCTTGGCCTGTATCAGACACAGCGTGGCCTGCAGGAGCAGGGAGGTGATTGTGCCCCTGTGCTCAGCACTGGTGAGGCCGCACCTCAAGTGCTGCATTCATTTCTGTCCTCTCACTACCAGAAGGACATTGAGGGGCAGAAGTGCGTCCAGAGAAGGGCAACGAGGCTGGTGAGGGGGCTGGAGAACAAGCCCTACGAGGAGAGACTGAGGGACCTGGGAGAAGAGGAGGCTGAAGAGAGACCTCATCACTGCCTACCACTGTCTGAAAGAAGGCTGTGACGGGGTGGGTGCTGGGCTCTTCTCACAAGTGACAGCGATAGGATGAGAGGGAATGGCCGCAAGTTGCGCCAGAGGAGGTTCAGACTGGACATTAGGAAAAATTTCTTCACTGAAACGGTGGTCAGGGATTGGAACAGCTGCCCAGGGAAGTGGTGGAGTCACCATCCCTGGAGGTGTTTAAAAGACAGGAGGATGAGTTCCTTAGTGACAGGGTTTAGTAGGGAGACAGGTACAGCTGGACTCGATCTCAGAGGTCTTTTGCAACCAGACGAGTCTACGATAGCTGCAAATATAGAATCACAGATACTGCTCTCGAAGTCATTCACTTGCACAATCACATACTGTTCTCTTTGTTACAGATACAAAGATGCAATTACATTCATTTTTCAACTGCAAGCAGATGCAACTAGAGGGTAACTCACTGACAGCTGCCATGCCTGACATCAAGCAGCCTTGTATACGATGACTGCCTCCTAAGCCAATATTTATGTGCACAAACATATTGATGCAGACAGCTTGCCAAGTATCAACCATCTGCCAGCACCTTCCATTGTGCAAGCACTGGTTCAAAAACCCACTCTCTACCAAGAGAAAGAGACTAATTGTAATACACCATGCAATGATAGCACCGGAAAGAAATACCCAGCTTGATGCCTGGGGAGCAGACTGCCACATCCACAGTGCTGCCAATGCCGCTATGTTGAATTATCTAGACACACAGGAAAACTTGGAAATACCATAATTGTGTGTCTTAATAAGATCTGAGAATATATTAAATTGTTGGAGCTATACAGAGACTAATAGAACATACAAGTCTGTGGTAAGGTAAGATTAGCTTAATTCTCCATAGTCCACAGATTTCTAGGATACGGCTGCAACGAAAACTACATCCCGACAGTGAAGTGGAGAATATCCACTGACTGGAGAGTCTATACACATGCACTTTCTGCAGATTCTGTAATTTAATGTGAACATCTGGAGGACAGTATAAATTACAAGTTAAGCCAAGTAAATACATAATTATATACATTTGCCATCTCACAGATATAAAGGCAATTCAGAGAAAATAATACAGTCCTATCATATGATCTCACTAAGCGAGAAAGAAGACAAGTAGCATCACTTAGTTTTCTCATTATCTAAAGCAAAAATACCAATAACAATGCATATTTCAGAAATATAATGTAAATACACTATTAATGGAAAAATCTCAATTTAAGCTTTTTAAGACAATACAGCAATGACTATTAAAACAGACTAAATCAATTAAACAAACCCAGATTAAGAAAAACAGTGTATACGTGTGTTTGAGATCTCTGTGCTTTCAATTCCTGTCTCAAAACACACCCTCATTTTAGCACAGGACAGCAGGGGTTGTCCTGACATGACCTGTCCTCAAGTCAAGGCTATGATGGCTATTATTATTTTACTCACAGAATAGTTAACAATCTTGCAGACATCCTGTATCATGATATAAAATTGTTCTATTTTCCATTAGAGATACAGTAAAACTTCTTAGCATCCATGGTTTCATATGTATTTGAAGAAAGTCCTTCAGCTTTCCAGAAAATTAACCCTATTATTTATTATATTGTAATTACACAGCATGCACTGACAGTTTGAAAAGTGAGAACAACATAACTAGAAGTTAACTCTTGCAACAGACCTTTTAATTCTTCACCTTGTACCACTGTGAAATAGCAGGGAACTACAGAAGCTTTCAATGTCATGTTACGTTCACTCTTTTAATATCTACCACTTTATTAGCTATTAATGTATTTCACTATCCATTCATTCCATTTAACTTTTCTGAATTACATTAAAAGTGGAGCATACCTGCAATGTATTTTCAGAACAATTTTTCTACAGTTGGTAATTAAATAAAATCAAGGAAAGAAAAGAAAAAAAATGTAATAAAGCATATGTTTTAACATGAGAAATCAATTTGTACCTCATCTGTGTTATAGATAATCTGCAGTCCTGAAGAGATCATCTCAACCAAATAGAGGAGAAATAACGACACAGCATTTATCTGAAGTAATTAAAGACAGAAAGAAAACTATAAATAAATATAAAAGTCAACTGACTCCAATAAACAAACAAGCTAAATGGAATATCATTAACTAACAACAAATCACTAACAAAGATAGTCCCACTAAACATAGTTTTGATTTTTCAGAAATATTATCCTAATCTACTAATACTAATATCCTGGAAGTAATGATGTGGAAACAATCAATAGGAAGAAATGCCACAAACAAGCACTATCCTCTACAACTGCTGCTGCAGTATGACTTCTTAAATTATTTGTAACTAGGATATAATACGGTTTTGTTGAGGCATACTGACCCATTGGCAGTCACTTCGGTCACAAGCTATTTCATGTTTACATATACGACAATTTAATAGCATGTAAAACACCAAGAAGGCAAGTAGCATATCAAATAGTACACAACACACCCAAAACGCAAATCACTTCATCCCTAACTGGAATTTTAGCTTCATGAACTGATAGAAGTACAGTTACAACATTCAGATATGATTATATTTATGAAAAAAAAGTTTTCTTTTTCAGTTGTATATAGCATTTATTATTAACAGTAATTACCTTCAGCAGCTGTGCAGATAAGCATCATAATGTCAACTTACTAATGAATCAAACAGAACTAACTACTTTTGTTACACAGAATTCAAGTATAATTGAGAATAGGTACAACTTCAATAGAGAAAGTAAGTTTATCACAATAACTTGCTCCAATAAGCTATGAAACCACAATCTCAGTATATGAAAATTAGAGAAACCATCTGGAAAAAACCCCCTGCATTCTTATCTGAAACACAGCAGATTAAGAATATGGTCCAAATTCTAAAAACGTAGGGACCACTGACTCCAGTTTCCTAATGCTGTCTGAAAAGATATAACAATAACAGCAGACCAGTTATGTAATATATTCCCTTCTTCCCAAATGAACCACCTCAGCCACTCTGTTTTCTGGCGTCTCCACAGAGCTGAAAACCCTCTATTTTTTGAGATTTGTATTCACGTTTATGGTAATGCCTCAGTTCCCACAAAAACAGACACTTCCAGTGCTCCCCAGGTCCCAAAATTATTGTCTCCTCCTGCAGATAAGAGATGTGCATGTTCAGGAAGCTTCACATAGAACTCCAAAATGCTGACTTAGGATAACTCCACAAATCATTTTTCATGAAACATACATTTCCTGAATCCAACACATTTACTGTACAAACTACTTATGTAATGATGTCAACACAAAATTAGTCACCGACCTACTGTCACTTCTGAATTTCACTAGCAATTTCTGAACTAAATGAAGTACACAAAGTTACAGAACGTAAAAGAATCAAGTCATGAATGCAGAAAAGAGTCTGAAGTTAAAGAGAAGGAAAACAAAAGAGTAAATCAACATTTGGAAAATGAAAGACAACAAAACAATCAATTATGCAATGAATCTGACTAGGAACCAATAAACAAAATACTGAACAACAATTTGTAACTAGACAAAGCTGTTGACCGTGTACATTAGCTCTTTGTTATGAATGAAAATTGCTCAGACATGCAGAAATTTAAGCTGGGAATATCAATAAAAAATTTTTTCAATGTAAGATTACACTAAATTTTTTGCTTCACTTACTAGAGCAACGTTTTTTTTCCAAGACTATTTACTGACAGTCATCTGTTAGTCTCAAAAAGAAGCAACTTCATAAACAATCACCTACCTCCACAAATCCCACAGTTATTTCACTACTTTATAAAACATACCTCTGAGTTATATTTGAAAACTCTCTCTTTTCAAACAAAAAGATGCAGAAGGAATTCCAATTTTATCAAGTACAGCACATCTAACGCAAATCTAAATCAACTAAGACAGCTGTATCACGAAAGAACAGACAGAACTATGACATTATTTAAAATCACTCAAACTTTGATGTACACGCACGTGCATATTTTACCTGAAGGTGACCATATTCCTTATGCGAGAAGACCTCATCTCCAGTGTGTGCACTGAAAACAGAATGAAGACATCCAGACGGTTTGGGGTCTTGCTTAAATTGCTGAACCTAAAGGAAAACATAAAATCAAAGTCAATAATTTCAGTATGTTTGGCAGCCACAAATTCATGATATAACTAAAGTAGTTCAAAATTTCTTGATAAAAAACTTAGAAACAACAGTTCTTGAAACTTACCAAAACCTATTTCACACATACTTGAAGTATACATATACCTAAATAGTGCAAATATTCCAACTCCACTATCAATCTCTTTGGGATTGGAAACTTAACAGAAAGCTACAGACTGATCTTACCTTCATGGGATGTTCTTCTCCCCCAACAAGTCATATGTAGCATATATCATGTGCCCCAGAAACAAGAAATTAAACACTACTTTGTGGAGTTATCATGTTTAGTCCATGAATGCATTTGATACATTTTAAGTCATATATTCATTAGCAATAGAATAAAACATCTGCAATTTTTGTCACAAGTAGCATCATCTATTCAAGTTACACCTTGAGTATATATAATTCATATTATTAAAAAATAACTTCCTTCTACATGAGGCCAGGACATACACAGTCTCTCAGCTTATGTCTGTTCAATACTGGAAACTGTTCATAGCTCCAATGTAGGAAGAGAGAAGCACTTACAGTAATCAAGGCAAAAACTGACAATCCATATGTCAGCAGTGTGACACCTGTGTTAATTTAATGCCCATTATTCATATCTGCACTTGCTATTCTCAAAACAAACCACTGCATGTCAAAGAGAAAAACAACAGCTTGAATGTAGCAAGATCAATCTAGGTCAAGATTATTTAAAGATATGAGGCTACAAAAAAACATACTAAGACAACTGAAAAAAATAAATCATGTCAGCATAAACACAACCGGCAACACACTTGATTATTACTTTTATTATTACTGATATCACATGTCTATGGACTTTACATTTCAGGCTGTGTGCTTAGACATGATGGAAGCTATGTAGTAACTTGAAAATTATTTTTAATTATACATTTAAAAGTCAGTAACACAAAACTTAAAATAATCACATGGTATACAGCTATTTAACTATCTGTAGAATTACTGATAACTATGATGCAAAATTAATCCACCACATCTGAATTTTTGTAAGGAACAGCCCTGAATATTTAAGAATATCCAGGGTATACTCACAAGAAGGTTACAGGATGAATAAATCAACGGTATTATAACATAAGTAATTTACTTTTTTTCTTTATTATTTCTTTATTACTTTGGGTTGCTGCCATTCTGAATTTACACGATTAGGTCAAAGAATACTGGAAAGTGGCTGCTAAAGAAACCAAGCAAAATAATCAAAAAGATCACCTAGGTAAGGAGAACAACTGCAAATACAATAACCAAGTTAACAGGGCAAAGAAACTCTCTAGTCATGGCTAAAAGAAATTCTACATCTTTCCATTTAAGCACTAAAAAGACATTTCAAAAAGCCAATTACTAAAGGTTCAATGTTTAAACGGGATAAATAACTGCAAAAGGAACCCAAATAAATTTCAAGTACGCCCTTCAGTTTTCCTTTGCAAAATGCTCATGTGTTCCATACTCGAAAACAATGCTTGACCAGACAATAATAAAGCAGCTGTTCTTGGCTGGGCCACACAGTAATTGTGCATTCCCCTTCTCAACTTTATCTATATTTAGAAGTTAGTTTGCACAGTTGAATTAATACTTATAGAATTAAGTGAGTGCTTGTATCCATACTACAGTGTTTTACCTTGTCAGCCTGACGCATGTAGCAGTAGAGAATTCCTCTCATACACTTGATAGCAGAATGCTCCAGCTCATGTGTCCTTCCCTTGTCATCATCAATACGCCTAGGCAAGAGAGAGAACTCATAAAATAAACTGGAAGTGCGTTAGGTGGGGGGAAGGAAAAAAAGAACACATACTTTGGAATATAAAGTACTTAACTAATGTTGTTGAATAACGGTGTCCAGATTCATGTCAACATATCTGTGCGATGCATTAAATCCTCTGTTTCAGAATATTGGTACCAATTAAGCTATATAAAAACATGTTTACTTACTAAAACGGAGTGACATTTTTTAACCTAGTAGCTACATAAATATTTTTACTGAGCTTTGGAAAAGTACCATCTCCACGGGTTTACAAAACTATTTTTGAAAAAACTTCATATTCTTGCATAACAGAATGAAAGTAACACAGTAAAGATGCGAGTTACTCACCTGTACGCAAGGGCTAATGCCCAGGCGCATGCAGCACAGTAAAGACTATCGTGTACTTTGGCCTTTCGGTCATCCCCATAGGTCTTTGTAGGAAACATACCAGTGGTTGGGCTTTGATGTAGCAGCAATGTTGTCTTAACTAGAAAAAGGAAAAAATTAACAATACTTATGTTTGTTCCAGTTTCTGCATAGATGGAACAACCTGTTAGAGCATGCACAATCTAAAAGAAAAGAAAAAGAAAGGTAAAGAGAAAGATACAAAAAAATTTCGTCACATTGGTTCTTCAGTCAAATTAAACCTTTTTATAAAAAATCAGTATTCAAAACTAACTATACAGCTCTGTTCTAGTAGAACCCACTGCATACAAAATCTCTACAATGTAACCCACTACCTTCCCTCTTATGGAGAAAGAAAAGGGGAGCAGGGAGTGCTAAAGCACAGTATGTCACCTCCCCTCTCCCCGTTAAAATAATTTAAAGAGTTAAACTGCAGAATTCCATATTCATAAAAATTAAATTTTTAACTTAGGCCAGATGATTGTATCAACACGTTTAAAAAGGAAAGGAACTGGTAAGCAAGGAAAAGAGACAACTACAATTATTTAACTCAGTACTTTGACACAAAAATAGAACAAGACAGGATTTTTCATGTTGTTAAAACTGAATTAGAAAAAATACTAAATAATACTATTTCTATACTTTAATATTTATATTTTGTGAATTGTTTCCCTGGAATTGTATAATCACCAGTATGCTCCAAGACTGAAACTGGGCTTAATGTTCTTGAACATTCTTCTAACAATAACCTGTGCAATAAGCCACTGCTTCTTTAATGGGCATATTTTTGGATGAAAATGATCTTGGTAATGACAAGAAAAACACCAAAGTTGGCTTAAGATAGCTAACAGATAAAATTTCAGCACAGAAAATACATTATGGCACCATTTGTAACAAAAAAAATTAACTTATAACAGATTGACAGGCAATCAGTGAGAAGTACTACAAGAAAGCTCCTTTCCATTTAAATATTTCCTCAGCTGTATTTGGCTAATGCCACAATACTATCCAAAAATTTCTAAATTCAGTCTTACACAGCTGGACTGGATTTCCAATATACATTTTTATTTTCAGCAAGAGGAATAATTCAGGCCTCCATTTTTTCCACCTTTCAAACCTCCAGCATAAATCTAGGAAACTATCCCCAAGTGGGAATAACATAGCAATGATATTTAAAACATAAGTATCAATTCCAATTCATACCTAAGTTAGTTCAAGCATCAAAACTTGTCAGCAGAGTTCCTTTACCCCTCCCCTTCCAAGACCATCAGGTGCAATTCAGAATCTCTTCTACCACTTGACAAATGCAGATTATAATTTTGAACACTATTTACAGGTCATGATTTTTCAAGCAATGTATAAAATATTCAAACATACACATTATATTATTACAGGAATCTTATGAGGAACTGTAATAACAGAAACTTTTACCTCTCAGAAAATACAAATCCTCACTAAATACTACAGGGATTATTTTAAGACAAAGCTAATTACTGTCACAATCACAACTGTGAATATTTTAGTAAGGTACACTTAAAATCTTTCATGGTAGAAGTAATTATCAACTTACCAATTCTGTAATAATGATCTAATTTATCCCACAGACTTCCCTCCTCTGGTTTTAAAAGGTTAATACTTTTAAGTGGCTCATAAATTGAACCTAAAAAAAGAAAAGAAAAAACAAAACCAAGATCAGAATCAGTTTCACAATTCTACTATTGCTAAACACTACTGCACTATGACTTTTTTCACGTTTGTTATACAGAAGCACAACTTCTCAAACTTGAAGTAAAAGGAAAGAAGTTGTAATTCCTATAATTTCAGAGAACAGATTTTTATGCACATTTTTTCTGCAGTACCTGTCCACACAAGCAAAACTTGTAGATATTCAGCTACAGCAAATGTTACCTAAATGTATAGTTTAATTATTGAAGACAGGCTATTAAATGTTAAGAATTTTCTGGGAGTATTTTCTTAGAAGTATCCTACAGACAGAATTCCTACATTTCTGTAGAAAAACAGGAGGCAAACGGACAAAAGTAGCCCGAATTTAACTTTTGCTTCCCTACCTGCCTTCTGAAATGGTGACGACACCCAGCACTATTCGCATTTCACCTATCCCAACCTCGTTTCACCACCACGATAAGCCAAACCAATTTAATGTCTTGAATCAAAAAAGGGTTAGTTTTTTCTCAGATACCACAAAGCTTAAAAAACCTATCTGACAGATAAAACCCCTAAATTACCCAGCTTCCAGAGACATACACCACTATTAAATCCACACCTTGCCTTCTCGGTGTCCCACATACTGACTGCTTCCCTACATACACCTGGAAAGCCGGTTTCCTCAATAGCTGAATAGAGCTGCCTGTCAGAAAGTCATGACTTTCACAATTTCTTAAAAACTACAGGGGTAAACCATTTCTAACTTCTAATTTGAGAGTAACGTGTTGCTTTCCTTCCACAAATCTCTTGAGCTTTATTCAGTGTTCTGGGTGGCAAGCTCACCCACAGAGCCATTTGCCATCACAAAGAACTAGCATTTCCCCTCTCTGGCGTGGGGCCTGTCCTCCTGCCAAGATCGGAACTGCCGGGGAGGCCCAGCCAGCCTGGCAGCTCTGGCAGGGTACAGCAGAGTGCTCTATTCAAGTCACCTCTTTTGCATGACCAGTACACATGCAGGCATCAGGCAGAAGTCTGTCCACGTACACGACACTCAGCCAAACGCAACGAATGGGTGCAGAGGGGTGACAGAGGCTTCATTAACCAAGTGCCCTGGTGGGGAGATGGAAATGTTTCTTGTCCCTCAAGGACTAAGACACCACCCCTCACATCAGTATTACTTCTGCTTTGCAATCATTGCAGTTAAAAGCCCTCTGCCCCTCTCTGAGCAGACTCCTGTAGGGCTGTAGCACATGGATCCTCTGCTGGCCACAGCCAAAACCATCTCCACGCCACCCCTCCAGCCGCCCCTGTCCTCGCGGGAATGGTTACGTGGCTGTGGTGAAAGGGCCCAGAAGTACAGAGAGCCCAGCCCATTTTAATTGCCTAAAAAAAACAAAGTTAAAAGAACTACAGTTATTCTGTGTTGGAAAAGAAAAACCTGTAATATATCACACCTTTTGAAGCTTCTGTTCAAGGATCAACATTCTGAATCCAATTCAAATCAATTGTTCAAAGTAATTCTATTTTGCTATTTCTTAATGCCCAGGAATTCCTGTCCATTGGAAAATTCATTTATGCTATTATACTACTCAGTTCTCTTGCAAAAGCACACAATACAGTGCCCTGCGGTAACTGCAATTTTATAGGATGACTTAGTGCAAGGAGGACAGAGTACGCATAGGAAAACATCTTCAGTAAGTCATCGCATAAAAAGTAGCAAATTGATGAGAAATATTTATTCACTAGCTTTTCAAAGGCAAAATAACAATTCTTACTCCTAGATTTGTTAACTGCATAACACATACATGGTGCACTGTCATTTGTATGTGAAAAAGGTTCAGAACGTCTGTTTCTTAGAGCCCATAAACCCCAACACCACACCATGAAACACAGCTGAGTGTTCACAAGCGCACACACACTTCTACATGCAAGTCAAAACTTTCTAAAAGAACACTGTTCTAATTTATGCACTTACGAGACAATCTGTGACCTTCTGTGGCCAACAGAGAAACAAAATAAAGTTGTCATGAAAAAAGCATTATCTTCTATTTCAGAGAATTCAAAGATTTTGTGCAGTCTGAACAGAAAAAAGAGCATGAAAATGTTAAAGCACAACCATCTATAAATTACATTATTTAAGATGTGTGAAAGCTTACTAGCAGAAATATAAACAGCCAGAGCAGACTGTTGAAGAAACAAAAAGGTGAAAGGAATTCAAAGTTCAAGAAATTAACAAAAAGTAAAGCTTGATGCCTTGAAAGTATTCCTTAACAGCACTCCTACTACAAGTAGAACCTGTTTAAAGGAATACATAAAAATCAAAATTTTCCACATACTTCACTAATTCCTCATTAGCATCTACATAGTTTATGATTTGCTTAGATGCCTACAGCATTCTGCTGGACAAATCCCCTGGTCAATTAATGTTTCATTAGTATCACAAACTAATCAAAAGCAAGAAACACTAAACTAGCTGCTCCTTCCATGTGGTTTTGCAGTGAGATCATAACCCAGTGCAGGCTATTTTTAGGACAGTTAAAAAAAGCCCATCTATACTCTTTTCCAAAACCCACTTAATAGTTCATTTCAGCAAGAAAAAAACCTGCATAGAAAGCCATTTTCAACTACATATTTAAAATCGGTTTTAAAACTGAAAAAAATGACAGGTTAGGCTCTGCAATGCTTAAGCACAAAAGAATGACATATGCAAGCAGTACCCTTGAGGTCTCTGTACATTAGCATTCAAAACAGCCAGAATGAGGACAGAAATTTCAAATACTACTTTTCCTCAGTTTCTTATTTCATTGTAACCATACAGTGTGAGTTTTATTTTAGGCAAAGAAGCAGACGTGCTCAAAAGGAATATAAAAAAATGCTGTTGATTTAGTATTCTTTCAGCTGTACACTGCTGTAAGGTCCCTATACAAAATTTAAACAGGCCACACGGTAGTTCAGATGTTCTCCCACAAAGAACGAAGTGTGTCCATTATTTCCTTACATCAGATATGGACTGCTGCAAGTCAGCAACTACTTCAAAATCACTAAAAACCAAAACAGATAGGAAATCAAAGTGCTGCTTCCTGCATCAATATATTTAATGTCCAATAAGAGAACACTGAAATTCCTTAGCCTAAGTCCAATTAAACTCCTGTTTGTCTTCAGGTATTGTACTAAATAACACTATATCCATACTTGGAATTGAAAATTAATCCCCTTTCATTTCCTACCACTTACAGTTTCCAGAGCAACATGATTTCACCATTCTTCAAGTAGATTCTTAAATTCTTCAAGAAGAATTACTAAAAAGGATAGCAATTTCCTTTCAACGTACTAGAGAACAGGAAGAAATCTAAAACACCCCAACAACTGATACCAGAGGCATCAGTTACCAGCTAGAACTAAAGTAATAAACAGATAAGATACTTCTGACTTGGCTAAAACATAGAAATGATGTGAAAATATTATCCAGCAGATGAAACTCAAATGTAGAACAATTCCATGAAAAATTTATAATTTAATTATCTCTTCTAAGCAGAATACAAAACTGGAGGAAACTAAGGGAATTTCTCTGAGGTAAGCTATTATCAGAGTAAATGTAACATTTGTGTATATACAACCATTAGGAATTGAGAACATTATGTCATCCTGATGCTAAAGTACTTTCCCATCCACTTCATTTTCATTCCAGTTATCTTTGAGATTAGCATTAATTGCTCTTCAAGGAAGAGCTATAAACTGCCTAGATGTGTACATTTAAAAGCTACGGCAAATATCTTGAAATTAATTAGCCCCTGAACCTTGCTCCTGAATTTGAAGCTTTGAAGCTTTGAACACCCACACATCCTTGAAGATGGCAGCAACAGCAGATACTAAAAAAACCCCAGACATCAGAATGGAATTCTGAACCTAGTTTATGGATAAAGGTTTGCATACTTCAACAAGGACTGATCGTTCAATTTTTTCAAAGTACAGAATTTAAAAAATGCAAACAACTAAACACACATTCTGCCAGAGTTTAACCACAAACAAATGGAGGCAACATGGCAAGAATTTTATTTCCAACGTTTTACATGCCAGAAGAACAAAAGAAAATGTTTACTTGCAGAATTAAATCAGCACAGATCAAACTAAAAAAAGCTAAGAATACCTGATTTCTTTCTAGATTTGACGAGAATAAAAACTGGTCCTGGTCCTCTAATGCGACAGAAGTTCTGGATGTAATCCAACACTTGAGACATGAACAAGTTCTGGATCTCAGACCAGCATAACTTTCATTACCCAATATTAATATGGGAAATAACATCTTCACATTACAGAAGTCACTGCGACCAAAGGATATTTTATTTCTTCTCACAGCAAAGTTTTCAAAATCATATTATATGAGTAAATCATATCCTCCCAACATTACACTTCCTTCCAGACTTCTCCTGCAATCTCTCCTGAGCTCAAACTTAACAAAGCACTGGAAAGATACTCTGTTGGATATAATACACACTTCATTTTAATACCTCTTTGCAATAAAAAAACCCCAAACATCTGTTTTGCAGTCCAAACCCATGTAGTTGAGCAACACCAAGAAGATAATTTTCAGAGGCATTTCCACTGGAAGGAAAATTCACTTCTCGCCTATGTAAGTATCTGAACTCTGATTCTATGAACGTAACAAGTACCAACCGTGCTGTTGCTGGTGGGGGTTTTTTAGCCACTACAAATAGGAGGAAACTATGATTTCACAGCTGCCCCTGCTTTGAGAAAGAGGTTTAAGCACATGATCTTCTAACGTCCCTTCCAAACTGAACTGTTCTATAATTCAGTGAAAACATGCTAAGGAAACCCCAGAAGAGGTGCTGGAAGAGGAAAAAGGTTTTAATGTGTTCCTCTGTGTGAATAAACATCATGAATAAACATAAAGTACTAAGTGTTATCTAAATTGATTGATGGTAACACCAAAGGTAAAAATGAGTAAAATCTTGTAATGATCTAAGTCAAATAGTTCTGAAGTGACAAAATTTTCAAACATCATTTATCAAGAAATACCATGTGTCAGACTGTGCATACAATTCAATTAGAATTTCACAGAGAAAGAAAAAATTTGTACCAATTTATTTTGTCCTCTCTGTCCCCTAATCATCTGAAGTCACTTCTCTCTATAGTAATTATACTTAACGAAATTACTTATTTCAGGATTCACAACAACAAAGAATGCACAGAAGTTACTAAACAGCAGAAAGAAAACACTGACTGTCATGCCAGCACACAGGAGCTTCCAAAATACACCAAATGCCAATGCCTAGCATGCAAGCCTTCTAACCACCACAAGCAAGGCAGGAAACCATGCAGCATATTCAAGGCAATCATTGCCATTTCTCAGAACCCAAAATAATAGCTCTTAAAACTATTAGAAATGGTTGTTTGGCATCATAAAAGAAACATCAAGTATCAATGTAATAATTAGGGAAGAGTACATTTTTTTATTACAATGTTGACACTTTGCATGTCCTTTGACATTAAGGGAGGCAAACCAGACATGCCACAAGTGGGGCAGGGCAGGTCAAGCCACTCAGCTGTTGCAAGAGAGGGCTGCAACCCCCTTACTGGTCACTCTCACCAGCACTGGTACTGCTGCTGTTTCCATACGTCCGAAACAGAGTCCCACACTGTTTTCCCCAGAACAGCTGGGGGACACAGGGACACACCTGTATCGGTCAAACTCTTTTCAAAACATACTGAGCTCAATCAGAAATGGTCTTGACATTCTAGCTCCTGCTGTATCTAAAGGGAAGCTGTGTCAGGAGGTTGTGCTTGTGTTTACTTAATTTCGAAAAGTCACGCTTTGAAACAGTGAATGACTTCTCAGAGACTTTACCTCTTTTCTCTAAACCAGTCACGTTGGCTCTCCATAGGAGTTAATTCTAAACACCATTCTCAGTGCAACTTTCTCACAACCATCACCTTAAAAGGGTAATTTCAGTTCAGACTTTGTTATGCTGAGAGACACTTACAAGAACACAAAACACAAACAAAACAGGAAAATCTGAACAGTAGGTTTCAATCCAAGTTGATTCCAATTTTCAGAAATTTTCACTGAAAGAGCTCGAATTTTTAAGTTCTACCGTGCAGTGCTAAAAAACTGCTAGCACAAAACACTGCATGAAACACAAAACACAATTACTTTTTGTGAGTTAAATGGTCACAAACCAAACAAAACATGGAAATGCCTACTTACCACATTTTAAAAAAGCATGCGCAGAGAAGGTTCTGTCATCATCTGAATTGGCCATTTCAGATTGGTGCAGCTAATCACAAACGTCTCAGGCTAAGCTATAGTGATTTCCAAAACTGTTTAGTAAATGTTAAAGACAATCAGCATCAAATTAAGTGAAAGCAATGTTAGAGGAGTTATTAACATGACAGTGCACAACACAAAGGGTAAAGTTCATTAAAGTTTCATTACATTTTATGTTTCCCTCTTCTATCCTCAACACTGGTTTTATTTTGCTTTTACTTCCATAAAAATTATCTCAGTAAAATGACACAAATCCCACCTTTTTGACATTAGACAGCAGCTTAGCTATTCAATAGGAGATTTGCTAGTAATGGCAAAAGGCCATGAATAAAATTTCTTTGATATATTTGAAGATTAAATAAAAATACTGATTTAATCCTCGCATATAAAAGTGTTACATTATAGCAAGTATAGGGAGTCAAAATTCTGCTTATGCACAATGCTGCTTTTACTCCATGTGGAATTGACACTAGACTATTTTTTGCAGTCATATATCTTGCTTATTGTACTGAGCACCTCCGTTATTTGAAGCAGAACATCTTCTAGTTTGGAATGTAAAACAAAAAAATACTGTTCGTAACTAAGATGACAATTCTTCCAAATCTTTAAAGAAATTTATGGTTTTTAAAGTAACCAAACTTTCTGGGGTGGCAGACTGGCCAGTTATTAGATATTTATAATGTGCTCGTAACTGTTAATTATCACAGTAGCAACTGTGATATTGAAATGGTATGTTATTGTTCAAGGAAGGGAAAGAAAACAGTTCTCAATAAAATTTGGGATAACTGGCAAAAATATAATTTGTGATTTAACATACACAAACATGAAGAAGTGAATTATCTCCTATAGGACAGGGTCTTAAATGGCATTTTGCTGCTGGCTATAAAACACTAATCACTCACACATTTCATGCACGAGTCTAAACTCCACGTTTACTACATCTTACTCCAAGCATCATACTAAAAACATAAAAACCCCAAACAGTACTATTTGTAAACTGGGACTCCTGAGCATAAACCTCAGCATATCCATAACGTAACAGGGGAGTTCAGCCACTTTCACTGACTGCGTAAACCGTGCCTCCTTCCCGCAGGGTCGCCAGGGAAGTGTAAATACTCTGAAGTTATATGAACTTCAACATACTTAAAAAGATGCAGGAGTAACTTCAGAAATAAGAATATGACTTTCATTTTCAGATAAGAATTTAGGTGCAAGTTTATGTATAAAAATTGATTTTTTAAATGAACTCTTATCATAAAAGCATTTCAACTAAAATTATCTTTATTCCTTCAGTAAATAAATTTATTCAGTTACTATATAAATGACAAAGTCTGTATGAACACAAGAAGATGGAAGTGAACTACAACAATCATCTGTCATGACCACAGAAGACACTTTCTTACATATTTAACAAAAAAGTAGAAGGCAGGGGCAGCTAAAAACTTAAGCATTCTACCGCCACAGGGCTTGGTTCTGCACGGGAATCCCAAGGACAGCACGCTGACTGGTGCCTCAGGATTCACCTGCTCTCAACCTGCTGGTTCCACGCAGAGCTCCACGGCTACGTTTGTACTTGAATTTTCAGGTAACAGAGTACCCCGTAAGGGTCCTTGGCCACAACCCAGCAACTCCGGTATGGGGCAGTCTCAATCATGGTATTTTGCACATTAATACTCTACGTAAGGACAATTTTTAAAGCCACATGACTCAGACGGGTATTTAAGGACCTAATTCTCTTAAGAGAGACATCATAAGGACCCATTCCTTTCACACTATCCGATCAGCCATTACCACAACAGAACCAACCAAATATGCAAACAAGGAAAGGACGATCGAGTTTTACAAGCACATATGGCTTGTAAATAACCATTACAGGGATCACTTGGACAACCGTTTTCATTAGAACATTAACAATGTAGGACCTATTAAGGTCCTAGTTTATTTAAAAAAATATGTTAAAAATCGGGATTTTTGAACTTTGCAAATACAGGCCAACTGGGTAAACATCGCCCTTTCTGTTAGAAAACTCTCACGTTAGAAAAGGCTGTCATTGCCCAAGAGAAACCTGGCAAAGGCCGGCGTTACTGCCCCAGCGCCTGCGGGGTGGAACTGCACCCGCCCGCCGGGACCAGGCACCGCGGGGGAGGCCGGGGCGCGGGACTGGGACTGGGACCGGGACCGGGACCGGGTCCGGGTCCCGCGCGGGGCTGCACTGGGGGGGACTGGGGTGCAGGGGCCTTCGGGGCGGATCCGCCAAGCTGGAAAGAAGAAGCAAAAGCCGGTACCGATAGCGCGGGGGTGGGACGGTCAGTGAGGCAGGGGCGAGCAGCGGGCGGGCCGAGAGATCAGACCTGAGCGTTTGGAGCGCGCGCGCAGCTCCAGCATCCTCCAGCTCACATCGGCCATGTGCGGGGCCGCCTCCGCCGCCGCCATCGTGCCCGGCGATCGCCGACCGCCGTCTGCGCCAGCCGTAAAACGGCTCGCGCGCGCCGCCGCGTCGCTGTCGCAAAGCCACCAGGTCAGTTCCGGAAGCGGCCCTTGCGCTGCCGTAAGTGAGGCGGGCAGAAGGGAGGCGCGGGGCATGGGGTGCCTGGGGCTGCTGCTGTGGGCCCTGCTGGCCCTGGCGGCCCCCGGCGGGGCCCTGGAGAACGTCACTGCCCAGCTCTTCGGGGCCGAGGCCCGCGGCACCCTGGCCGCGTTTGGCGACTTCAACTCCGACAAACAGACGGACCTGTTCGTGCTGCGGGGCGGTGAGCGCGCCGGGTCAGGGGCCGCGGCCGCGGGGGCTAGGGGCTAGGGGCTGCGGTCCCTGGGGCCGCCACGGGGGCCCCGAGGACTCGCCGGCTCCGAGGACAAGCGTGGCGTTTGCTTTGCTCTTGAGGTGTTTCCCGTGTCCAAAAAGGTGTTTGCAACTTGCACTGAAACATGGCTTCATACAGCGCAAGAAACTCTTGTCTTTGGAGTTGAATTTATGGTTGCGAGATAATTGAAAACTTTGTCCCGTTTTTTCACGGTATTTCAGGAAACAGAGATGCCCACTGCATAGCTGGATAAGGACAGATTGTGCATTGTTCCACGCAGCTGTCGTGTGCCATGAGTTTCCATTTAGGCTCCAGATAAGAGGGGACCCCAGATCAGAAGTAGTTTTCGGTGTCATCCGCAGATGTTAATCTTGGGTTATTTTACTGACTTAAAGCTACACATTGAAAAAAACTTAATATCAAATTCACCTTTTTTATTCCTTCAATCTCAGAAATGTTTTGTGTAAGTAGCTTCCGTAAAGCATGAGTGAATTTCCCATCTATTTGAGTTATCTAAATGCATGCTTTCTTGAAAATGTTCCACTGGCTCATCTGCTGAAAAAATGGCCTGAAAGATTAGATTTTAAATGAACATCACTGATAAGAGATTTAATTTTTACTTCGCTATCTTTCAGATGAATGGATATAAAATGTCAATACTTAAAACTTTTAAAAATGTAACAAAGTTTATTCTTTCCTTCTACACATTTCCTTCTTTCCTTTCCTTCACCACTTGCTATAATTTTCCTACTTGAACACTGTATCAAAATTAGCCAGAAATAACGTACTTGTAAACATTATTTTTCATAGTTTAAGTCTTGATGAAAATGCAAAAGTAGCTTGAAAAAATTACAGCACATCTTCTAAACAAGAGTAGTACCCAATCCTAGACAGTAGCATTTTGAGTAGTTAAATAAACGGTACCCAATTCTAAACAATGCTGAAGAAGCGAGCACTAGAGATAATAGTAAACTTTGAGGAAGAGTGATCTGGTAAGGAAGCTCAGTCCTAATAATCATGACCCTTAATATAAGAAACTGGGATGATATCTGGGGCCTTTTGCTGGATTTATATCACTGTTCTGACCTTGAGTTACATTTTTTGAATGAGAGTAATCACTTCTCAGTTCATCTGTTGCATTTCACTGGGGAGTTCTGAAAACATGTTTGCTATCCTTGGTTCGATGTTCAGACTGAAGGCTTTTACTCAACGTAATGGTTGTTTTCAGGGAAACTGTATCCCTTTTTCATCCTCCTATATGCTCTTTTCCTTTCTTCTGCATCCTTTCTGACATGAGAGGAGAACTGCAAATAGGATCTACAATGTGTGCACTGTGGATTGATATTGTGGCACAGTGACTTTATTTACTGTTCATCTAATAATTTCCAGGAGTTGGTTTGTTTTGACTATTGATAAGCACTGAGCTGAAACCTTCAAAAATCTATCTTTAGTGACCATAAAATCTCATTTCTGAGTGGTATAATTAGCTTGGAACCTAGTATGCCTAAAAACATATTTGCTGCTTCATCATCATCACCATCACTTTACTGCAAAATGATCAAAAGGCAGGTGAAAGTCTGTAGTGTGAAATGGGAATCTCAAGTTGTAGGAGTCCACCCAGAGCCAGCAGGCTTCCTCACCTCACTGCGTGCCAGCTGTGTCCATCCCCTGTGAATGTGTAGTGCATCCATGCTTTATCAGTGTGCTCAATGGGACTGCAGTAGTTGCCCCAAATCCGTTTTCAAAGGGTTTGTTTTCATTTACTCATTTGTTGACATGTTCTCCTTGGCAAACATGTTTATGGCTTTAGCTTTTTTTCCCTAGCCAGGAAGCTCATATTCTGCTCTTTCACAGCTGCAAACTTTTCCACAGAATGGTGCTCTTGAAATGTGCTGCTTAGAGCCACAGGACTATTTTGGAGTAGGTAACTTAGTTCTTGCAGTTTGGGATGCGTCAGGTGAGGTTCTTGGAGAATGCAGAAAACAAGCATAATAAAGGATGAGTAAAAAATGTTATTCTCTATAGCTGTGAACTGTTATTTTGCTTGGAGAAGGAAAGGCATGTGTATTGTGGTTTACTTACTGGAAATACATTTCATTGTTGAGGTTAATTTTTTTTTTTTTCTTCTTCATATTTCAGTTATCTTGTAACAGAAAAGATGGACTTTTATTTAGATCGTCTAAAAATAATTAAAAGATTATAGCTCATTTTATCTCTAAAGAAGGAAATGCTGCAGGGAAACAGGTTGCTTCTGTGAGTTTCATTTAAAGTGCTTTTGTCAGCTGGCTCAGTTAAGTAGTATGGGATCCTGCTATGTCAGAGACAGTATTAAGAGTTCATTTGAGTTGGCTTTTAGAATTTAATTATTTGTATGGAACTGATGCCTGCCACTTTTCAACATGTAATTTTTCTGAAAAAAAATATAGGAAATTTTTATTTTTATATATTTAGATATTGAAGAAGTGGTTCTTTCACTTCCTGTTGAATGAGGAAGTAGATGCATGGGAAGTCTTTAAAAGTTTTTGCCACTGTAGAGAATGACTATTTGTGGCATAGCTTCTTAAATGTTGGGTTTGTATATGCACCATTTAGAATCTTTATTATTCATCCTCTTACTTGCTTTTGCAGGAAATGAGTTGATTATCTTTTTGGCAGACCAAAAGGAGCCCTACTTTAAGCCCCGCGTTAAGTTACCAATGAAGTAAGTATTGATATTCAGTGGTGAAACACTCTTAAGTGGCTGTTTTTCTTGAAGGTGCAACTGTGCAGCCAGTGGGAGCATCGCGGGAATTGTCTGTGCTGTTGTTAACCTTTGTTCAGCTTGCTCTTGGAGCTTCCATTCTTTGACCTGTTTCCTGATTAATTTCCTGATATATTTTAGGTTTGATTTATTTGGATTTTGCGAGTCAGATGATAGAATTTGTGGAGATGAGTTTGTCATTCATATTGTTAAAGAATAGGTATGATTATGAAATTTCTAATCTTTGGGTTTTGTCCTATAATTGATATTAAAAATACCCATATCTTGGAAAACTTTTGCAGTTGACTTGGTTTTTCAGGACTTTATTTCCTGGTAAAGCAAACTGTCGTCCATATTGTGAGTTATGTCTTTTTGGCAAGTAATATTAGTCTCTGTCCCAAGATGTGTTTTCAGGGAATTCGTCTAGTTGCTGCAGTTACTAATGGAATCCAGCCAATATCATGTGCTTTAGAAAGTGATATGGAGAATGGTGTTCTGGTATTTCTGTATAGAGATCTGTTCCTTTCTAAAGTTTAAATGTGTTTTTTAGAGAAGCACCAATTTTAGAAAAAATGCAAAACAAGCTGTGTTATATACAGATACAGGTATAATTTTAACTGTATTAGTATTACAGGATATGTTAATGCTTATGAGTAATGCTTACTAATAATACCATTATGTCTATTATAGCTAAATTGCTATGAAAGCTCAGCTTCATAGTCTGTTGTTCTATATATTTGTATTTTAACTTATTCCCTCCTGTCTTGGAAGAAGCTAGTTTGTTTAGTGCATTAGAAGTTATCTGATCTTAGTTCTTAACAGAATGATCCATGTTTGCATGTGTAAAGCACGGTTTCTGAGCAGGTACCAAGTGAAAAAAAAAAAGATGGATGGACCAAACAAATCTTGGAAGGAGTGATAAGGCATGGTAGAAGATGGGAGGAGATGACAGATTTAGCATTCTGACACCTGCTGCTTAAACTGCTCTTGTTGCTTTATGGCCCTGCTCTTGGAATGCAATCCTGCTTTCTGAAACACATTTTTTGAGGACAGGTTCTACAACAAATAAAGCGATTTAGTGAAGTCTAGATAGCATTAACAAACAGGATATGGCTGATGAATACCTGTTAGCTGAAGTTCAGAGTTAAAAACGCCATCCCTCCTTGGAGGAAAACAAGAGTGCAAAATGCTTGATTTCAAGTTACTTTTTAAAAGCCAGGTTATTGAAGGAAAATCGTGTATTGGACTATCTAATAATAACCAGGATGAAAAGGCAAGCCCTTGAACACACAAAGGCTTGCAATTCTCATACGTATACACATTTGTACAATTATTTGCATGTGGCATTTTTTGTTTGCTTTTAATTCTAGGTCTCTTGGTGTTACCATAACCAGTGTAGTTCCAGGAGATTATGATGGTGATTCACAAATGGATGTCCTCCTGACTACCCGGGCACAAAATCATGGCACAGATGAACTTTCAGTGTTCATTTTCTGGGGGCACAACCAAACGTTAGGTGAGTTGCCAAAACTTATTAATAAGAGATTGTTAGGCTTTTTAATAATTCAAGTGTTGTCAGAAAGTCTTAACTGATTTTACACTGTAATGATTGTTTTTACAACTAAAATAGGGATTAACAGCTATTCAGCTTCAAACCCATACACTATTTGCTGTTAGACTATATTGAATAATTAATGAAAGGGAACAAAACTAAAACTCTTGCTTTACGTTGTGCAACAGACACGACCAAATGATATTACAGTTTGACAGTGACATACCAACTGCAGATCTGTTCTGCGTGGCTTCAGCATTATGTATGTCAGCTTCACAAAATTTATCTCAAATGATTTATCTTGAATTTAAAACACATTGAGAACCTGGTGTAAAGTTTAGTGCATAGACTTTCAAAATACCACACCTGAATTTACCAACAGTAATGTAATACTTATTTTTGTTAAACCAAATTTTTTAAAGACAGTGACAGACAGATGTAGGTTTTGGGAGAGAGATTTCTAGTCTCTGTCACTGGAAGTTTTCAAGAGCTTCAGAACAGAGATTTCAGAATGCTTTAGCAGTGCTCTAGGTATAGCTGTTTCTGTCTTATGGTGTAGTCATGGGCTATGTGAGCACTGGAAGTCTCTTCTGTTGTCTGTTGACTTTGCTAGGAAAGGTCTTGGATAAGAGTTTAGGACTTGAAGAGGAACAGAAAGGCAAAAGAGGATACTCTTAAGCCTCCAAAAACTACCAAAGAATAATCAGTATTATAAAGAACTGTTAGAAAATAGTTACGAGCGAGGCAAGTGATGGCCTTAGATACCATTGCTTCTGGCTTTAATCAGAGTCGAAACAAGCAACCTAGGAAAGTACACCAGATTAAGTAATAAAAGAATAGGAATATTGGGAAAGGCACAAATGATCATATGGGGCTTAGAAAAGGAGTCAGGCTAAAAATTCGAGCAGTAGTTGGTATGTAGTGAGGCTACTGGGAAGGTATGTGGTGCCACCTGGGCTAATGGAAGTGTGACGGACAAGTCAATAGGAGGGCCCTGTCATATAAAATGAGGAAACTGGAAAGAAGAGAAACATTCCAGAGATATTAAGGAAATGAGGATGATGTGGCAAGGAGTTTGGATTACAAGCAAAAGTGAAATTTGAGAAGTGATAACCTGATTGGGACTTAAAATCCTCACTTCCCATTTAGGCAATCTAGTTCTAATCCTTTTATCAAACACTCAATGTATACGATTACAAATGTTTTTACAGAGACAAAGCATTAAATGGCTCTTATGTACTATGCTGAATTTTGACTGTCTTCATCCCAACTATTTCTGATTTTGTGTGCTTATGTGATTGCAGTCGTGCAGAAATAGGTTTCACTAAGATCTATTTAGAATAATTTGTTGAAGAATTAGCAGAGAAGAAGCTTCAACATTGTAATTGTAATTCACCTTTCTCATACAATTTCAGAAAGCCATCTATTTTTTTATGTTTAGTGGTGGCTGGTGTTTGGTTTTATTAATCTGAAAATTGATGGTTGTAAATTAATAGAAGAATTATGTCAAAGTTAAAAATATAATGTCATAACATATTGTTAACTGAATCAAATTAATATTTTCTGTTTTCAGATCTTAACCATAAAACTACGTTAAATAAGACTTTTTATGATGAGCCTCTAATAATGGAGTAAGTACAACCTACTTTTTTTAGAAATATATTATAACACTAAACTTTGAGACACGTGCTCTTTATCTTTTAAGAACAAGGTGGTTTACGTAGTGTCAACTGGTCTAACAAAAAAGAAGAAACATAAGTCTTCTTTACAAGTCCTGTACATTATTTCATCCTGGCAATAGTCACTAAATAAGCTTTTAATTTTTTTATAATTTCAATACTGGTTTATGCAGAAAGAGCCATTCATTTCTTGATGACTTTTGTTAAGTGGAAACCTTACTGGCTTATCAGACTAAGCAGCTATCCCTTTCACAGTCACTTCCCTCTGTGTGCAATACTGAACAAAGGAGAGGGGGAAATATAACTGGAAAATCAAATGCATGGTGTAATGTAAAATATTGAAAGAAGTGTGCAACTATTAGCAGCTCAGACTAGCAAAAAGTCAGAAAAGAGCACACAGACAAAAGTTCTTTATTACAGGCTAACTTAAGAACAGTTAATTGCAACTCCTTTAATGACTAAGGTGATCTTGAAATTGTTTTGCATTTTCAGCTTTAATGGAGACTTGATTCCTGATGTCTTTGGTGTTACAAACGATTCAAGTAAGCCACAGATACTGATAGGCGGGTAAGCTTAAGGGTTTGTTTATTAACATGATTTTCAATAACATATTCATTGTTCTTATTAAAGAGGCATAAGACTCATGTTTAATTGGAGCTCTGCAAAAATATGAATCTCCTCATTGCCATATGTATCTTTAAACATTCTTTAACACTCTGCATCTAATTTTTAAAGTGTTATTTTGTAGGGTAAGTATCTATTTTATAGGGGAAGGAAAGCTGAGAAAACAAAATCCCTATTATTGCATGTGAGAATTGGGATAATTGTTTCTTGCAACAATTACAGTCTCCTTTGTTTAGTATGCTTTGATATTTGCTATAATAATCAATATTATGGAATTCTGTGCTGTACAAAAATACAAACCAAAGTTTTCAAGTAGTCTGTAGAATTTAAGCTGCTTTTAGTCTAACAGATGAGGTGACTGGTTGATGATGCAAGAAGTACTGGAACAGATTTAGTAAGGGACAGCAAAAGAAAAATGTGAGAGAGTTGAGGGTAACTTAAAAAAAATCAGCTCTTGTTTATCTATGACATTAGTTTTAACAAGAAGATTAAACAGCACAGGAAGTCAAAAGCATGGGAAGTGCTAAGTGTAAAGATATTAAGCTATATATAATATTAAGGAAATTATTTGTTATGCTTATTGGGGGAAGAGATACATAAAGATTCATAAGGCAGAGGCAACTTTAAGTAGCAATACGAGTGTGGATGCAAGTGATGTTCTCTGTATTGCAACTTTTGTGTTAAGGAGGGGCTAAGGCTACTCTTCGGCAAGCAGAAGTTGACTGAAGTCTTAGGAGATCTTGGGAAAGACAACTAACTAATAATGAAAGTTTCTGCTAACCTTGGAATTTCTAGAATGGGACTAATTAGCAAATACTGGGATAAAAACTGTTATTTTAGTAGAATGTTTAAATGGCTAGAAAGGACTGTGCAAAGGATCTTTTTGTTTAGCTTTTCTGGGTAGGAATGCTGAAATCAAAGCATAATGGAAAAATGGATCTCTGCTGACTCAGAAGAACCAGCCTGTAAATGTGAAATGTAAAAGCAGCCGTGTCTGTAATGTTGGGCAAAATGCCAAAGAACTTTAAATCTGTCTTTCAAAAATAAGTTATTTGTTAGAAACACTGCTGGACCTTAGAGAAGGGCAGTTCACATTCTATTCAGTTTTCCTGATACTGCTTTTGAGGTTTGTAATCTGATAAAAAGAAGGCTTTGGCTTTTGAGAGCTGTTAAGCTTGTGTATTCAATGACACAAACTGGTGTGACTCTTGAGTTAGTGAAGGTTCATTACTGAACAGGATGACTCCCTTAAAAACAAAACAAAAAACAAACAAACCAAAAAACAAGTATGGGTCCATACGTTTTTTCCTGTGACTTTTACCAAACTGAACTTGGCATACATTCAGTCTTTGGCTTTTGTGAGGAAGAACTCCACTGCTAGTGTTGTTATTTGGGTATTCTTTGAAAAAGAAAGAAGCCTCAAAAAGAGGATACTTGAATTAGAATGTTTTCACTAATTTAGAGATTTTTCTCTCAATGGTCAAAGAGTGTACTCAAAAGATAGCAGAAAATATTTTTAGGATGCAAGTTGGATTATAAGTATCAAAATTAAATATATTGTTCTTAGCATTGTGATGTTGTGAAAACTACTGACTTGACGTTTTCTTTTTTCAACTATTTTCTTTTGACTGCTAATGAATAATTTCCAATAATTAACTGTAAAAATTAGGAAGGGGATTTATTCTTTCTTAAGGAATTGGACCTTCAAATCAGTTGTTTGAAGAAGTTTGCATCTTCTAACTTTCTGGTTTGCAGCTTTTTTAAGTGGGACTTCATAGGTTTGTCTCGATAGAAACTTTGAGCTCTTGTTCGTTTCAGGAGAAATCCAGATGTTAGCATCACAACCAGTTTAGGTTTGGATACAATCAATACTTGAGTTTATTTTAAAAGAAAGAGTGTGCTATAAAGTCTCTGCATTCCTGTGTGGCTTGGTTGTAGGTGGTGTTTCAAAAGAGGTCTGTTACCACAGGGAGAAATCAATGGGATGATTCCTGTCTCTATAGCAACAAGAGATCAGCTTTCTGCCGTGCATCTCCATGGCCCTTAAGAAACGTTTAAATAAGTCTTCCTGTCCCATGTTCCATCGGGAGGGTTTAACAAATCAACACCTGTTGTTCGTAGCGGGCTATTATCCATTCATCAGTGATTATTCAGAAGTGACATAGGGTAAATACCATTTAAATGTATAAATGGAAACTATACTCTTCTTTGCAATAAGATTTTGGTCATCCCAAATTGAATTTTTTCACCATTATTTTTACGTAAATTGATGGGCTGTGGAACAGAGATTGCAAATTCACAAGGATGTTTCTGACCACCCTGCAATGATGACACATTGAAAAATTTTATGAGCTTTTGAAGACGTGGGAAAATGGGAGAGAGATGTGTCGTTTTGTTGAAGAAATCCTTTCAGTAGCATTAGGATACAGACAAAAGTATTTATTACAGCTCAGAATAGGACTGAGTGCTATAGGTAACAGCATAAGCAATGTCTTGTACATGGAAAGCATGTTTATGTCATCTGCATTTTTCTGTTTTAATCTAAAGTGTTTTTAAATTTATACTGAAGCTTTGTAACAGACTTTCTTGGCTATCTTCAAAACAATATATAGAAAAATCTATAGAAAATATTTAATTATTTATTTAAGTGATTCTTTAACCCTTCTAAGTCTCAGTTATGATCTCTGGAAGCAATTAGAAGCTTATTTTTTGTATTACCATAAAGTGAGTCAAGGACTTTAGTAATATGTATGCAGTATTGCTGGAACAAATAGTCATTCCAGACATAGTCATTTCAGACAGTAGTAATATGGCTATCCTGCTATTGTATCATGCATATTGAGAGTTTTCTGAGTGTATTAGCCCAGGCTCTGAAAGTAACATACCTGGTGATTCATTGCTGTGGCTCTTGAAGGATTTGTTATGCTTTAATGTGCTGCCAACAGGGAGGTTTGGTGGAAGTTCCGTTGTTTTTAGAACAGAAACCAGCAGGGCATGTATGTTTAGAAATAAATAAATAAATAATCATCTGCTTGGGAAATGACATAATTAGCCTGTAGTCCATCATAAGGTGAGTTTAATTCTTGTCTTGATTTTTTAAGTAACTGAAAATAAACTCAGTTTACATGCAGCAGGCATGAACTGCTTTAAGGGGAGGTGATCATATCTATTTTTGCTCATCTTTTTTAACCCTGAAGTAGATTTTAGAAGTACTGGTAGTAAAACTGCTTGACAGTGATCAGCGGCTCAGACTTTACAGTTGAAGTCTAGGCACTAAATTTCACTTTATGGGTAATGATATTATTCTGTGCACAAAAAATATTGCTTTAGAAAGTTAATAAAATCTAACTGAAGCCCCTGTGCTATCCTTTCAGAAACTTCAAAACAATTACTCTAGTTACTTACTGTGAGCTAAGATAGTAATTTTAGCTTAGCATTAGGAGAATGTGCTTTTTGTTCAATTTTATTTGAAGTATCAATTTTATTTGAAAAAAAAAAAAAGACTGTGTTATCATTACCTAAGCATGGATGAAATCTATTTTTTTTTATTCTTGTCTGTAGGAATTTGTCGTGGCATGCTGCGTTGGAAACTCAGAGTAAAATGTATATACCACACTCTCATGCATTTATAGATTTAAATAATGACTTCACTGCTGGTAAGTCATAAAAGCGTTAAATACTTTCCTAAAAATATTTATCACTAACTACACAATGTAATGTATTGCAATTTCCTACTAATATTTTAGTAAACTTCGTTGATAATTGTAAAGCGTTGGTTCTGGACTGTTATGTGCAGTACTTCTCTGTCTTTGCTACCTCTGTTTTCTGGTTTGGTTTTGGTTTGTTGTTTGGTTTTTTTTTTTAGTTTTAGTTGTTTTCTTTTAATAGCTACAATATGAAACTTCAGGGCTTTAGAAAACAACTACCAAAATTAATAATCGAATAATGCTTTCTACTTCTTGATGATAATTTAATCGGAACTATTGCTTGTTCTGAATAATTCTTTGTTCACCATTAAAACATTGTCTCCTGTTCTCCGTGGTGCTAGTATTCAGTTTGCAAGTGAATCAAAAAGAGGGGACTTTATTTTCTTCATCTGGAGTCTGAAAATAATTTTCTAGTTCATTCAGAAGAATGTTTTCAAGACTGGACTTATAATTTGTTTTTTGAAGATTTCAATATGACTTAATTCTCTTTTGTTGTACTTAATTATATCACAAATTGAGAAAACAGCATTTGAGACTTTATTCTTCTGTTAAAATGAGTAATCCTATAGCCTGTTTGTACTTCAGTGTTCACAAAAGAGCGCTGGAGACAATGTTTGTCGTGGTAGATAAATTGTATTCTTCCTGTGCTAGGAGTGACTTTGTTTTATTTGGGTTTTTTTGTGAAATACGCAATGCAATTTAGCCTTTGATTACCACGATGAATCTACTTATCACTCGCATACCTGGTTCATACTTCCAACCACATTTAAATATTGTGCTAAATTGAATTCCGTCACGACCTAAATGATTTCTGAAATGCTTTATCCTTAGTTGGATATACAATGTACATCAATTCATGTATGGTAATTTTAAAAAGAGAGCTCTTTTTCCAATTTAGTAGCATGGGAAAGAGGGAGGAAAGAGTCCATAAATTTAATTAAGATGCTTATTCTAAATCTTGGCGATTAAGTTAATTACTTTAGCGCATAGTCAAATCTTAGTATTTAGTTCTGGCACATTGCTGCATGAAGCTGTCAAGTGGAAACTCCAGCTGGAAAATGAAATATATGGTTGCTTACCATAATCAGTGTCATATAATAACCAATTCTAACCCACTTAGTTCTAGAAATCCTTTGGAATTTTGTTTTACTGTCGTGGGCAGTGTAGATGAGCATTTCCGGTAGCATTTTAAGATTAATATATTGAAATCTAAGCTCATGGGTAGGTAAAGGTAGGAAATCTAAGTTGCTTACATAGATCAATCACAGATTGATCAGTTTTTGCAGGAGTACACGAATGTTTTTGACAGCAAACAGCTTAAAGAATGTTCAGAGAGTTCCACTTACTGCTAGGATATATGGGAATTCCTCTGTGAAACAGAAATGAAAGTCAGGATCTCTGTGTGGGAGGGGAGTGCCGGGAGCTTTTGTAGATACACATTTATATTCCTATCTCAAGATGTGAACAGAAGCTTCAATGAAGCACTCCCCATAGAAAGATCTTGTCTTTTATTTACTTGTAACATAGAGGATATAACACCTCAGGCTGAAGTATATATTTCATTACAGCAATCGGAGGTATATTTCAAGGAAAATAATTCATCCTGAGAAGAAAACTGGAGAAAATATTACCATAGAATTATTTTCTTTAAAATAATTTTTTGCTTCTAAGATGGGAATGGTGAACTGTTTTCTTTGCTGTCCCTGTGAAAATTGGACTGTGAGCAAGGCATGTATTGCTGAAAAATAATACCTTATTGGTGATATCTGATATTTCACAACTGATGTGTTATTCCAAGATTGCCTGCTGCCAAAATTAAGTCACCCATCATCTGATCCTGCCTGCACTTATATGGCAATTCCCTCACATCAGCTGTAGTAACTGCTTAGGAACTGGAGGGGAACACAATTTGTTGTCACTGTAGTTATGAAGCAGATCCAGCTCACCATGCTGCTTCATGGTTGCCAGAGACAGTGTAAGCACAGGGAGAAGGCTGACTCCTCTTTGTAGCAGTAGCTCTAGCCTGCCTTTAACCAACCGTGAAATTGCACCTTGAGTCCCATTGTGCCTCTCCCAAAAAATACCTGTTTAGTGTTCTCACCACGTCTCCTTTAATTTGTATTTGTACAGAGTCGCGCAAGCAACTCATAAAAGTAGTTGGCTGATCTAAGTTAAAGGCAGAACAAAAACCCGACCTGTGTGTAACTGCCTGTACTGATAGCGCTACGATTCAGCATGCACTCTGCCAAAAGGGGCCAAAATACGGTGTTGACAGTGCTGTGGTACAGCCAGTCTTGCATCCACCACTGTAAGGTCTGGAGAGACTTTGCAGAAGAGAGCGAAGTGCTATTCCTGTTGGTTTAGCTCTGTTCCTCGCTAGCACAGCACAGCCCTGCTACCCCAGTTGAGAGGGGAGTGCGTTCACATTGTGTGGTGTCAGTGGCATCTGCCATGCACTGGTCTGTTCTGGTAAAGCCAGGGAAGAGGGAGAGGGTTTTGGAACTCAGCGTCGGCCTGAACCACACTTCTTGAGCTGGAACAACTGGTACACATTAGAATCATATTAACTGGGAGGAAGGCATTGACAGGGAACAGTCTACAAGCTGAAATCCTGTGATCAGAATGACTTAATAATCCTGACATTTGATACTACCATGGTACTTTTTGACTGAAAAATTCAGAGTATTTACTCACAGGCAATGCTGCTGTTCATGAATATGAAGATATAGTTGTACCTAAAATGGATGCACGATTTTTGGTTACAAATGAAAACAAACCTCCAGAATATGCCATCTTTACATGTTGGGTTTGGAGTTTTTAAAGACCTTTTTCTAATATTTTGCAATGTTTTGAGGCTGTGTTCTGAACAGATGCAGCCAATTCTGCAGTTTTTAGCTGGGCTATTTTTGGCTACTGTATCATTATAAACAGCTTAGGGGATTTAAAGTGTGCTTGACATAAAAAAGAAAAAATCCTCTCTGGGCTGAGGATCTTTTTGCTAGTTTATTACCTAACCCGTTTTCAACCTGCTGATATTAAACTCTCAAAACAGAGCTTTTAATTGCCATGCTTCTCCTGCTCTGGGTAAAATTAAGTTGAATTGTTATGATTTCATTGTATAAGAACATGTCTGTAAAGATGTTTTTAATCCCTAACAGTGCTTCATGAAAGGCTAACTGTGTTAAGGATTTTATAATCCAAAAATCCACTAACCAGAACAAAGATAATAGTCTTTCTTGGTGAGGTATAAACTAGGCTCTTTCAGACTAGGCTGTTTTCATGCTGCTGATGTTTTTAAATAAAGCATCCTCATGTAGAAATCTCAGCTGCTTATAATTTTGAATAAGTAATTTTGCTATTCAAAAATTTGCTGTATAAAACTTTTACCAAAGAGTCTACATCTGCTTTATGGATAAAGATAAATACACAATTTTCAAGTGTCTTCTGCATGAGTATGAAGCACGCATTGCTCCAGGGAGGAGTATCTGGTGCACAGCTCAGCTGCAATTTGAAGGAATGTCTGAAATGGTCTAGTCAACCTGCCTACCATCAGTGTCCCTGTTCATGCATGCACTGCAATAGACTGAAAGATGAGAAGATATGGTGGCCCTTCTTAGAAGAGGGCTGCTGGGTGTCTAGTCATACATACTTACATGTGTCGTTAGCTCTTCATAGCAGCTAGCATAAGAAAATAAACTTCAAACTAATATCAATACATTTGGCTGAACAGATTAGCATCGGATATGTTTCATAGAGCATAACAGTTCAGATGAGTGGTTCCAAAGCAGGTTCCTAAAGTAAGAGGCCTTTCTTAAAAACAGCATATCCTCAAATTGAAAAGTGTATATAATGTAACTTAAGAAAAGAAATATTTGTATGTTATTTAACTCTTGACTTATAGCGAAGAAGGTACAAAGTAACTTCTCTTTGTATTAGTCCAGTTATTTCAAATAAAAAGGAGCTCAATCTTTCTCAGAAACGTGTTTCAGATATGTTAGCTGAGAGATGCAGAGAAGACTGTTAGATTGAGTAAACACTAAACACAATATGGTCATTACACTGAAGACCTTAGTACTGAAATACATGAACCAAACCATGGAGAAAAAGTGTTATAGCTGGAAACCGAGGCCAAGATAGGTAAAAGGACTTGATAGAGACCACCTAGAAATGACGTGGAGATGGTTACTGATAGAGATCATCTACTTAAAGCTAGACAATAGACACACACGTTTTGTCTATGTCATTATTAATTTGCATCACAGTCACCACTTTCAGATGAAGACTTTGGACCAAGGTGAAGTTTAAATTCAGCATGGGTCACTAGGTGAACACAGATCAGACTGTCTTAATATAAGCTCACATAGGTGTGCTAAGAGTGATTTATCTAAAGCTGAAATTCTAAGGATAGCAATTATTTTGCTACATGGCATTTTCTTTTTCTGATTAGTTAACCTGATTGTTTCTATTCAAAACATCCTAAAATATCAGATGTTCATTTCGGGCTAACGCTGTCTTTCTAAGCCAAAATTGTAGGACTTAATTGCTTGGGAAAAAACCATTATTGATAAACAATAAATTTGTATGCACTCAAATTTATAAGTCGTCTTCTACTAAGAAATCAGGGCATGGCCCTGCAAATATTTTTTTAAATGTTCAAATGTATGAAACAAACTGCCTTGGGCTCTGAATCACACTGTAACTTCATACTGTACATCTGTCAATGTATCCTTGAATGCATGAAAAATGGACAGTGTATTAAATATTCTGTGCCTTAATTGGTTACATGATTGCAAAGTTTGGAAATACTGCTTTTATAGCCTGTCTTGTGTTGAACACTAGCACATGGGTGATTGCAGATATTTCTGGAACTGTTTATATAAAATTAAAGAAAAATCAAAAATCTGATTTGGGGAAAACTAAAGTGGAAATATCATTACTCAGAAACAGCTTGCTATAAGCTAATTGCTATCTTTTTACTGATTTCTCATGGCTAATTTTCTTATGTTGTTTTGCTTTGGGAATCTACAAACCTAATGTACCAGAACATTTACAATGTGTTTTCTTTTTGATTCCCACTTAGTTTTCTTCTGGAAAACTGATCATTCAAATCACGGGTGATTTTTCTGTTGTAATCATTTAAACCTGGGCTCCGGGAATCTGACATCAAGCATTACAGAGTTCTCTAATTATATTTTTGGTAAATTTTCGTCTTGGTGGAAACTGGTAGCCTCTTTACATGTAATATTTCCATCAAAGCTTATTTTATGCAATAGATCTGCATTTATTCTCTATTAAAATAACCAGGCTCATTATGTTTGCAAACAAATTATCTGGCCTTTTAAAACTTCTCGTGTGGCATTTTAAAACTGGGGGAGCGTATAGGTATCTGAAGTCAAATTGTTCTCTCTGGTTTTGCCCCCCCTCTTGTTTTTTTTTTCCCAAAATAAATATCAGTAATGCCACGTCACTATTTCATTCCTTGAGCAGGTACATTTTTTTAAGTTCTTAACTGTTTTAAGCTCTGATAACAGAGATTACCTGAGAGTTCACCTGACAGAGGCAAAAAACATAACAGAAGATACATAGGATATATTTTGGAGGTCTGCAGTCTATATGTGCAAATTTTTGTTTGCTTTTTATTACTTTTATTTCTACTGTTTAGAGATTCATTCTCTCTAATTGCAAATGCTGTGTGTGACATGATCTCCTGTTACCGCTTCTCCTCCACTTGTTCCTGCATGGTGTTCAGTACCGCAGGAGGTTCCTGCTCATCAGATGAAAGCAGAGTTGCTCAAATTAGCTGCATCTCCTCCTGCTGCTGAGATTGGTCTGCTTTTGCCAGTGCCACTTCTCTTACTCATAGCTTATCTCACAAAGAGAATTAAAGCGTGAGCAGAGAAATGAAATAGCTATTTTAACTGAAGTGTTTCCTAATCTTTCTAAGAGAACCCAAGACCTCTGCTATCTGCTTAGAATCTTAATTTTAAAGTTGCCATTATGAATGAAGAGTCTCAAAAGCTATTGCTTTTGAAATTTTTAATTATATCCTAATATCATTGTATGCACTTGGGGGTAGTAATATGATATCTTTATGGGAATGAATAAGTCAATATAGGTGAGAAGGAAATTGGTTCTGCCCCAAAGAGCATTTTGTTGAGGAAGTATCAATGTGAAAATGGGTTCTGAAAGCATTCTTATGACCGAGTCATCATCTTCTGTTGTTTGAAACAATAACGTTGCCTTTATTCTGAAAATAAACAGAATTTTCTGAATGAAAACTCATGCTTGAAGTGCTAAAATCCAGAGGAACAGTACCATCTGCTTTGCATATTCAAAAGCAAAACTATTTGACATATATCTAATTTAAAAGTTTTCTATTTAAGCAGTGCTTTTAAATTAATGCACATGGATTTTCCTATAGTAATTTTTAATAATGAACGGGATTTTAGGCTTAATTGTCTTGCTTGTCTGTTTTACTAAGTAGTTCCTCAAAACACTTATAAATTTGGAAAGACTCACTTGAAAAGCATAATAAATTCACAGCCTCTTTTATTATAAGCATATTTCTTAAAAATTTGCAAACACAAATTGGCTTGTTTGGAACATAATGAAGTCCTGTTTTGCTTAAGTTTTTTCATAGGAGGAAACTGAAGGAATGGTTTCTTAGCTTACTGTTTCATGTAACTAACACCAAAAATGTGACAAATTAATTGCAAGTTCATTAGTGTTGGTACTTGTACTCCTATCTATATTGTAAAATGTGTAATGTAAATAAAGGGAAGTTGTCTTTTACTTGTCTCTAGGCTTTATGGCATTTAATACAGTTGTTGTCTTACCCATTCTGTCAACACTGCAAAGCAGGAATTTTTAGTTCAGCGCACTGTTTATGTATACTGATACATACAAGCAAGCATGCTCCTATCCACAAGTAAAATCTAGTTACAGAATATGTGCAGACACACCTGTTCTTCCACATAAATGAAAAATATTGTAAGCATGATTGGAGTATCTAAGTGGGTAATTTCTTGTGCATTTTCATAGTGTTTAAAAATAGAGATGCTTTTTTTGCCTTTGTTAACTTAAAGTTATCAAGTAAATTTGAAATCAAGTTGTAAGTGTAAGAATGTTGTTCATACGCTGGTGACTTCCGGAGACAACTGTAGGTGCTGAGGAGTTTGATTCTGAAGTAAAGCCTTCTGACATTAAACAGAAAGGTCAAATCAGTCATTAGTGAAATGAAGGCTCCATCTATAAATAGTACCAGTTTTTCTAACACTCAATGAAGGAAAATAACAAGGATAATCAGAAGTGAACTTGGAGCAGATTATGTGTAATCAGGTTTTATTGTGGTTTCCTAGCAGTCCTAATATGAAAAAGTGATGTTTGGAGGAAGGGTTTGTAATACTATCTGCTTTACTTAATGAGTCTGGCTGCAGTTTTCCCATTACTTGTAAATATTAAACATTGAATTTGATTTCAGTGCAAGAGTGTTTAATCACAAAACCATGCCTGAGCATTTGAGACACATAGTTTCTAAGATGGATTAAGGATAAAAGAAGAGGGCTATTGGCAATAAAACACCAGCTGAATTGGTTCAGTAGGCTCTAGAACTAGAGGTGGTGTTGATGTACCTACATTAAGTTGCCCTATGGGAAATCACAGCTTGTTGCTTTAATGTAGGAGCAGCATGGCAGCAGCTCCTCTATACTATTTCTGGAAGAATTTCTGCTGTCTTTGCCTGCCTTTGCATTTTGCCAGCACAGTGTAATATTACAGGAGCTGCTTGGCTGTGTTGATTTCATTCGTTGTATATAACGTTACATGCATCGAGTTAGCAAATGGGAGAGACAGAAGAGTACATGCAAAGGAACAAAGAGCAAAACTAATTTACTGATTTTCAGGAGAAGCTGTTTTGAGGGTAGGAGGGAGTTCAGTGCAGAACAAGCACGTTGCTGAATTTAATCCTATTTAAGCTACTGCAGAGGGCTGTATTCAGCAGTGATCTGCAAACCAAAGAGGTGTATGGTAGATTGCCTCCTCTGAAAACAGCTCTATGTTCCTACTCTCAAAACCCAGAGCAGTGAAGTCTCCATCCCTGGAGGGACTGAAAAGTCATGTGGACATGGTGCTTAGGGACAGCGTTTAGTGGTGGACTCAATAACCTTAAAGGTCTTTTCCAACCTAAGCAATTCTGTGACTTTTTAATATTCCAGCGTAGCTCATATCTGCCTTTTGTATTTGTTTTTTCCACCTTAGAAGCAAAACTCTGTTGCATAAAAACATGATGCATTTATTTAACCTAGTAGTAATCAACTGTTAAGAGCTGAATTTCTAGCATAATATAGGGTGAATTATGTCTTGTGTTGGCAGCTATGCCATTTTGTCTAATTCTGGGATAGAGTCACAAAACACATACAAACATAAAATTACCAGCGGGAATGCTGACTTAATGGTTCCCAGGATCTCTCTATGCACAGGGGACTGGGCAGAGAGATGACTGACTTAGCAATTAAATGTGAGAGGTCAGCTCTGCAGTGCAGGCAGCTGAGTCAGAGGTGAGGTGGGAAAAGTTATAGTGCCAACAAAACGTATGCTGAAGGTTAGGCATCCTGTTGTATTTGCTCATCAAATGCTGCTGTTTGCTGTGTACTGAAACCTAACGCTTCCAGAGCCTATTGTGGCGTAACCTGTGTGCAGCAGAGCCCATAAATAGTGGCAAATTGAGTACAAATTGCAGCATGGATATGCTGCAACCCTACTGCAAATACTTACTTGAACCTCAAAAATTCTTCAGTGCCACTCTGGCCTATTGGAAAATGAGCTATAGCTATTTATACAGAAGAGTTTGAAGGACCCAAATAGTTCTTGGGAGTTTGGGGTTTTAATCTTTCTTGATTTATATATATATATATATATATATATATACACACATACAGACGTGTGTGTGTGTATATATGTAAAAAAATAACTGGAATATATAGCATAAAATATGGGTAATATATTTTTAGATGTCATGTATCTTTATTGAGTGATTAAACATTTTTGTGTAGTGTCTTGTGTAAAATCTTTTATTCCTTTTACATTTTTCCTTGCAGATTTGTTCCTTACTGTATCACCAACTTCTAAAACTATTCAGTTTGAGACGTGGGTAAATAAGGTAAGAGAGAAAACCCCAATTAACCATTGTGCTAAAACACAAACAAGTTTAAAAAATAGAAGAAAGTCATCTGATATTCACTGTTTCAGGAATGAGTGGAACTGATGTTGATGTACTAACTGCACAATTGCATTTAGACTACAGAATGTCACTGGATGGCTTTCACTCAGTGTAAGTTGCTCTGCAGGTTATTTAACATGATTTCTAAGTAAATCAATCGGACTCCTGCTGTGTCATCAGCCCCTTCTGGGAAGTCACTGACACTTAGCATGATGATTTGTGAAGAAAGGGTTGATCAGATTTTTTGTTCTTGCTGTCTCAAAGACTTGATTTCTTTAAGCTTTCTCGGAACTGTGACTTCAGGTCTTGGGTAAGATTTTGTGGAACAGAGGTTCAAAATCTCACTCCCAACAGTTACAATATGTATGAAAGGTACAGTTGAGAAAATACTGGGTTTTATGTTAACCAGATATCACAAATACAACTTAAGATTGGGGAGAAAAAAGCCAATCGATAAACATTTATTTATGTATTTATTTGGATTCTACTTTTGTATTGCCTAACCTGGCCAAGGTCAGTTAAGAACCTCATTGTTAATAACAATGAATTAAATCAGTTCAATTGAAACTAAGTGTATCCTATATACTAAATCTGTTATACAAAAGGACCATAGTTAAAAATTTTAGGATGTGTATGTTAAAAGTTTACTTTTTTGTTACAATAGAGAGTGCTTAATGTGTTTCTTATTAGCTAAGGAATGAGGTTTTGAGGCTTTACTTTCCTAAATTATCCATTGTATCCCAGTGAGTTACTGTAGAATGGAGAATGTAGTCTGGTCTCTGGCAGTGTGGCCATCTTCAAGCAGGTGCTGAACTGAAAAAGTTAAAAAAAAAAAATAGCTGTCAGATATTCTTTGAATACTAATTTTTAGGCAAAAGCGATGAAAGCTGTAGTAGACACTTTTTTTTTTAAAGCGGAGTCTTTTTTGTAAAGCAGCGAGTCATAAATTCCATATTTCTAGCTTTTATATAGACATGAACAGGTTTTGAGTTCGATGAATTTAATTCTTGAGGGCTTGAGTGTTAGTGACTACCCATTGCATTTGACCTGTCTCCTGGGGTGGGTGGGGGTTAATTTTCTTAAAAATTTTGGCTTTTCCAGGCTCATGTAGTCTATATATTATCCTACATTATGTATTTTGTATGCATGGATTTACTTATCTTTAGAAAGAAAGAATTCTATTCTTTGGAATCAATCAACTCAATAATATATGTCATACATATAAAATATACGTGTGTGTGTATATATATATAAATATCTCAAAATATACTTTAATTGATCCATTAAAAGCTGTTAAATTGCTCTACAAACCTAGGCAAAGTAATTCCCTTCACTGATGCACCATAAAATGCTTTTAATGTATTTGCTTACGTGAGAGATTCTTTTCTGGCCAGCTGAGCACAGGCCTAAGCGTCTCTTCTGCACCAAGATGGTTTGCATCAAATTTTTGTTTTCCTTTTCTGAGTCATCATAAATTACAGTCAAGGAAGCCACGTACTTGCTGTCTGGAGAGTCGCATTGTCAACAGGTTGTAGTCTACAAACGGAGTATGACGCAAGTAAGCAATATGGAGAACTACACTGTTAAGGACGTTGGTTTCCCTAGGCACGGTCTTGAACACTAAACTTCAGGCGAATTTGTTGATGGTACAGTGTGAGCCAAGTGCCTCCAAGGAGAGACCCAAAAAAAGAAATCCCTAGGTAGTTACACCCTGACTGTCCAAGCTCCCACTGTGTGCTGTTCACACTGTGTACTCGGCCTGGTGGTGCATTGGAGCTGATGTCTGCACATCAGTATTCATAATCGCTTCATTATGGTTTAGATTATGCTGCTGAAATAAGCCAATCCCTTCCTCATAAGACAGCAAAATATATGGTCATTTGTGTCTGAATATTACTATTACATAAGATTCCACAAAGGATTAGAAATGTAAAAACTCGGTCACAGTTTTCTAAGAGTGAATTTTCTCCATAGCTGCGATATCTCTGTTTTCTATATAAGTGCCCTTTATTGATGTGTATTTTCTTTTGTTCAAAATTAAAAAAAATATCCTTTAGCCTGCAATTCAATATTTCCATTATCTTTATCCTGTTTGATAGGATGGGAACTTCTCTAAAGCTGGAAGGAGTAAGGAGGCGCCTAGTGGTATGGAAGTTGTTGGACAGTCCGTGTTTGCAGATTTTGGTGAGTTTTAGTCTTCTCAGTTATCCTGAACGTTTCTTTTTCTTTCATATCTTGGTTAGCTACTCTAAATCAAAGAAGAAAGATGTTTAGCTTTGAAGGAGTTTTTTTCACTTTTCTTCTTTAAGGTGCTGTATCTATTTGACTGTAAATCTTGAAATATCTGGGAATAATTATGAATAAGTCAGCTAAATTCAGTTCCAGCTATCTCAGTATCTACTCCTGAGTGCCACACTTAAGGGCTGTTGCTCTGAGGCGCAGTACAATGTCAACCTTACTTTTAGCAGACATGTATTTTGTTTGTCTTGATTTTGATTTTTTTCCCTGGTCTCATTCGGAAGATATTTGAGTAAATGTTCATAAATTCTTCACTTGTACTAACTAATAAAGCTGAAATGTAAATTAATTAAAATTACTTGAATAAACATTGATGAATCGTGGTAAAATCTTAATGGTTGTAATTGAAAATTCTGGAAGGATTTTGGAAAGAAGAAAAACAATTTATATGTAAATTATTTTTGCAAGGGTTAGTGAAAGCCCTTATTTTTTTATTAGAATGTACTTTTTCAGTCAATTGCAGCTTATCAATGTGTGTGTCGTGTTACGGAGAACAGGAAAAGTTGGGTTTGTAGTCCAAAAAATACTTCTTTTTTCTGTGCACTAAAATAAGAAATTTGCAGCGAAAGGGCAAGTGCTACAGGCCTGATTCTGCTGAAACTATTAAATGTCAATAACTTCTTATATAAACTAATTTACTGTATTTATACAACATGCGTGTTAATTGTGAGACTGACCCTGTCTTTAAATGTTGTCAAATGATAGCCTTGCTGCATCATTTTGGTTTAAAATCTGTTTTAAAGAAAATTATAGTTTTTAAAATTAAAAATTGGGCTCTCCTCGACCCAGAGTCTGATTTTCTTGCTGCCACTTAGATGTATTCTTAAAAGCTCTAGCAAAGCTGTTTACTGACAGGTAGCTAGAAGACACCTCCACTGGGTAGTTAATTATCGTTATCTAGCAGCTGTGGATGGGTTTACAGATCCATAGCAAATGAAGTAAGGTAGAAGCTAAACAATGTTCTAGGTTCTTCTGTGAATGTTTAATGCATTTTCTAAAATGTTTGTAAAAATTTTTGTAAAATCTTTACTGTTTATCTACAAGTATAAACAGTAATATATATCATATCTGAAGGAAAGAAGAGAGTTCTACGGGTTTTACAGTTTGAAAAAAATTAAATTTGTTCAGGTCTTTGTAACCATTTTTCAAGCTGATGTTCTGAATCATGTCTTAGTAGGCACTAAGTAGAAATCTGATTTTGTATTATTTTTATTTTTTGTTAATGATACCGATTAGGAAAGTGATCTTTATGTAGGATCATTTTATCTCTCTTAGGTAGCAAATGAGCCTAAATGATGTATCATAATTCTAGAAATTTATCATAATTAATGGAATTTTAATAAACCCTGGGATATCTTTGCAAGGAGAAGTGGAGCTGTTCAAATGTTAAAGTTAGTATTTTGAAAGTGTGAATGAATTGAATGCACAAGGATACAGCAGCACAGTACAGTCTGTGGGTTTGGTACAGCCAGGGTTGAAAATAATGGGAGAAAACGTGTGCAGGGAGTTAAGAAATGCATGCAGATAAATGTAGAGGGGCAGCACGTATGACAAAGTGGCTAGAGGAGCAAGGAATCATGGGTATCATCTATGGGAGGAGCTGCTGGCTTTCCAGAAGCTGTCTTTTTGGAACTGCTATTTCATCTCTGAGAGAGCACTCAGCACACATCTTGCAGTCTGAGGGTCTTGCTTTCTCATCCCGAACAGCTATGCAAATGCTGTCACCTTCATCCCAGATCACCCAGGTCCATCCAGAGTGAAGGAAGGGAAATGGTTTAATGGTCTTTCTGCCCATTAATTTTCCTAAGCAAGTGAAGAGTGCTATAAATATGTGGGTATTTTGATAGAGGAACAAAGTCTGTTCTGACCACTACAGAAATGCTTGTAACTATGATTTCAAATGTACTATTTGAGCACTCTTACGACTTTAATTAATCTTCCTTATGTTGTTACAGGAGTTAGGAAATTGCGTAGTGTATCTTTCTTTATTTCACCTTTCCAGTATTAATTTAAAACAATCAGGACAACAAGTAGTTATTTTCTCATTGAACAAAGTTTTAGAGAATATTGAAGTGAATATGGTAATAAAACAGTATGTATGAGTAATGAAGGGATATAATTCTAAATTCCATGTTCTTTAGAAAATGCGGTCTGAAGGAAGTTGAATAATACCCCACCAGCATCAAAAATCTTTCCTATAGCCAAGCAGTTCTGTAAAAGTGGCTATACGGTAACTGGTAGGAGGAAAAAACCTTTTAATGCAAAGAAGGCTCTTAGCTGAGTTCTGCTTGTCTTCGTTTTCATTCCAGTATTTTTCGTTCTGCACCAGTCTAACAATAAAGAGGCAAAATCTCACATGCTTTGAGTACCATTGTGTCAGGGTAACCACATTTACCTACTGTGCTATGTCTGCATATGTTTAGATACTTCAAAAGGTTGACATTTATGTGTATTTTGCTTGTAGTGAGTGGAAGTTAAAGACTACCTTACTAGAGCTGATTTGTCAGAATTGGGCATCTTTTTTTCAGTTCTAGATTTCAAAAAGTATGAAATAATGACTTTCAAAAGTCAAAAGAAGTTCAGTTATGGTGTTTGCAGTCTGAAAAAGTAATTTGGCTCTCTATAATGGGGCCTGAAAGAGGTTTCAATGCACAACAAATCAAAAGAGCAGAATGAAAATGTTAAGACCGCACTCCTTTCTACCCAAGTAGTTTTCCCCAAAGCTATAGAGTAAGCAGAACCCACCACAGCACTATGACTCTGCTCTATGCGTGCTGGAAGCGTGTTCGCTGTCGGCACTGGGTACAGCTGCTGTGACTAGAAACACTTTCAACATCCAGTCACAAGTCTTGTTTCTGTGTTGTCTGCCCCTATTTTCTTCTCCTTCTTGACATTTTCTGTACCTCATAGCTTATGTGCCAGCCTTGCCACTCACTAAAGGTCTCAACAGATCTCATATTTTCTGTGCTTTCACTCTCTGCCACTTGTCATTTGCTTAACCTTGTGCATATGAGAATCTGGGATGATGCTGAGTCCAGACATGAGCTCAGGTGTGTCACTTGTGCTGCTGCCCTGTCATTTTCACCCACTGTTCACCTTGAGCTGGCTCAGGTTCTGATTTATTGATCACGCCCACATCTCAGCAAAACATGTTTCATTTCAAAAGATGACTTTGTCTAATGTTGTTTCCTTATTCCACAAGCTTTATTTGAAGTCCTCTTTCCAGCCATAGGTAATTAGATGTCATTTGAAAAAAGGGGGGAGCCTTGAATAAGAACCTGGCTGAGAACCTCCAAAAGCAGCTAATTTAGGGTAAGGTTTCCTTTCTTAAACTAAGCAGACTGAACAACAGCTGTCAAGTAGAAATTATTTAAATAAATGGATCCGGAAGAAAGGACAATTGGGCGATTCATAAGAAACTGCTACAGATGTCAGTGTAATCTTAGCACCAAATGTTCCTGATGTGCTCAAATTATAAAGATTTTTTTTTTCCATGGAAACGATATGCAAATGTATGTTTGTATATGTATATGTATCTGTAAGGTCTACTACATTTCTGTGTTTATTTGTGTGTGTGTATGTTTTAATGGAAAAATGCACAAAAGCAGGTGTATGTATCTCAATATATTTATGCTAATGGAGTAGACCTTTGACTTTATGCCTAAATTGGAACCTCTAAAATAAGTTGTGCTCCCCTCGGTTACGTGGATAGCAATGACTGCTACATTAACCTGACCAAAGGACAGTGAACAATTGACAAATTTGTATTGCACTTTTAAAAATAAATCAGAAATGCTTTGTGACATTGTTATTACAAATGGCTTTTCAGTTGATTAAGGTGAGCAGAGCTGGGCACTAGAGACTTCTGTGCTTATTTGGCTGACATATTACTCCAAACAAGTAAGAGCTTTTCATTATTACTTTTTCTATTCTTCTCATGTCACTATGGTAATTGCAGTGCAGTGGTTGCTATAGCAAAAATGATTAAACCTCCATTGTTATCTGTGTGCGAGCAGAGGCCTTTTACTGCTTGTACTGTCTTTAGAGGAAATCAGAGATGTTTGATAGAATTCTGATAAATAATTGCAATTATCAAGAGTTTTAATAATTGTCACTTAAAATAGAGGAAGGTTTTGTATATGTTAAATTCAAGGCTTTCAGTGGAACCAAGTGTTTTTAGTAATGAGATGAATGTGAACCATATTTTGGACACACAAACCTGCTATTTTCTTGCTACATTGAAGATTAATGAAATTTGAAGCAATTAGCATAGAATATTGAGCTGTTTATCGCAGTATCACAGTATCATAAGGTTGGAAAAGACCTTTGAGATCATCGAGTCCAACCTATGACCCAACACCTACACCTACTCCTACTTGTCAACTACACCATGTCACTAAGTGCTTCATCCAATCTCTCCTTAAACACCTCCAGGGACGGTGACTCCACCACCTCCCCGGCAAGCGCATTCCAATGGCCAGTCGCCCTCTCAGTAAAGAACTTCTTCCTAATGTCGAGCCTAAACCTCCCCTGGCGAAGCTTGAGACCAGGTCCTCTTGTTCTGTCACCGGTCGCCTGAGAGAAGAGACCAAACCCTGCCTGACTACAGCCTCCTTTTAGGTAGCTGTAGAGCAATAAGGTCTCCCCTGAGCCTCCTCCAGGCTAAACAACCCCAGCTCCCTCAGTCGCTCCTCACAGGGCTTGTGCTCCAGCCCCTTCACCATCCTCGTCGCTCTCCTCTGGAAGCACTCCAGCATCTCAACATCTTTCTTAAACTGAGGGGCCCAGAACTGGACGCAGCACTCGAGGTGCAGCCTGACCAGTGCCGAATATAAGGGAATGATAACCACACTATTCCTGATGCAGACCAAGATACCATTGGCCTTCTTGGCCACTCGGACACAGTGCTGGCTCATGTTGAGTTTCCTGTCCACCAGCACTCCCAAGTCCCTTTCCGCCTGACTGCTCTCCAGCCACTCTGTCCCCAGCCTTTAGCTCTGCATGGCGTTGTTGTGTCCAAAGTGTAGAACCTGGCACTTGGACTTATTAAACCTCATGCTATTGGAGTCAGCCCATCTCTCTAGCCTGTCAGGGTCCCTCTGTAGGGCCCTCCTACCCTCTAGCAGGTAACTATACGGTACACTAATTCATTCTTACAGGAGTGTTTAATGTTACAACTTATATTCAACTATGATTGGTTTAGTTGGCTTAGTGGAGAGTGATAATTCATCCTTTGTGGTACCTGAACTAAGAATGCAAGAGTTGGATTAATCAGTCACTGATTTTGCTTAGTTTAGGCAGAAAATTTGTTGTGGCCTGTATGTAAAGAGGATAAAAAACAGCTTTCTGAAACCAAACTAGATCAAACTCATAAGTAATATGACACAACTTTTGCTTTCTCAAGGTAGCATTTAGCCAACTCCACCTCAGTTCTGCATGCGTTTCTTCTCCCGTCTGCTGTCTTTGTCTGTATGGTCTCCCCTCATTTATCAAGTCTATGTTTACTCCTGCTGTGCAAGCTTGCTTACTTTTTGGCAAAGTATGGGTTGGGACTGTTAGGGTTATGTGCAAGTCTTTTAGGGACCTGAACTCAAACATGAGAAGAATTTAAAATCCAACTGATAGGGCTAAAACCTAATTGACCTGCTACAGCAATTTCCTAGCTGTCAGTGCTGAAGCTACACAAACTCTAGTGTCACTGTTGTAAATTAACTGGCAGCACAGCATCTACATGTCGCTGTGCAGTTCAGCGAGGTGCTGGGACCTAGAGGTCAATGAATCTCTCGCAGTAACCACTGAGACATTCTTTGCCTTTTGTGCATTTGTTTTAAAATGTGTTCTTATGCTGCAGTACATTAGCATTGCATTTTGAATATATAACATTTTAATAACATTATCTTGTTCTTAATCTGATGTAGAACCTTTTTTTCTGCTTTCTCCCACTCAAATTTACTTTTAGAATAGATTGAAAAGATTTGAGCTATGTTTTCTGTAAGTGTGAACATTGAAAATCAATGTTAAAGCTTCAGCTGCAAGGAATTTTTCTTGTAGAATCTCCCTGTGCGAGGTGTGCTCTCAGTAATCTGCACCATCTATGTCTTTCGGGTTACTCTTCTTGGGCTGCTAGCACTTTGCAGACATGGGAAAGATGCTGGCAAGAAGACTTTTCTTTGAAATACGGTGAACAGGCAGTTGTCAGTAAGGATTCTTACACGATTCCTAGATGGCATGAGATTGCTAATTTTGTCTTTACATGTTTTGACATAGGCACCAATTTGCAGCTGCTAAGTATGTGGGACTATTATTTTTCTAGCCTTTTTCCCCTGCATATAAAATTTGATCTTTATTAACCATGTAGTTCTTTAGTACCATAGTCAATCCAAAATTGTATATTGAGAACGTGCCAGCTAACAGTTGAGTTATTATTTGTATGTCAAACATACTTTAAGTTGTGTGGCGTCTAGAGTATGTTTAGCCATGTCTAGTGGTACAAATTACATTAAAATTACACGGATAACCTTTAGATTTGCAGCAGTTTGAACAGAGATTGTTTAAAATCCATGCAGTAATAGAAAGATGGAATAGCATACTCAAGGAGCTGAGTTGAAGACTGCAGAGGATCTCTAGAAGTAGATTTCCTAGGTATACCTAGGCTGAAATACATCATTAAAGACATGTTATACAAGGTATTTATAAAAAAAAAAAAACCTGAAACCAGTGCAGCTTATTTCAGCTGGTCCAGTGGGCCACTGTCAACAGTGCACATTCTGTTGCCTGAGAATACTTAATTGCACTGCAGCAAAAGTGCTAATGATACTCCTTGTTAATGTCTGTGTTCTTCCACCTTTGTGGAGGAAATCAAATGCAAGATTAGAGTTTAAAATTGGAAGATGTTTATTTAAATTGAGATTGAAACCAAGCATGAAAATGAGAAAGGCTAGCATTGTAGGTCCAAGGTAAGTTTGGAAACCAAGAGATTGAGCTCCTGTGTGAGCAACTGCTGGTTTTTTTTTTCTCTGGTCTCCAAGACCAGAACCAAAGCTTTGTATTTCAGTGGGTGCTGCCAAGGGGGGAATCATTGAAAGATTAGGAATAAGTTATTTCCTTTCAGAACTGGAAAAGCTGCCATATCGATTTGTTCATTTCACACAGTGCCTTTAAAACGCTTCAGAAGTACAGGAAACGTATTTCTAGCTATTCTAGATGAGGACAGTTTAAAATGGCAATGGATAGCGAAACAGATTCTGCTTTAGCTTTGTGCTTAGGGTTTTCTTTCTTCTTGGGCTTTCTGAACAATGATTGATGTGAGATTTACATTTAAATAAACTATTCTACAGTGTTAGCCAATAGGCTAGTGGGGTTTATCCTTGTTCCTTTTTATTTTTTTCAAAAAGGGTAACTACTGCAGTTGATTTGTAAAATATGTGTTACTGTTTTTGACAATTTCTTATTTTTCTTCAGAAAATAGCTTTTGATCAAGTTACCTCAACAATGAAAGATGGATTTGTACCTCATAAGATGTGCCCTAGAAATAAAAACTAGAGCAGAAATAAGAGATAATAGTACAATAGAGATGAAGAATGTTGAGCTTTCTTTCTCTTGATTGCTACTTTTCTGTAATACCATATTTAGCTAATTGTGGGTTTTCTTAAAATGTTCTGCTATGACTCGGAAGATACTCTTGTTTTGTTGATGTCCTGTTTCCAGGTACATTCTCGTTGTTGGTGCTTCACTTGATGCCTTTTGAGTTAACAATTTGGTTTGCCTATGGTGCAGTACAAACATGTACCTAACCCTTTCTTTTGGATGCAAAATGCTAACAGTTCCCAAGCTCTTCAGTGAGGCAGATTTATGGAGTGCCCAGTACCATGTGCACTGTAAATGTTCCAAGTGTTTGTTGGAAAGTTAGGTGCTGTAATTGTGCCGGCTTTCTTTTGCGATGTCCTTTTTGGTCCTTGTTTTAGTCAGTGATAATGGCACAATTCTCATTTGCGTTATATAAAACATTCTCTTTTAATTATGGGTAAATAAATATCTAGTATTCAAAGATAATATTTTTCTATGTGTTAAGCACATAATAGGTAAAATATTCTCAGCTATACTTTAATCATCCAGTATGACAGGTGAATACTGGGAAGTAATGTCTGTGTACATCGGCTCTCAAGTCAAAAGCAACCTGAGTGATTTAAGGGAATACAAAGTGCATGTAAAGCTGTACACTCAGGAGCCAGATGAAGTTTGAAAGGAGGTGCTTTTATTTAGGTTCTCCTTCCTAATACCTGCTTTTGAAGCTGGTAGTTTTCGGTGTCTGGACTGTGAAAGCAGTTCTACAACACAATAAGCACTTACAAATCAATATTTATGTGTTCCAAGCTTATTCTTATTACTGAACATTAACAAGACTATCAAGCTGAGTTATCAGCATTTCAAGATGAATGTTTGCAATTTAGGTAGAATCAAACATTTTATATTCTCTCTGCTCCATAGCATAATTTAAAATGAGAACATCCTTATCCCTTTCTCACTGACAAAGAGCAGGAACAGAAGTTAGAATTTGAAGGTTCTTTGTCCTCATGCATTATTGAATATCTTCTAAAATTACTAGAGACTGAAACTTCTGTAAAAATGTCATTAGAAGATTAGGGCTTAATTTAAATTTTACATTTCACAAAACACTTGCATCTCTGCAACTTAATTCTTTTCTAGCAAAGCCTTCAATATTTCCATAGTTTATAATTTGTAAATTAAACAGTTTCTCCCATTTTAAGTTTAGAAAAAGCCTGCAGTCTAAACAGTATTTTATTCTAGTTCACATAAACAAAATTTTAAATGAGTTACATGTTTTAATTGTTGTTCTTGAATGATGCGGAAGGAAATCAAACAGCTTCCAAAGTTGTTGCTGATTTCATACTGGTCAAGTTCAATAGTTGCTATGTTCATTTCTTTATTCAGTGACAATTCCCTTTCCCATCTCTTTGGATGTGAACTTACTGGATTTCTACCACCTGGGCTACTTAGCATCCTTAATTGTCTATTCTTGATGGCAGAGCCGCCATGATCACTGGGGAGGGTGTCAGCGGTGAGGTGAAATAATTCATGAGGCAGATAGGATGCAGGGAGCCACTAAAGGTGATGGCTTTGTCACTTGGATGCATTTCATATTTCCATCACTCCTCCCCTGGTTTATGCCTCTACTTCCCATCTCCCAACTTCCTTATATAATAAGGGAGGGACTAGAAGACTGAACTACGCACCAGTGAGCATCTGTAGATACTAAGGGGTGGCTCAGCTCCATGGAACTGTAACCTGTCAGGCTGAGAAAGCATTCCTTACAGTGCAGGTAAAGTATGACGGAACACTTGGGCTGTGTCAGCAGTGTGCTGGGAAATTGATAAGAGATTCCATGGCGTTTTGGCAGATGATCTGGGTTTTGCATATTAACTACAGAGATTTCAGCAAGCAACTTTACAAAACCACTTAAAATATCGATACCGAGCTCCTCAGACCTACACAGGCCAAAGGGCGATGTGGAAAGATGAATCTTTTTATTACATGGTGAGCTTTGATTCCATAGCCTGGGAGAACAGATTCCCTGACATTTCCTGGCCTGGCACATGGCAGCTCTGGTGCAAGTCAGGTCTGGTTAAAATCAGGACTTGCAGTAGTTGGCCTTAATGTGGCACTCCTGGCTGCTGCCTTTGGCTGCTGACACCCACCGACCACTCTGTTCCTTCCCCAGCCCCTCCAGGGAACTCCAGGACAGCTCTGCTTTTGGCAGGAGGGCAGAGCATCCCTGAATGTGCTGGGCCAGGCTGCAGGGTTAGAGGGAAAACGGGATTTCTCCTGGAGCAGATAATGAGTAGTAAATTGATCTTTTTTTTACATTACATGCTCTGAGAGTCAGAATTCTAGATGCAAATAGAACTTTCCTGTTTAACCAGGAAAGGTCATTGTTCTGCTAAAGGTTTTGGAAATACATGGATTAAAGGCGCTTGAAGAACTTTTTTGAAAACCTGTAAATTAGTCGGTTTACCTAATTCTGCAAGCCTGGAATTTATTAGCCCTTCTGTTAGTCAACTTTCTGTGTTGTTTTTTATCTTATTTTTCAGATTAACTTACTACCTGTGAACTCATGACTCCTCTTAAAGTCTTGCTAACAGCATAAGAGTTTAAAAACAGTTCAGAACATTAAATAAGTTTGTATGGTAGGCTTGTGATGGTAGAGTTATATTAAAGGCAATTTTCTTTGCAACTAAACACAAAGATTGAATAAATTAGTGGGAACTTATTCTTCTAAATATATGACATTTGCATCAGAAATAAAATTTAAAACTTTATATTATGGTTCAAGATGAAAATACATCAACAAAGACAATCTCAAACAAAAGCCCCAAACTGGGTGTTTAGGTTAAGGATTTTGAAAAGGTCTGATTTCTCTCATGAATTTTTTGATTTAGAAAATAATAAAGTCTTCACAGCTGATTACCTCTTGAAAACAGAGTTTCTGATTTTGCAAATACAAAGCTGACTGCCTTTTTTTCCTCTTTGACAGATGGAGATGGACAAAGTGAACATTTATTACCAGTCTGTGAAGATAGACTATGTCAAAAAAGTGCCATCTACTTAACTAAGCTAGGATTGGATCAGGTATTGCAAGTTTGGAATTGCAAACTTTCTTTCTCTTTTTTTATTGCAAAACACTGCATTCTAAGAAATATGACTGCTCTAGCATGAGATGACCAACACAGTTTGTGTTAAGAGTTGGAAAACAAATAAGCTTCTTCATTTTAATTTAGGGAGTTATTTTGTAGTAAAAAAAAATATGTGATATATATATTTCATTTTTTTTTTACAGACGTCAACTATTTAATTACAGATAAATCTGATTTTTAACGTACCACTTCTGATACCCGTCGGCATATTTGATTTAGCAATCTCACAGTGTGTAGTTTCAATTTTAAAATAATTTCCAAGATAATGACATTTCAGTGAAAAATTAGCATCCAAATATTGTTGTTTTGTTTTAAAAAGTGAAGAAGCCACATTTTCTCATCCTGCTAAAAAAAGTATTCAAAAGTATAAAGATTGAGCTATAAACTTTAAGGCAATTTTCCCTGCATATTTTAGAATGACTTTTTAATTAAAAATGACAATATCAAATGGCATGCACTAATGACTTGTTCTGGCCTAACCTTTTTAAAGAGTTATATCTAGAATACTCTGTTCTTGCACTTTTAGACTCGTCTAGAGGTCATAGAGGGGTTTTTTTTCTAAAGCACTTGATCTTTTCCATTCTGAGACAGTGGAAAATATCAGTATCTTCTTTCGTATGTCTGCAGTTTTTCCCATGTGTTGCATGTTTTTCTCCAGGTAGAAGTATATGCAGACGTTACTGCCCATATGTATTTGGAAGTGAAACGTTTTCGTTTCACTGAATGTAGTCATGGTGAGATCTGATGCCCCGGCTTCCGAGCTTTGACTGAATAGGGCAAACAGTGACTTCATTGTTCATGAGAAATGATAAACATAAACTTTCTGGCAGCAAACTGTTTTGTTTATTTAAACCCTGTTCAAATTGAGGGAAATAATAACCAGCCCATGTAGTGCAGAATGTGTTTCCAGGAGAGGATGGTGCCCCTTGTGGAACAGGTCGGTAATTATAGGGAGTCTGTGGAAAACTAGGGGATTGCAAGTGTGTTAATGAGAAAGTAGAAGATGCTGTATATCCACTGTCTGTTCAGTCTTTGCTGTAATTTTTTTTTAGTGTTAATAAGAATTCGGGTTTCCAGAATTATTTTTTTTAAGAAACTTGCTGATCGTGGATCTGAAAGTTCACAAATTAGAAGCCTGTCTTACAGAAAATATTTTTATCTGCAGTAACTGGACCTGGTTCTGTCCTTCCTTCTTGTTTGTTGTGGCATTTGATGAAACCAAATGAAAAATAGTTAATGCAGTTCCATGATAGTGTGTGACGCATTGGGATGAAAAGTGTCACGATCAGAAAAATGCACGTGTAGAATTTTTTGTTCTAAAAAAATGCTGTGGAAAGGCACACAATGGCATTTCAGGCTTTGGAGTTGTGCTGGTAAGGTCTTGTTTGATGCTTGTCAGTCTGCTGTGTATTTCTCATGGTGTCTTTGGCACAGCTGAATGGCTACTGGAAAGGCAGGCACATCTAGAAGAATTATTAGAAGGATGATTTTTCACCATAAATTTTAATCTATTTAATGATTTAATTTTTATAAGTATTAAAAATATCTCAGATTAATTTTCTCCGTATGGATGATGGATCAAAAGTTAAGGCCAACAAAATCCATATGAGTGACTTAAAGAGATAAAGACTTACTGAAACTAAAAGAATGTGAATGTTTCCATAGCAACTGGAGAACTGCTGTCAGCCCTGAAGTGGAATCCCATACGCTGTTTGAGATTGTGTCAGGTGTTAGGACACCTCAGACTGCTTTAAATTCACCTGCAACAGCTACAGACTAATCTGCTGGCTGATTGGAATCTCTCATCAAGATTCCGATAATTAGACCAAGTTCTCCCTGAAACTTGGTTTGAAGTCCTAGCACTTTCATTGTAGAAACTCTAGATATTATGGTATTCTTAGTGAAGACTAATCCTCCTTTTAATTTTGCCAAGTATTCGGTATGATTTTCATTTGTTTCCTGAGGCAAATAGTATGATTTCAGTCCCTTCATCTGAGAGTTTCTTTGTGGGCTGATGACTCTGATCACCTCTCTCTGTAAAATAGAGAGGTTACAGCTGTATTCCTCTTACAAGTCTGGCAGCTGTGAAGGAGAGCACGGCAGCGTATCCTGCAACAAAGCACAGGTCTCTGTGGTGTCATCCCCTGGATTGGAATGGTTCATCTCACACTGCTGATCACTGTCAGGTTATTCCTTGTTCCTGTGTTAACAGTTTAAAGGGGGAGGAGAATTGCAGCTGCTATAATTTTCATAAATCAGCTTCTACAACATCTTCCATCATTTCTTAAGTTGCTTGTCTTTCTCAAAGCATCTGTCGGGCTGTGAGCCACATTCCTACATGAAAACTTTCACTGCTTTGGTTACTTTTTTCTGTGTTGCCAAATCAATGCTGGGGATTGTCATCTTCTGGGCTTTAAACAACATAAATTTATGAGGTAATGGGTAGGTAATTTACTTAGTTTGGTTTTATGCAATAGCAGCTACTCAACTGGATATGGAATTTTGGGGACCTTCATAAGCCCTAAGAGCCTAATTCATCCTGAAATCATGGGGTTTATTTCTGCGTGCAGCTGAGCTGCAGTGCACGTGTACAGTGCAGGGGGAGCCCGCCGGGGGAAGGACTTTGGTTGTTGTGGTCAGTTCTTTCAGGCCAGTCTTGGTACTTATCTTCCCATGGGATGGGTCAGTGCTTCATAGAATCATCCGGTTGGAAAAGACCTCGTGAGATCGAGTCCAGCCGTACCTGTCCACTTACTAAACCCTGTCACTAAGGAACTCATCCTCCTGTCTTTGTAACACCTCCAGGGATGGCGACTCCACCACCTCCCTGGGCAGCTGTTCCAATCCCTGACCACCCTTTCAGTGAAGAAATTCTTCCTAATGTCCAGTCTAAACCTCCTCTGGCACAACTTGCGGCCATTCCCTCTCTTCCTTTCGCTGTTACTTGTGAGAAGAGCCCAGCACCCACCCCGTCACAGCCTCCTTTCAGACAGTGGTAGGCAGTGATGAGGTCTCCCCTCAGCCTCCTCTTCTCCCAGGTCCCTCAGTCTCTCCTCATAGAGCTTGTTCTCCAGCCCCCTCACCAGCCTCGTTGCCCTTCTCTGGATGCGCTCCAGCCCCTCAATGTCCTTCTTGTAGTGAGAGGCCAGAAATGAACGCAGCACTTGAGGTGCGGCCTCACCAGTGCTGAGCACAGGAGCACAATCACTGCCCTGGTCAACCCTTTGTGGTTTGTTACAGAAAGGAAGAGAAACCCTAGCATTTCCAGAAGGAATATTGACCAGGAATGGGCTACCAGTTTCCAGATGCTTTCTGGCTCACAGCCTGATCCCTGCCTGGGTTAGGCGGCCAGGAAGTGGGCAGCTTGGCTGGATGGGGATTTGTGCCTCATAGGTTTCTGGCCATAGTTTAAAAATTCAGATGTCTTAATACCACAGTTTTGGCTCAAAGTCCTGTGAACACGCTTTTGAGGAAGAGACCTGCCTTTCCAAACATAGCAAACAGTATGGACTCTGAAAGAAATGAGCCCTGTTCAAGTTAAGTGGGGTGAACACAACTAGTTTTATACAAGTATTTGAAACACAAGTATTTGAAGAGGTTAAAACAAATTTTCAAGCACTTAAATAAGGACGTTTTTCTTATTTTAGTCTACAAAATCATTAATTGGAGGAGTGAAAATATCTATAGATATGTTTTAAGTAAGGATATTAGTGGGGCCATGCAATGGTATTTAACAGAAGAGGAAGAAGTAAATCTTTGATTTCTGATGAATTTTATATGTTAAGTTTTCTTTTAAATACACTCATTCCATTTTTTAATCTGTCTTTTCATCTGAGCTAGATGACAGAAATCACACGATCAGAAAGCCGCAAAACATAGGTCTGTGTGTCCTCATTAAACCCACATATCTTAGGGTAAAAGGAAAAAAAAATAGGTTTAGTGGTTTTCCTATTAAGATACTAAGCAAACATGAAGCTTAAAGTAATTTGATTGGATTATCAAATACAAAAGTAGGAAATTTATATTACTGACAAACATATTTTCATGTTTTGTCCTCTGTACCGTCACAGAATTAGTCTCTTACATTTATGTCCTGATGGACAGAGACGAGTAATTATGCATTACATTACACAAAACTGCTGTTTCGAATAGAAATGCACAGAATGAGTTTCATCAGAAGTGTGGGTTACTCTTAATTTCAACTGTCAGAATAAGCGTCGTGTGGTGCTAGAAAGTACTCTGGTCACACATTGAACACGACTGGTGGTTTTGAAATGTTCTACAACTGCTACTGTAAGAAGTCCTACATCTGGTTCAGTGAGATGGATGGATCTTACTCTGTAGCACTTGGTGGTGATAGGTGACGTTTGTTTTGCCCACTTATTGGTTTATGTCCCTGCATTTCATTGCAGGCCTTGGTTTTAAAACTGCTTTCTCTGAATCACTCCTTGAGTAGAGTAAAAGCAGAATACAGATTTGGGTTCACCTAAGAGTTCATTTTTAATTTTGTTCCTTTAAAGTAGTGTTACCATACACAGCGGTGTTTAGAAAGTATGTGATGGATATAATTGGATTTCACTGCAATGACTGTGTGAATGATACCGTGTAAAGTAAAAACTATATTATATTTCATGGTTCTGATTTCAATCAGTGTTGTTCAAAATTACAATATTTTGCGATAATACTGTTTCATCTGTCTTCTGCATGACAAATAAGAGCTAAGAAATGCAAATCTTTGAAAAATTCCCTTCAGAGTAAGAGTCTTTTTCTTATTTTCTGTTTCTTTTCTTAGATTTTTCCAACCCTTCAGCAGCTCAGAGTAACTAAACAGGCAAGCACACACTGGGGGGAAGTGAGGGTCAAAATATGTTCAACTTGAGCTTTGAGTTTTCATCAACAGCGTTGTAGTTCACCATTGCAGTTTCATTTTTGTCACTTAGTCAGGCTGATGTACACTAATGATATGCAGTGCCTGGCAGAACTGACTCCTAAGCCATCTGTGGTATCCAAACAAAGTTGACCTCAGTGCACATTTTCAATTATTTGAGGGCTTCTCTGATACACACGTGGTTGGATGCAATCTCAAGGAAGCAGTCCATGTGTTGCATGCAGTTGCCTCGTGGCAGGAATTAAGGCCCAGATGAGAGACATTTAAGATGCTGTTAAATGCTTTTGATGTTGGTGATAGTGATCCTTTAGGATGGCACCCTTCTGTCCTTTTTGAAGGCACTGTCTTTTAGTTGACTTTAAAAATGGCACTGAATTTCCTGCAGCATTGAAATGTTAACCCTAGTACTTCTGCTTCCTATCAACTTTAAAATTACTTTGATTTTAATTAAGATAAATGCCTGTTTACCATCTGTGCAGCACTTGGAGGAAAGTAAGTGCAGACATATTATATTTCTTGTCCTGGAGAAATTATACTTTGCATTTCTTTTGTACTTTCAATTTGATATTTTAATCTTAATTCTTATCGAACAGTTCAGTATCTGGTGCTGCTGGGGAGACAGGAGGGGAATCGAAGCTCTTGAACTGCTAAATATCTATGAATAATAGAATAATTCAAGCTGAAATGAACCTTAGGAGATCCAGCCTCCTGCTTTAAGGACAGTCAACACTGAATTCAGGCCAGGTTGTTTATAGCTTTGTCCAGTCAAGCCTTAAAAACTCCCAAGGACAAAGATTCTGCACCTTCTCTGAACCTCTTTCCTAGTTTAATTATCATTATCACAGTCAATTTTTGTTTGTTTTATCTCTATTTGGAACCTCCCTTGTGTCAGTCTGTGACCATTCTCTCTTGCTCTTTTGCAGCATATCTCAGTAGAGAGCCTGGCTCCATCTTCTCCATTATCTCCTTGCAGATATTAGAAGGCCACTATTAGGTCCCCCCTCAATCTTCTGTTCAGGCTGCACAAGCCTTGTCTTTACCACGACTCATCACCTTACCTAGGAGAGCTGCTACTCAGCAGCTCTGGGCCAGTCTCCAGCCTGCAGCACTGCAGAGATTTGCTCCCCTGGACAGGACTTTGCTGATTGCTATCAGCATTCATTCCCTGTTTGCCCATTCTTCTCTTCCTAGGTCCCCTCTGATGGCATGAAGCATTTTCATTTTATTCCCCATTTTGGTGTTATCCACAAATTTCAGAGGGTGCCTCCCTCCTCCGGCTTTAATACTGCCTATTGCTTGCAATTCCAGGAAAAACAAAGGGACTCAGAAACTCGAGGCCTTGATAGTTTGGGCTTATCTAAACTTTAAAGATTAGTAGAAATTGCAGGCAAGCCTGAATTTCAGTGAATTTATTCCTTAATACCTCCATACACTGGACACATTACAAAACACAGGCCCTTTATTCTTACAACCTTACCTATTTTTTCTGTTCTGAATTAATTTAGTGTATAAAAAGGACTTCAAATTAATTTTTTCATTTGATGACAGAAGTAGGAAATAATCCTTATTTCCTCTTTGGAAATTTGTAAATTATTAAGAATCCTCATGCAGTGAAAGAATGTCAGCTTTTTTAAAAAGAATTAGGTTGCTTTAGTAAGTAGAATTGATTTTCTTACCTAGCTGTTCTTTTCTTGTTTTATTTTACAGTGGATTCCAGTCTTGCAAGACTTCAGAAATAAAGACACACTCTGGGGCTTCCTACCATATCAAAATGATACATCTTCAGCAGACATTTCATTTCCAATTACACTTCATATTGGAGATTACAATATGGATGGATACCCAGATGCTCTTGCTATACTAAAAAATACATCTGGAAGGTAGAGTATATGTAAGCCTAGAAATAAAGGCTATCCAATGCATGCTCAATTATCAGTCAAACAGATTACTAATTTTACTGCATCTCATTCATTTTATCGAGTGAACAAGACTTTTGATCTCTGCTAAATGTCTTTCTTTTTAAAAGATATGCAATTTGGTGGTGTATTCAGAATGTGTGATTGTACAGGTGCAGACTGTGACTCTTGATGGGGAATTGCACAGGGGAGGGCAGTATGAAGTACCATTTCATGTGCTCCTCACAGATTGCAGGAGCTGATTATCGCTCCCTTTCCTTTATCAAATTATCTTCTGTAAAATCTGAAGCTTCTAAGGTTCCCTATTAAATTTGTTGGTGCAATCTTTCTCCTCCTTTTTTTTCCTAATTACCTGCTTTCCCAGTACTTTGTATTGCCACCATCTGGTGTGAGGCAGGAGAGGGCATGTGGTGATGCTCACAGGGAGACGGTTGTGCATGGAGGAGTTGGTGATCCACATAACAGCTGACCTGAGTAGGTGCATGCCAGTGCTGTGCTGCACATATCACTTGGCTGCAGGATAAACTTAGCCAGCTAATTGTAACGGAGAAGCCTGTAGGCAGCTCTTGCTTGGCACCTGGTGATGATACCACTGGCATGTCCTTGTCTTTACCTTGAAGTGAAGCAGCATGTTTTCATGTGAACATCTTTTTGCCTGACAGTAGGAATGATAAATAGAATTGTTTACTTCTTAGAAAAACCTAAAAGAGCTCTAGAGACCTAAATGTCAGCAAACCTCACTACAGACCGGATTCCTGCCGTGGCCTGACTGGAGGTCTCTCTCATGCTGCACAACCTGTGTTTTCCAGCATTGGAAGATGTAAGATTATCTGTGCTGTGGCCTTTTTCTTCCTCGTGTCATTGCTTGTAAAAGAGACTTTAATCAATACCTTATGGAGTCTCAACATCTTCTTTACTGGGACAAATACTGCCACTAGTGCATCACAAGGCAAACCAAGTCTCTGTTACAGGTGTACGTATCCTTCTCTCTATGGTATTTGGATGGGCTTGGGTGCAGGTTGATAGTTTGAATTAATACTCAGTAAGAAAAAGAACTGAGGAGCGCATCACAGTATATAGACAGAATTTAGATGTTAAAGTGAAATAAGTCAATTCAGATCCTCTAGTAGTTGCCTAACCGTGTCGTTCACTGATGTTTTTGTGAGTTCTTCAGGTAGTGGCACATACCTACAAATGACCCAGTTTAAAGAGCCACGTGCTTGTATTCAGCCTACGTGATATGATTCAGAGACACGGCAGTGAGCAGCTGAGCTCTGTCTCTGTACCTCTGAGCCTTAAAATAACTAGCACAGCAGCTGTTTTTATTCCAATATGGAGAGAAGAAGGAGGTGATGCTGTTACTGCTCAGAACTTGCACAGGCAAAGCCAAAACACTAGGGCCCTGAATGTCAGGATTTTCACTCCACAGCCTTGCTCAGTTGGGAGCATCTTCTGTTCAGCAGCCAATGACTGAAGACTGCACACATTGTAGACAGCAAAGCAGAACCCGTCTTTCTTGTGCCACAGAAATACCATGACATATAAACTACAAAGTTGTTCTTGTCTTTGTTTTCACTTAAGCACTGCAAATCTTGTGGTTTGAGCTGAACTATAGGCTGTCTTCTGGTTTGCGTTCCCATGGGTAATGCGCTTCAGAAGGACTTGATGAAGATTTATGGTGTGCAGCATTTTATTTGAAGTTATTTCATCTTTTAAGCTTCTTGAGAGTTTCTCTTCTGGCTGGTGTATAATTATGGCAATGTAATATGTAAAAGATTTAAGTAGTCGATAACTAGTTACTCCTGTAAAAGCTCAGGAGGTTACCTGTGTCTCATTGCAATGAATTACTGTGGTGCACTTTTATCTTTATTCTCCTTACTTCTCACATTGTTTGTTTATTCAATTTGGGTGCATATCAAAGTTATTTTGAAACTTGACCTCAAAGCTAAGTGACACAGTGAGGCATAACGACTGAAGGTACTGGCAGATGATTTGACAGGTTATTAAAAGGGAAGTTCAGAGGGCTGAGGAAGTCTGGCAGAAACACAACAAGTAAGAATTAAGAAATACACTTAATGTTAACACTGTATATTTCTAGCGTTCGGAGAAAAGTAATGGGAACAGGCTTTTCATACTCTGGGATGGGAAGGAAAGTCACTGGTTTTGCACTCGCTGTCAAACTGCTTTCAGAGTGAATTAATTCATTGTTTCTGAGAGACTTAAGCAAATACTTCTTTTTAAAATGTGTAACTGGATCATGGAATGGAGAGAATTAAAAAAGGGTGGGAATTAAATTTAAAGCTCTTCTTAAATTAGATCAAATTAGGATGGAAACCTTATTTAATTGATTTTAAACACTTCTGAATCAAGCTGTTTATTTCTTTCTCTGAAGCCTTTCATGTTACATCTACATATCTGATTTCAGTGATTGTTTATTGTGATTAAATGATAAAAGCATTTTTGTAAACTCTTGACCTCGATCTTTGCTATAGTGTAGGAAGCCTAGCTTCTAGTTGCTGCCTGTAACTTAAAGAAATTAAAGGAGGCAGAAACCACTTTATTCATCTGAAAATACACTGACATGTGGTAATGGAAGAATATTATTAAAATCTATTACATGCTTTCATCACAATTCAAGGAAGCGCTCTCAGATCAAATCCTTAAAAACACCTATGACCCACTGAAATACAGATGCAATAGTAAGGAATAATGTTGGTTTCCTGTCCTTCCAGGTTAGTAAGTCAGGAAGATCATTAATAGCGTTCTCAGAACTGCTGTAAGCCTACACTGTTTCATCTCCTGCCGTGTCCTTTGATTTCAGATACAAATGTGCGATATTCTGACAGCGTGGAGACATTCCTTAATAGTAACAGCAGAAGAAAGGAGTCTCACGTGCAGTGGGGGTTTGAACTCAGACTTGGTGAATTCCAGCAGGTGAAGATGCTGAGTTCACAGATGATCTATACGCATTTATCTGTCCGTTATGGAAATAACAAACAAGTGGATACGGACAGTTGAATGAAAACCTTTGAGTAGAATACCTAGTAGAGAGATAATGGGCTGAAAATACACAAGGAGAAGGAAAGTCATGTTCACTCAGTTCCCATAAAAAAGGAAGGAACTTCCTACACATACATACATGTTTTAGAAATCAGTATTTTCAGCAAACTACTAATATTTCGAGTGTGTTTTAGGTAGCTTATACTGTTTGAATACTGATGTCAGGATATATAATTCAGATTTATGGCTAGAAATGTGAGGAAAGTTAAGGATCTAATTGAAGCATTTTGCAGTTCAATGTCAGTTTGTAACTTAGTTCCTGACAATAAATACTATCTGTTTTTTTAAAAGGAAAAAACAAGGTGATGTAGAAGACAAGTAAAAGCAGTTGTTTGGAAGCTATGTGTCTGATAAGTTATTAACTCTTCTCATTGTGCTTTTCAAAGATGCTTTTAAAGGAAATTATAGGAATATAATGCTAGTATAGTAGTCAAAATAATTTGAAGACATCAATAAAATAAATTCCAAGGAATTGCCTTGGAAATTGACAGGAAGGAAAGGCTCAGCTTTAATTATAAAGCCCATAATAGCTAGATTGTGAACGGGGGGGTGAAAAACCCTCTGCAGGCTTCCAGTGGAGTGATGAGTTTCTATAAATTCCACTTAAAACCCCCCAAACTTGAAAGAAGTTTAATATTGCAGTTCACATTTAAACCTTGTTGTATCCCATCTTTCTCACCACTGGTAATAGTTGTTGTTAGCTTTACAATTTCATTGTTTGTGTTTGTTACTCTGAAAGTTCTTGGTTTCAGTAGTGAGCAATAATGTTGACTCTTTAAAAAAATCAAAATAAACAAATCAGATTTCAACCTCATACAACTCACAATAGTGAATCTAAACCTCTGTCTGTACTTGTATTTAACATTTTGTGTTGCTTAACACATATATGTAACATCTTTGAGTTTGTTTCCTAGGCAAGCTTGTATCTGTGTTTCCAAAGGGGCCATATGGATATAAATCAGTCATAGTATGAAATGACATTTCCTGCTGACTATTAAGACAAAGATAAGTAGACGTTCAGCTCTGTTCTGACTGGGGATTCTCCAGACCTCTGCTGCTCTGCACAAGGGATGCTACATCCATGAATTTATTTATTGCTTTCCTCTTTCAAGATTGCTTTCCTGTTGTGCACCCTTCAGTCCTCAGCAGCTGTTTAGGGCTTGGGACTGGATTTTATTTCCTCATCTGCCTCGTTTCCCTTGCTGATAGAGTGGGGTGAAGGAAAGTGGCGTTTCCCTGCCCAGTCCCACTTTCATGCTGCTGCTCTTTTTTTTCACGGTACAGCTGGTGTTGTGTTGTTGTGTGTTCAGTTTGTGATGCTGTGGCAGTCGTTAAAGGCACACTACCAAGGACAGGAAGTAAACAAGGTTTCTGTAATAAACTAATGTGTCTGTCCATTCACAAGGCTTATCATTTAGATTTGAACAATACTCTGTATGTCATGTAATGCAAGCTTGGCTATCTTTTGCTTTTAAATTATTAGATAATTTCTAGCAGCTTAAAAAATGTGAATTTAAATAAATGTTTCCCATTGCAGGTTCTGAAATATGAACTTGGCAACAGCCAGGGAAACTGGTTTCCTTTGGTGCCAGAAATGTCTTTTCTCGGGGTATATGTTTGCCCTTCTCTTAACTCCCTCTGAAATGGATGGAGCAGAAGTATGAATATTGTGGGATGTGGTTCTTAGGACTAGCAAATTACCTGACAAACACCATAGAAACAGAGAAAAATAAAAATTCTCCCAAGGAGAAATGCTGTGTGTGTGACCGCATCCTGGAGGCACTGGGTGCCATTTAAGATACAGGCAACCACCTGTTGTTGCCCTCTGAGACAGCGGCATGTTCAAGGTCATAATGAAGAGGAGGGGCTGGTTATCACCCTGGGCTCTGACATGCTTCGCTGGCTTTACAGAACACTTTCTGCTCCACCTCCTGGCTTTGCCCCCAGAAAGGGAGGAGGAAACATCATCTGTTCCCCTTGCCCAGGCAGTGATGGATTCTAGCAGCTCCCAGGATACAGACCTGCCAAGGAATCAGAGTCCCAGTTGGCAAAGTTTTCCCTGGCCCAGTGAGAGCAGCACTGAGAACACACAGTTGTCGTGTCAGGGGTGGCGTGTAATGCTGTCAGCTGTCGATATGCCCAGTGAATCTTGTCTCTCCCACTGACCAGTGGGCATGTATCGATAGATGCTTAAGAAGGGAGAGTCTGCTGTACTAGACAGTGCTCTGCTTGCTTGGTTTGTTTCTTCCTTCAGTATTACAAGCCTGCGTTCCTGTCGGTATTTGTTGTATGTCAGGAAATGCCTGATTTGGTTTGTCTTGCCCTATTTTTACTGGGCTAGTAGGTTGGGGTTTGTGTTTTCTATTTTGCTTTGAAATAATGGAAAAATACCAAAGGAGTTTTGGTTTAATCTTAAATTTGTTTAAAACATCACATGATGTGTAAGAAAATATATTAATGGGACTGAGGCAGGAAGAGGTTCTCGTAAAATAATGAAAAAGCACTGACAAAGTAGTGTTTAAGCTGAAGGACCGTAGAGGGAGTAAAGAAAATAGCAGCCAAGTGCACTTGTACTTGTTTCAGAACAAAGTAAGACTAGGTTCAGTCTTTTGAGCAGATGATTAATGAAATAATTCCTGCTGATTTGGACCCATTTGTTTAGTGTATTCTTTGGTTTACATCAAGCATGACATAATGGTTATAGTTCTGTCTGTAAAGTTAGCATAAATGCTTATGGCTTTTAAAGCATCCAGTGGCTGCTAGTTTTGTTTTTATTAGAGTTACCTTCAGCAGACTTAAATTATTTAATTGTAATATTTTTGTAATATCTATTGTTTAGACTGTTTATGGGAAATAAGTTTATACATATATATGTGTGTTTTGCAGGAATCAGCAAGCATTTTTACTAGAAAATGTCCCATGCAATAATGTCAGCTGCAAGAGCGTACGTCGTATGTTTAAAGTTTTTTGGGAACTCTCAGACCTAAATCAAATCAAGGATGCAGTGGTAGCAACCTTCTTTGACATCTACGAAGACGTAAGTTCAGCTTCTGCTACAGCAGAGAGCACCTCTCTTTCTGCATTGCTGTACCTGTCCATGGCTTTATAGAAGCGCTGGCTTTACAGCACATGGCTGGCAGTGTCTGCAGCCTGGGAAATTTGCTCTTGAGATGCTCCCTGGCAAGGAAGCAGAGAGCAGCTGCCCATCACTGCCTGAAAGTGTGCTGACCCACCTTGTGCTACATTTGAGCTGCCCTCTCCAGTGGCAAGACAGAGAAGCCACAGAGCACATGCAATGTCTTGGTTGGCTGTGGATGGAGCATTCTGTCTAAATTGCCACAGATTAATAAAATTTGAAAGATATTAAAATTAATTGTGAACATGTAGTCTTTGCTGCATACTGTTTTTTCCTTTGTATCCCTAAGGGAATTTGTTTGCTAAATTTAGATGTTACCTAGAGTAAATCAACATTCTAACGTAAACTTTTTTTCCTCTCTAGGGAATCTTGGATATCATTGTGCTAAGCAAAGGCAACTCCAACAAGGACTTTGCTATCCATACATTGAAAAATAACTTTGAAGCAGATGCCTATTTTGTTAAAGTTATTGGTAAGTTATCACTGTATAATCAAGTCAAACCGGGGCTTTAAGAGGAATGACAATAGCCTCTGTGTATGATGACATTACAGTCATGCCCTGTGTATGATAATACTAGAAAGGAAAAACACAGCATGGAAAATATTAGGGATTGCAGAAATCTCTTCTTGCAGAATATGAACTTGAATAACTTGGATTTGTTCTGTTTCAAAGGAGTTTTTCTTGGTTTAATTTTAGTGTACTTACTAAAATTTAGAGTAAGTCTCCCCACTATTTTCAACACTTCAGCTGGTTTTAATATCAGTGTTGACCGCAATGACCTTTAAATAAGTGTTCATTGTCTGTTGAGCATGATGTTTTGGTTTGTTTTTCTACATGAATGCATGTCTTATTTCACTCATTTACAAAAGGCAGGCTAAATCTTACCTTTTATCCTAGAGCTTTCCTTCTGCATCCTAGAAAAATTCTAAAGACAGATACTAGATCTTTAAAAACTCATTTCTCAGGTCACTTTGGAAAGAAAAACAAGAATTATCAAGTGTCTATTCGGCTTAAAAGAGAATTTAAGGAAGATTCATATCTTACAACCATAATGATGCATAATGATAGGGGAAGAGCGTTCTGTATGTCCAGGCAGGATAATAACATAAAGTAACAAACATAAAGAGTAAGTAGTAAGAATAATTTCCTAAATGACAGCTTGTGAGGTACTAACATAAATTCCCAGAGAAGCTGCAGTGGTACCAACATCAGAGGGTCCCATCCACAAGGTGAAGAAATTGTATAGTATACTGAATTGTTGGACTGGCTGAATGTATGAGGCCACTTCTGTGAATCTTTTGTACAACACTTACACTTACCTCCTTACCTAACATAATGTTATCAATATAAAAATGGCACTAGAACTACATGTATTGATCATTCAGCTTAGATTTTGGGTTTGAATGTGTGATTCCATTCAAGGTTTAGAGGAAGATTAGCTCATTAATCCCTAATGTGAGGAAACACAAGATTATGCATGCACATATAAATACGTGTGCCACAGTGAGACAGAAAGGAACCAGAAGAAACTACGATATTGACTTGAAGGAATGTGCTTTGTTTCTTCCCAATGACTGCCTTTTATCTTGCCTGTTTTCAGAAACCTAGGCAAGAAACAATAGCTCAAGTGTACTTATTTTCATTTGTGCCTTGAGTGGCTGCTGTCTTTAGTGGTTGCAGTCTTTTTCTTCCCAGCAGACACTTCTGCGTTTTTTGCTGTACCTCTGTCATACCAAGCCTACTGCACTGGAGTGCAGAGCGGGCTAGCTTCATTGCGGCGATGACTGCCACAGTGTATGTTTTGTTTACACTGTGTGATCTATGCTGAGCTGGATGTGCAAGTGAGTTTGGTGCTTTCAGCCTAAAAGCACTATGTGGCAGAAAACACATCTTACTGGAAAAGCGCAGAATGGCAGTGAATGTGGCAGGGATGCATGGATGAACTGGAGCGTTAGTTTAAAAATCTGGAGTTAGTGATATTTGCAATTGAGAGTAGTTAGGTTTTCAAATTGCGTGGCCTGCCATATTCTTCCAGATTGCAAAGGTGTTGAGCTTTGAGCTCATTCCTTGTCCTCCTTCCTCAATTTTCTGAGAATGAGTTAAAAAATGAGGCCATATGTGTGCTTTTGAGGACAAAGCTAAACAGGAACTAGAGCTTCACCTTCAAAAATTGTATTTGTATTCATGTTATCAAAATGCACCTAATCCCTCTGAAGCACACATTCTGCACCTTACAAGATAAAAAGAACTGCACCTACTAATGGGGGCTGATGCGTTTATTACTTTCTCCTTAGCCTGAGCTTTGTTCTCATCGTAATACCCTATAATGATTTGTCATGTCAATGTAAGCCTTCTTTGAAATAACGCTGTATACGGGTAGTGGAATGCACACAAGCATGCACAAAATCCTCTGGAAAATCTTTACAAAGCCCTATTAGAGTTATAATCATGTGCTGTTTTAATGGGAAAAGGAGTAATTTGCAACATGCTTTTTGATTTACTCTCTGTACATCTGTCTTAAGACTCGGAGCAAGTCTTTTTTAGCACCCATTTAGGGTGTGAGTATTTTTGCATAGAAACCCCAGGAAATGGAAATTAATGAGTAGTCTAAAAATATTTTACTGTGATACAGGGGAGAGTATTTCTAACAAAACATGCTTTTTGTGCATTTAGTATATCAATAAATGCCTTGTGTTCAGTTACTTGGCATATAGAAAATGAAAACAGTTTTGCTTGTTATAACTGATGTCAGATGTACATGGTCAGATTATTTGTTCCAGTCGTGAAATTGAAGAGCAGATTGCAGTGTGCCGGTTTGCATCAAACAGGGAAGAGATGGTTCTACTTGCGTACACACCTAACATATAAAATAAGCTTTTAGCTTAAATATAGATAGACTCAGTCTTCAAACTCCACTTTGCCACACCTTCACCTGACCTGTCCAGATATTTTTGGGGGGCTATATGAAAATTATAATAGATTTTTCTGTTTGGAAATTTCAACAATCGCAACCAAAGAACGATAACAGGAGTCATGACAGTTGTTAATATTTCCACACAAAATATTAGAAACGTTCCTTCATGAGAAGAGTGCTATTTTTTACTCTAATGGAGAATGATTCGTAATCAGACTGTTGAGAGTATGAACATCTTAGATGCACCTTCTAGTATTTCACTGTCCTCAAACACTTTGCACACAGAACTCCTTGGAGCCTTATAGTAGACAGAAAAAGCTTTAAAAACACAAGTGGGTAGGATCGCTTGCCCTCAGATCTGGCCCAAATTGTAATTTTCTTTGTCTGCTACACGTGCTTTGGGATCCCCTAACTCATGCAGAAGTGTTTTCACTTGGCCTCGATACTGCCTGCTGGGCATCCTCTTCCCTGCTCAGAGCCATTGTTGTGCTCCGCTCAACCACACTGTGGTCATTTGGAGTCCAAGTTCTGATCAGCGTGACAGCTTAGATTTGTGGGAGCGTGTGGTGTTTGTTTTAAAGGCATTCTGGTACTGATGTTCTAGTACTTGGTGTGACAGGGTGTTCTAGGTTATAGAACAGATGGCTTCCATTGTCAGTCGATTAGGTGATTATGAATATGTTTAACAGATATCTCTGTAATTTAGCTGATTTTTGAAACAAGTAATAGAATGACTGTCACAGGTTTTAGATATTAATTAGCAATGTTCACATCTGCTTGTAATACTTATGATTCCATAGAATAAATAGGTAATAAGATTTTTGTTTGTTACAGCTTTTGTGAATTGCTTTAAAGCAAGATGTAAAACTATCCCTTGTACAGAAGGAAAAGCCTTTAGTTGCCTTTTTCAAGCTCAATCTGACAATTTTCAAATGGTTAGAAATGAAGAATAATTAACAAAATGTACAGTCCACTATTTTAAAACTGATTTAATTTGGATTGTTTTAACTGGCCAGTCTCTCCTTTTTGAAGCTGGTTAACCAGTGTGGTATAGCACAACAGCAACTGGCTAATTGAATTCTGTGAAGTATAATGCTTCAAACAGTAGGAGGTTTTTTATACATTAACGTAAGTCATGCCAAAGAAATTTGTTTTCTTTGTTTTTCAGTGGACACTATTATTCTAATAGATTTTGAGGTAGTGCTTGTCAGATGGCTTGTGAACACAAAGCCTACAAGCTCCCTTTTTGTTTTTGCAGTTCTCAGTGGCCTCTGCTCTAATGACTGTCCTCGGAAAATAACAGTGAGTATAACTGCCACTTGGTGTTACTGTGTGGCTCCCAATAAGCCAAGGCCTTGTCAGAGAGCTCTCGAGGGAACCGCATGCGATCTGAATGGTTCCTGGCCAGGTTCTGGCAGCAGGAGAGCCGTGCCTTCTGCCAACTGCTGAAACCGACTGCCTGGCTCTGCAGGGAGCTTTGTTACCCAGGCTCACAGGGTGGGACAGAGTGGATAAGGGGATACGTGTGTAGCGCAGCTGGGTGCCCAAGCCCTGGGTGTGCCAGGTCCTGTTCCGGGCCGGCAGAACCGGTTACGGGGCAGATCTGGCCACAGAGCCACTTCGGGACTGAACCACGGAGCAGGTACGCTGGAGACTGGAGGGGAAGGCATGCACTGAGTTCTGATGCTGCTGCACGTAAGCTACAGATACGTTTGCTGATTTCCATGTCAGTTACTGGAATCCTCTCCAGAGCCCTGCAGCTCTCCCACCACACTGTCCGTTAGGAATGTTCACAGGGGAACCTGGCCTAAAACAGAACTTGGAGGAGCCAAAGCTGGCATTAGCACTTCAGCTGTGCAAAGATACAAAGTTTAATTTTGACTGGGAAATACAACAGGACCGACTTCTCCTTTGTACCTATTTTAAGACATAAGGTTTAATTTCTGATATAAAATAAGGGAGTTTGTGTTGTTAGCTTAATTACAAACATGAAGAGAGGAAACCTTGCCAACAGGTGTTGGTCAACATGTGATTATCATGATCATAGCAACACTATTGCCTCACTGTAACAGAAATTCTCTGTCAAAAGGTAACACAAAGCACATTATGCCACAATACCACTGCTTGCGGCAGAGAAACCCACATTTCCACCTTATTTACTCATTTTTCATAGATCTGCACTCACACAGCTCCCTTTGATTTTTATTTTCTTTTTTATAATATTTATTTATTTCCTTATAACTGTACTTGTTTAAGTACATTTCCTCAAGAGAAGGATAAATAGATACAAATAGATATTGGTACTCAACAAGAAACTGTTCAACCCCTTCTATGAAATAAATAAATAAAATACTACTGCACAACAATAACAAAATTTTGAATTTGTATAGTATTTTTCAATTCAGAAGGACCATCAAGACAGTGCATTCTCTCAGACAGTAACAGATGAGCTCTGCTTTTTCAGAACACTTAGTTATTTCTTTGAACTTCTAGCAGGGAGAGGTATTTTACTTGTACCTCCCAGGGAAGTGTTAAACGTTTTGCCAGAGAACTAAGTAGTATTGCTTTCTTCACAAGAAACTAAAGGTTACTTAGCCAGCTGATTTAGCCTTATTTTAAAAATTAATTTCTACACAGTGCTATGACCAAAAGAGTTGCAAGGTTTACCCATATCAAAAGGAAATAATTAATCTAAACCTAGTTTTCTTTAGTTTGCTGTTCTATTACTATAGCTTTGTCTCTTCTTAAAATTTTGCTTGCTTCCCTCACTCTCCCTTGCAGCCTTTCGGCGTGAATCAGCCAGGTCCCTACATCATGTACACTACTGTAGATGCTAATGGATACCTCAAAAATGGGTCAGGTAGGACAATCTCATAATGGAATACACATGGTATGGTTTGTCTGTGTATACATCTCAGCAACCAAAAGAGTTGGAAAGAAGTGTACAGAGTGAAACAGGACTGCTTTTGAATAGCGTCTTCCATTTACAAGGCCAAACCCCCATAACTTTCTCTTCTGTCTTTACAGGTTGCGAGTTTAATACAAACATTGCAAGTGCATTCTTTTTTCCTCTGTCACTTGCAAATTGGGTTTGAACAGTTGGCTATATCTTGCCCCACCTGAAAAGTTGTTGGATACAATATCATCAGTTTGTGAAATGGCACAAGCTCCTAAGGGTTTGGTTTTTTACCAGTTAGCAATTATCTGTTGGGAAACAACAGTGGCCTTGAAACAGGAATTCTGATGAGTGACTCTGCCTCAGTAACAAAAAAAGACATTTTTTGTGTGAGAAAAGAAGCATATTAGCAAAAACATCAAACTGATCCTTTTTTACTTCTTTAGGAAAGTACTATAAAATGGCTATAAATCAAAAAAAATCCCAACATAACTTTTGCTTAGATCTAATTATACTCATTCAGATTCACTGGTCATGTAGTCAAGAGTAGGATTTTACTCTTGCTGCTGATTTGTAATTAACACAGTCTCAAAACTAAGAAGTCTGATTGTTCAAGTGAATTCATACAACCAGTAACTGTAGAGCCCTGAAACTTGGTGTATCTGAATGATATATCACGTTGTGTATTAAAATAAACTTGATTTTAATAAATTGACATAATTTTAATCAGACTATGACAAAATAATGATTTGTGGCATCTCAAGTGCAGAATATCTTTTAAAAGGTTAATTCACAGCTGTATGAAGTGGCTCTAAACCCCACTTTGAGGAAATACAAATTTAAATGGGTTTGGTTTGTGTGTATTTGACCCTTTGGCCCTTACTACTTAAGCAAGCTTATAAAATAACCCAGTGGCAAAATAAAGATGTTCTTCTAGCTATAGATCTCTGTGTCACAGAGGATTGCACAAAGCTTTAAGCGAGCTTAAAACTGGAACCTATTTCATGTATCATTTTCTTTTTCTTTTTTTTTCCTGGTTCTCTCTTCCAAGAACTAAAACAAACAGATTTTTCATAAACGTTATCTGTCTTTACAGTTTGGTTGGTTGGGGTTCTGTGGGAGGGAGGTGGGGTGGTGCTTTTAAAAATGCAGTGTTCTTACAATTTACTCTAAGAAACAGCTACCAAATATGATTTAATGCTGCTCTAGTAGCATTCATCTGCACTGCTACTATATTTACAATAATAAAAACCTAACAGAGTCCAATGATGATGAATTTCCTTTTCTGTTTTGGCATTATGAAATAACAATAATGAATTTCAAGTGCATTTATGACCCTAGCAATATTACTACAGGCAGTTTTATAATGCTGACTTTTGATCAGTTCCTCAGCTGTAATATGTTAATGGATTTTTTGAGTCTGTATAATTCCTGCAAGAACTTTTCAAAGTCACATTTTCTGAAGCTGTTTTATTAAGTTTGTAGCTAAATTTTCTTCTTTTACAAGTCCTACTCGTAAAATTCAGTAAGTGTTCTTCTAACTAGAATTACTGGCTTACAGGTTCTTGTCTTGATAAACAATCTGTTACATCAGAACTGTATTTTATTTGACTATCAAGAAATACCTCAAGCAATACTTTCATAGCTGTGTACTTGCGGGCAATACCAAACCCACATGGCATTTTTGGGCTGTATGTAAACTTGAAAAACATCTTTTCCACGTTAAACTTTTAAAAGTATGGCATCAATACAGTGTTTTAAAACTAATTTCCACCAACTGATTTGCATTACTTATATAATATCACGAAACAATGCATATCTGAAGCTTTTAATTATATGAAAGAAATAATGAGAGAATCTCTTTATAATCATGTTTTTAAAATAATTCATCTCTTTCCTCAGAAGTAACAGGGGTAACAAGATGGTTCTTTTTCCAATTGAAACAATGCTCACCATTCATGTTTTCCCCAAGTCATCAGTTCTTTCCCGCTGGCCTTAGCAGGGCAGGAGTTATCGGCTGGACCACTGAGTCCAAACCCAGTTGTCCTAAGTCACCCTCCAGGCTTGAGCTGAGGTGAATTGCACTGTACTCAACAAAACGGCCACCATTCTGCTTCTGATCCTCCTAATTCTGCAGGTCTTTGGTTCTGAGTTATGGTATCTTTCACACATGCAATGTTCATGGAAGGAGTAAAATAAAAAGGCACATATGGCTGTCCTTATCTAATTCATTTTAAGCTTCTTTGATCTGCCAAGCCTTAACTACAGCAAATTTGCATAATTACAAGTGGTTTCTAAAACAGTGTTAGAATTATTCTCTCTCCTAGTAACATTCTAGTGTGTTGTTAAAAGATAGCAGAATAATAATTAGCACATATTCTGTGCTTTTACTTTCACATTGCTCAATTCACTTGTAATCTTACAACAAGAAATACCGTTAAATTAGCTACAAAGAATAGCAGTTGCCAAAATGAGCATTAGAACAGAGCAGCACTGGGCCTGATTATGTCCCCACAGACCTCCACTCTCTGAGAGGAAATTCAAATGCAACAGCTTCTAACGTTTAAGGAATTTTATGCTTGAAGTCTGAGGCGACAGGCTACAGCTCCGCCTGTGTGTTACACAGCAAACTGGTTCTGTACCAGAACAGCTAGCCACCTGTGTTGTCGACAAGTACAAAGAATATTGTTTTGTCTAAAACAAAGCAACTCCTTGTTAAATTTTCTAACTCGGATTTTGGGAGGGTTTTTACAATTTGATTCACACTTCACAAATATCTACAGTTACTGTTTTGGTGAATGTATTAAAGCCTCTGATAAATGCATCATTTTGCAAATTAGAGGAAAGTACACCAACTGGAAAAATAATGACAACACATTTATGAAGATACATTTAGCTATTCAGTCCTCTGATAAAGTGAACTTGAGGGACTTTTGAAAACCTAAATATTATTACTGTATTTTGCATTAATTTGAATGGTTTTCATGGAATACTTAAAAGCAAATTATATTTTGTCAAGAAAAGTGTAATAAAAAAAAAATCAAAAGAATGGCGTTCCAGGAGACCATGGGTTTGAAATAGGAGCTTCCATTAGTCTTTCAGCTCTGTATAGTGATCTCATATGTTCTGCTCTATTATTCCACAAAAATAAGCTTATTTAAACTGACTGCAGAGTATCTGTTTTGTGAATCTATTTACGTGGGCTCAGCTAGTCTGTTTGTAAAGCCACTGTAACACTTTATCCATTCTGTTTAAAGAAGCAATAGAAAGCACCGCTTCTACGTGTAAGTGCAGTCGCCTTCCCTTCAAGAAGTTAAATGGGCTTCATTTTCACATTTATGCTGCTGGGGTCTAGTCGCCCTGAAATCAGCAGTGGAGGCCACTGCAATTGGAGCCAGGGCACATGGTGCCACTCTTGAGCTGGCAGCAAGTATACATTGGTGTAATGGAAATTGTGGGAAATGCCTAAATGCAGATCCAAAAGAACAAGGTCCGTCTGTGTCATGAACGACACATCCATCTGGCTGTCACACCAGACTTCCGAAAGGTCAATGACATGTATTGCTTCAAATGCTATGTACCAGATTTTGAAAATAAGGGAATTGATTCGGAGAAGTTCAGAATGATTTCTGAATATCAAACTCTGCAAAATTCTGCAGTTTGGCTGCCCAACATCATTAGCTGTTCTGTAAAAGTTTGGTCTCTGAAAGGCTGAAACCATGGAAAAGCATGTCTTAAACTGTCGAGGTCCTTTACCCAAGGGTTTTGAAGCAGTAAACTTGGACAGTGAACAAAAATAGAAACACCAACACTGATACCATTACTGTAGCCTGTGGTATCTGGGTGCTTCAAAGTAACATTTTTGAAACAATAAGCATAAGGCAAAAACTGGTGTTGAATAGTCTTTAGAGTAATAACATACAGCATGGACAGGAGATGGGTTTTTAGTTCTTGTTTATAGGAACACGTCTACTGATGGAGCCAAACAGCTGCAAAGCAACAGCCACTTTTTCTCCATCCCGCTTGCATAGACCTCCAAAAGCCTAAAGAACAATGTTAGTGTAAGAAATAAATCCCTCCTTCCTGTTTGAACATGGAATTGTACTTTCAGATAGATCTCTTTGCAACAAGCAGAAAACTCTTCACAATAGTTTGACAATACAGCAAGCAGCTAAAGTTGCTATTTAAATTAAATGTCAAGTACTGTCATAGGTAAATTAATTAGTGGTGACTGAGAACTTCAGAAATGGCAAGAAATTGTTAACAGTACTTTGTAATTTCTCATTTTATTTTTAATCTTTGTTCAAGATTTTGATATTTCTCTGATGAACTCTTGCCATTCTTACCTACTTGTTCTAGGTGGAATATGTGAGTGGCCATCAAACTCTTACAGAATTTATGATAGGTACAGGAGGAGTAAAGCAGAAATAGTCTTAAAGATCTCAGAGCTGTAGCCAGCTTTAAAGTAAACTAGATCCCTTCTATATGCCATCATCCCAAGTCCTGCCTAGCTAACACCTCCCAATTTAAAAGGCAAATAAAGAAAAGGTATGTGCATGTTTTCTGCCTGCTAGGTAGAAGAGAACATTCCTTTCTGACCTTTGCAAATTATCTATATACATCCTGAAGCATAAGACTTCATTATCCTTATCTTAGTAGGCATAAGAACCAGTGTTAATACCCATGAAATTATTCAACGCTTTTAAGAATTGTAGCTGCAGTATCTGACTCTCTAACCTCTTTAAGGCTGACTGCACACAGGGTATGACATTGTCTTCTATTCCCTTTAATTCAGTTGACATTCATTTCTTTTGTATGATGAAAGAAAATAAGATCTCAGTTGCAGTCTGCTCTTAATCCTAAATATTTCACTCAAAAGTTAGTCTAAAAGTTTTCCATGTTAAATATTACAGGGGCATCTTGTTTTGGGAAAAGTCCTTCAGAATTCAGCATTAATGAAGCAAATTTTCACAGAAAATTCTTTATCTTACAACACTATCATGTTGGTTCTTATAACTAAGTCAAGTTGAACCTACCTGTGTTCTTTGCTGCTTTTATATTGGTGACCAGTGCTTTCAGATATGATGTGCTTACTCTAATTTCAGAATTACCCAAAGTTTAGATTTGGAAATTTGAGACCTAGAGATTGAGCAGTGTAGCCACGATCACACAAGGGAAGTCAGCGACAGAACGGGGACAGACTCGAGTCCTATACTGTTACATCAACGTATCAAAAAAATCCCCGTCCTCAGAGAACAGCCACTCAGCTGTCTGCCACAGGTTCTATAAGCTTGGAATTCGCCTAACAGCGTACACAGTACACCTTGCCCTCACACCAGAGGGCTGGAAGTACAATTCCTATTTACATGTTTCCATGCCTGCTTGTGCATTACATGGTAAAGTGAATCTAAAATATGCCTCATCTTTAGGAAAACTGTCTTGTTGCTAATAGCGTTTTAGCTTAATAAAGAGGTAACTGCATCAACTTGATTTTTCAGATCTCATCTAAGTGTACTTAGTTGATGTTTCTCTTGCCTTTTATAAGAAAACCATCACAGCTCTACAATTACAACAACACAGACTTCACCTCATGGTTAACCAGGCCTGTTTCAAAACACACCTGGCAGCATGTGGCAAGCTTCTTCATAAAAAGCTGGTGGGAAGCAGGGAGGTTCAGAAAATTAGAACCATGAAGTAATCATTGTATTGAATGGGGGTTCAAAACATCACCATCCAATGCACAAGGTAGCCTGTGCCTTGTAAGAGAATACAGCAGCAGAAGAGCTGGCTGGGTATTCATTACATGTTGTGAATTCTTGTTCTTTAATTCATTTTCTGTTATGCTGTTTCATTTAATTTACATGGTTTCAGGCATAATGTCAGATGTCAGAGAAAAATATGACACTTAAAAAATACTGACTGTACATTGTGTCTGTGAAAAACTGTTTCTGTTATGACCTAAACTTACTTGTAGTTGGTCAAGTATCCTTTGAACTCGTTGTCTTTAATCTGGTGAAGGGCTGAATGCACTGCAGTACTTACGAGGCACTGGTATCGTTCCTGCTGTGTAAACAGATCACTTACTAAGAGGCTTTCTAGAGAATGCTCATACAGGATCTGAATCAGTTTGCCAGAAATTAAAAGATACTTTTGATCGGACACTTTGGAAATGGGGTGTTAAGTGAACCTGTTGATAGCTGTCACACTCGTCTGTTTCCCTACTGCCTTTTCAGGAATTAAAGAATGTTATTTTTCCCCTACAGTGTCTCCTTTAATTATTTATAATTACATGCTCTTCTTAGGGCCCACCTTGCAACCACTGTGATCCTGTTTTCATTAAAACAATTTATTATTTGAGAATTTGTTAATCAGAATTTACTTAGAGAATTTTGTGACATGAGAAACACCAGTAGTTACTGATTAACACTAATAAGAATTAAAGTGAACCTTCACATGTTGAGTCTGAGCTTGTAAATCAATGGGGCAAAAGACTTGGCACTACTCATATCACAATAAACACAGGTAGCTGATTTCTTCTCAGCCTGTAACCAATAGTAGATTCAGTTTAATGTAGATATGATGCTTGAATGAATCATCTTACCTGGAGATCTAAAGCATTTCAGCTGTTCTCCAGGTGAACGTCCACAAGTAGGTTAGAAATACAGGCCTTTAGGAATTAACATGCAGTCGGTTGAAATTTCTGGAATATTTTTATTACTGACTCTGAAATGTGTATTTGTGTAGAAAGCTGGTAGTTTGGGTGTTGGGTTTGTTTCCTAACATACTGACCTAGGCCCCTTTTCTAACTCTGTTTCAGCTGGACAGCTTAGCCAGTCAGCACATTTTTCTCTCCAGTTGCCATACAATGTGCTGGGCTTGGGACGTAGTGCGAATTTCCTTGACCATTTGTACGTTGGCATTCCTCGTCCTTTAGGAGAGAAGGTTGGTTGAAATTTAAGATTGCAACTAATATTTATGGTGTTACATTTCCCGATAGATCTGGATGGAAATACCGCTAGGGACACTTTTTTTCTTTCAGAAGCAGGAATATCACAGCAGTCAGGTTGAATACAGAAGGCTTTGCCAAAAAGAAACCCGTGTGCCTGGTTTGGGGAGATATAAGCTCTGCAGCTGACACTAAGACCTAAAGCTGACTGGACTGGTCTCTAAATGCTATCACAGTACATTACATAGTGCTTGTTTATATGGTTAGCTTGGGTTAGATGTGACACTCCAGTTAGAGGTCTCAGCTGTAAGACTTCCCTGGAGCTGGGCTCGCCAGCCTGTAATCTCAACCTTTTCTGCCTCAGGGATAAAACCGTGATCAGTGTGATGACAGGTGGAGATCACTGTGATTATCTAATCTTTAGCTGAAAAGTAGAAGTAGGGTCCTGACCATTTTCAGTCATTAAAGATCTGATGGCACTACTGTAAAAAGTGAGGTATTTGAATCAGTGTACTGGCTAAGTCCTGATCTGGAGAATTGCTTTGCCTGCCTCCTTTGTAGAAGTGGTTCTGTTCTTTTTGTCCCTATTATGTTGTTGCTTTGTAATTTTTAAGCAGATGCTGTGCTTCATGTTAGCAATGGTTCTTTGGCTTTTTACTTCCTTTTTAAAGCCCTTTATAGGTTTCAGAATAAAAGATTTATACAAATGTAAGGGAATAATCACTTACGTTTAAAATTTAAAAAGCAACTCTTTTTTTTGGTTCTCGTTTTGTATGTGGCAACAAAGAATTTCTTTGCCTGTAAGTGTGATGGCTTGTTAGGAACTGACATAGCCGTTGATTTTCTTTCAGTCCATAAGAAAACAAGAATGGACAGCTATCATACCAAACTCCCAGCTTATCGTCATCCCCTATCCTCATAATGTTCCTCGAAGGTAACATCATCGTTCAGATTCGCACTTCACAAAAGCACATTAATACAGAGTTTAAATTAGGCATTATGTTAAGTTTGAAAATAATCACTTGTACAGAAAGCAGATTTACAAAGAGCGGCGGGGAGGGGTCCGTTCTACAGGTGTAGCTGCCACTGCGACAAGGCAGGATTTACACAGACACTTGGACAGTGCCCATAAAAAATCAAAGTCTACGACCAGCTCAAATAACAATCAAAATGTATTAGCAGCTCAACTCCTATAAATAGTAACATATTTCTAGATTGACCAACATTCTTTTTGACAAACTACAAGCATGGCAATGACTGAAGCAAGCATTTTTGTTTCAGCAATCGTGCAGTTTCTGTCTAGTTGCATATAAAAGCTTTAGTTCAGCCCATCTGAATGCAGCATCTGTTGCCACAGGTATGAATACTTTTCTTTAAGTAAAGGTGAAGGGGTTTGATACACAAGTGCTTGAACAAAGAATTCACTCTGCAATTAAAATGTTTATCCCAGGAAGAAAGCCTTTTTCTCTCTTTGTTATTAGAGAAAACATTAGTCACGTATTCCAGCTGCTTTTTGCCGCTTGATCTACTAGTGAGGTCAGTTGCATTTGTCATGCAGAAATGATTCTGACATCAGTTTCAGCAGTTAATTTTACTATAGGACTAATAGCAGTTGAGAAGTGATGTACCACTTGGGTTGCTAATTAACAACCACAGGAGTAACATCTGCCAGATGAAGAAAATTTACTTATAGTTTGTGTTGGGAAAAATATTTTCTGTCATCTTATCCGTAATCTGTTTTTGCTTTCCTGTAAAGTTTATGGACACTGTACAATAGCAGAGGAGGGAATCCCCAAAAGAAATCAGATGCCATAATAAACGCTTCTTAGATTTGTATTTTTTTAACATAGAGAGGCCTCAGTGCTGCCTGGACACAGAGCCTCCTGCAGACACCCTTCCCATGATAAGAAGCCAGGAGTACAAAAAAGGGGTAAATGAGCCTCAGGATCCCACAACACTGGAGCAACAGAAGCCCTTAAAGTGCTTCACTTTGTTGCTCTCCAGCATTCTTCTGCCATAATCAGCCAGTTCAGTTGCCTCTAACTGCAGTTGTCCCTGGGTAACCACCGGGACCCCATACACCTGTCCAAAGGAGCTGCTCACGCGGAGTCAATCTGTCCTACAGCCTTATTTCACCCGTCTTCTCCACCTCCCCCAGCCTCGGGCAGATTTGTGGAAGGTTTTCCTACACATTTTACTTTGGCCTGGGCAGGGGTGGGAGATAAATCTCCTAATGAGAAAAATGTCAGTCCCTGAGGATATCCATAGCATTCCTGGACAGTTAAACAGAAACTGAATTTATACCTGGCACAACCTGCAAGTAATTGTATAAAGCCGTATAGTTCCCAGTCAACACCATTAAGCATCAGTCCCCAGGCATAGCCACTCGTTTCTGTGAACCACGTTGTTACCTCTCTTACACTAGCAGGTTCTTTTAATCTTTGTAAGTTAAACCTGTTTTCTGCTTCCTAATGAAAGGAATTAATGTTTCCTTGGATTTTCTTCTCTTGGATAGCTGGAGTGCCAAGCTGTATCTGACCCCAAGTAACATTGTGCTGCTAACAGCCATAGCCTTAATTGGCGTCTGCGTTTTCATCTTGGCAATAATTGGCATATTACACTGGCAAGAAAAGGTAAGCTTAATTAACTACATTTTTTCTATGTTTTCCATACTATTTAACACTTCCTAGTATTTTACATCCTTGTACACTGGGGTTTTAGAATAGTTTTCCAGAGTGTAATTTCTGACACAGACACCAAACCAAAAGATGTTTTATTATTAATTAGTGTATACTGTGGCATAGTTTTTATTTAAGGTCTAACACACTTAAAAAAGGAAAATGAAGAGCGACATGGATAGGCTTATGCCATTAAGCTGTTATTCCCAACTAAACAAGATGTTTCATATCTAAGAGTTCTATTTTGCAGTTTTAAGGAGTACTGTTTTGGAAAGTGAAATATAAACTCAGTTTACTTATCTTCAGTTCTGCTGGTAATCTAAAAATAAGGAAAATATCCCTTTTTCTGTAACTGCCTTTGCTGATTGCACTGACATTGGCATTCAAGACTATAGGGAGCCAGTCGTGTGCATAGAGGCTGCTTGACTCGGTTTGTCTGAATTATACATGCAGTGTATAGAAATCCATTGATTTGAAGAAGCATTTTGAATGGGGCCTTTCATGTCACAAAAGATACACGTTCCCGTTTTTCTTAACTATGCTCAGTTCACAATCATATCCAACTGGCAGGATTGCCAATAAATGCTACTACACACCCAAACCATAATCTTAGCTGTCACATAAAATTACTGCACATTTTGACGTGGTAGAACTGTTTGTTATTTTGTGCTTATGGAAACAAAATGACCTTGTTAAACATTCAGATAGGCTTTGCGCATGCTTCATACTTAAATGTTATTTGTCTGTCAGTCTTCACACCTCAAAATGTTAAATACAGTCTCCAAGTAACAGTAAAGCTGGGAATAAAACTCACAAAGCAGAGGAATACAAAGCTTATGATGACTGTACTGAGAAAGCACTGCAAACTGGTAGTGAGGACTGCATTGGGTGTAATTCTGTCTCCAGCACATCTGAAGCAAAAAAAATGCTTTGACTTCAAGTTGAGGAAGGATTAACTCTGCATAATTCCTTCTGGAGAAAAGGACAGTAAATCTCAATGTTTAAAACAATCATTCGTATACTAATTCATGTTTCGCAGTGTAAAGAAGCACTCAGCCCAGCGCGAGCACTTTTTGAGCCATTTTAAACGCCATTAGGTATATGTGAATGATGTGGTGTATTGATTAGATTATAAACTCATTTTCAACTGCTGCATCTTGCTCAAAATAAGCACAAAATTTTGGATAAACTGTGCATATTTTCAGACTACTGTATAAACATTTGTTAATTCCTATAATTTTCTAGTGCTGTCCTATTGATTTTTACCTTCCCAAGTTTTAGAACAAATGGTTGAGGTACAAAACAAACAGGAACCTCGGCCAAGGCTGTACGGTGCATCCCTGCCATGACTGGGAGTTAAACTCCGGAGTTCCTTATTGGCTTACTGCCTCGTTCAGTAATCCCCTCATACAAACACTGTCCAGCCTCGATGCATTTTCCCTTGCAGATCTCTGGAGCACCTATAACAAAGGGAAGGGGAGACACAGTAGCAGTTACTGTCTCTTCCCCCAGAGGACAGATCTGGCTGTAAGCAGCAGTTATTCTATTCAGCAGTTAAAATAAACCTCTGCAGATGAGGTGGAGCTCTTTGTCTACATTAGTTCTTAACCACTCATCTGGCAGCCAAGCATTATATTGTTCAAATAACTGCTGGATTTAGGGATAGTACGTTGCTCTGCCATGCCACAGAAATTTTAAATCCATTTAAAAAAAAGACAAACCTTTTGAAACTCAATTGCTAGTTTTTAGTTTTGGTGCATCAAATGAAAGAGAAATGGAGGAAGAATTTACACCATTATGCATCTTACAGTACAGTCTGCTACACCAGCTGAGTCCCGTGACATTCCTGTATTCCAGTCCTCTCTAACGTGCTGTGGTCCTGAGGCAAGTTGTGAACAGTCCCCACTGCCAGAGGGGTCCGATGGGTTCATCAGGGTATCAGTTACTGTCAAATTTAAAGTAGCAATTTTTTCAGGAAGCATACAAGAAATGGATTGAACATTGCTTTCTGAGTGAGACTATAAAATGTTGAGCACTGTGACAGGCATTTCAAGGCAGGAAGGAGCATGCCACTCCCTTCTTCCCACCCCATGTCTGACATTCAGAACGCTACAGGCAGTGATAGTCCCTGCCAAAAACCCAGACTGAAACACCTCTGATATCACCAACATCTCTTCCGCTGCCACAAAATGCAGTAAAATCCATAGTTAATCCAACAGAGTTTCTATCCTACATTAACAGTCTGTGATGAGGAAATCTTTGGCCTCGAGCCAAACCGATGACAAACTTTCATGGCAGAGCACGTGCGCTGATTCCTACCAAAACTGCCATGTCTGTTTATCAACTGTGCTGCAACCCTGAATGCCCACACAACAGCGCTGCACAGGCTTTTTGCATTCCACTCATCAATAAAAAAAGAGTGAGTTATAAGCAAGTGAGAAAGCATTTAAATCTCACCTCTAAATTCTCTTACGCTCTGGTTTACACGTACTGGCTGTCACGACAAAAGCACTGTTCTCTAGCCAAATTCACAGTAAGTGTTCAAGAATCCTTTAGAAGTGCTCTCAGTGCCATTCACCAGAGAGGCCTGGGAGGGACGAGCTTTCACCCTGAAAGGGACTGCAGGGACAACGTAAACACACTGCACTTTGCCAAGCCCAACTACTTTTTCAGCCGAGCAATGTGTGTTCTGCATGGGTAAGCAGGGAATTGCATCCCACCTCAGATTTCTGTAATACAAGCAAAACCAGGGAGCATTTGTAGCCTGCTCAGTGCTGCAGATTGCATGTTGAACTGCCATCTTTGTCTAAATTTTTAAAACAGACACTCTTTAAAAAGAATCACATTTTAAGCTTAACATAGATGACATTTATAGTTAATTCAGAGTAATTCCATCTCATATTTATAATGCAGACTAAATAAATACGTACTAGGAAACATTCCTCATTTTTTAAATATTCCTTTTAAAAAAGCATTATTAGAAATAATAAATAATGGGTCATAAATACGAAAACAGCTGAGCATTAACAGCAGAAGCCAATTTTGAATAGATTATTGATATTTCAAACTGACATCATTTAAAAGCTAATTACTGGGGCTTTTACTGAGCTTTTTTTATCTGTTGTCGAATGGGTGACTTGGAAAAAATTAACCACTCTGTGGCATTTGACAACTCATTTCTGTGACAGTATTACTCTAGATCCCACAGAGCTTTCTTTTGTTGTTGTTTTTCAGAAAGCTGATGACAGAGAGAAGCGACAGGAGGCTCATCGGTTCCATTTTGATGCTATGTGACATGCCTTAATATTTATGAAGGAGCTTCTACTCATTTGCTTAATTGAATTACTAAATTCTGATTTGTAAAATTATTACCATGAAAATACTGCTGGTGTGCTATTTGTAAATGTTGCATTACTTGGTATTTATTTGGAAAGTATTAAAATTAGACCTGAATGTCTCACAAGGCCTTTCAGTTGCCAGACTGTATATAATAGCACTTGGTCTTTATTTAAAAGAACTGTACATTTATTTTTCTTAGTAAAGGGATTGTATTGCATGTACCACTGTTTACATACCACAGACTCTTTAGTAATATTTGGTAGAAAGAAAGTTGTGTAAATTTAGTGAGCGGAATGCTCAGTTACCAGGTGGATCAGTCTGGTCATTTATAGATTCCTGCAAAATAACCTGCATTGCTGAAAATTAAGCTTGAGAAATTACTCAGATTAATTGATCAGTAATTATTTTGATTTTACTAAATGGTGCTCAACCTAAAGAATTCTGTATGCATTTTCCTTGTTTCAATCCATGTGTGCAAAAGTTAAAGAATTTAGGAATTGGAGAACTAAAAGAAACCTGCAATGTTAACGCTCGTTCAGTGGCTCATCGTGGGATGGATGCAGTATTTACGTGTGTGAATTCTAGAGAAAAGACAACACATTAAAAAATTAACATAATAAAAATGTATCAGCATTACATAAACCACTTTTATAATTCAACTATAGCCACATTTATTTTAGAAAAATCTGAAGTCATTATGAAAGTAACATTTCTTTTTACTTATTAAAAAGGTATTCCATTTCTTTACCTTTTGAAGAAGTTAAAAGAAACATTTAGGAGTGGAAGGACAATGAGGACTCCCTAACATTTATTGCTAAGAGATGAGATATACAAAGATTAAATTAAGCATATAATAGGATACTTGGAATAAGCAATGTAGTTCTAAAGAAACTACTATGCCCAAGTCTCCTAGGCTGTGCTAATAACATAAGGCAAGGAGCTCAACTTTATATATTTTAAAATGGAGGTAAAGTTACAATTGCTTATTGTGCTTTGGGTCCTGGAGGAGTCTCTAAAAATATTTTATTTAATAGTTATTCTTAGTGATATAAGGGTACATGATTAATTGTGCATTTAAATCTGTCGATTTGCATTCCTAATAAATAGTGTCTGATAAACTAGCACACCCTTTCCCAAAAAACACCAAAGTGTTGGCCCTATTGGCAGTGGCCTCTCCTCCCAGCTGGTGCCTACCCTGTAGCTGCCGGCCTGTAACACTGCCTCTGCATGCCGACAGCAGAGCAGTTGGAACAAGAGCAGGTACAAAGAGTCCATCCTCCCAAGTCACAGTCAGCGTGGTGCCGCGGCGGTGCTGAGCAGAGAGCAGCTCATACAGTGGCACCAAGCCCAAGTCGGAGCAGTCCTGGCCAGTCTGCTACGCTACAATATTTCCAAGATGAACTGACTGGCTGCCAACAAAGGAGATTTTCATATTCCATTACTATTGTTATTCAGGATAGCATATTACCTAATGCACACCTTTAATATTCCTCTTAGAGTGGCATGAAAATGTAAGATTTTTTAGATAAGTATTTAATGCACTTGGACTTCTTAAACCCCATTGACAGAGTTTGCTCCCAACAGCAAAGTAATAACGGGTTTCACAATTGAGAGGAAGCACAGTTGAATAGAACGTCCTGTCTTGTTGAGATGGCTGAACGTGTAACACCAGTGTGGCAGCAAAGTTGTCCATAGCCTTCCATCGCAATACAACAAACATAGATTGGCCTCCTTATGGTTTTTTGGAAAAACAATTAGGAAAGAAATTATCTCATGCTGACATTTAAGCTGTTGTCAAGTTAACAAAGCTATGAACTCTGTATCTTTTGCTTTAAGGTGTTCTGCATGCTCAGTAGTGCATCACTTCGTATACAACGTGTTATGGTTGCTTTAATAGCTTTCTTATAATGAAGTTTACCACAGTTCTAACTGCTCCTAGTTTGGCTTTCAGCAGCATTTACATGCTCTTTGGGATTACAGCATTAAATATTGTTAAAAATTGTCAAAGGTTTCAGGTTGTACTTTGGTTTTCTGTACCATAAGCATCCAAACTGTTTGGGGATGGTTCTGACTCTTCTAGCTGTAAGGTGATCGTCGTGGTAACGGAGAAGTGAGAAGCAGTTGTAGCTGCACACATTTCAATGCGCGCCCAGCCCAGCCCAGCCCTGGTGAGAAGTGCTGCGGGAAGGCAGATTCAGTGTGAAATCTCACCTAGATAAAAATACTGCTGGCACGCCAGCTGACAGATGGCTGCTGAAATACCATCTTTCTTTGTTCTCATCTTCCACGAGGAGCTTTAAGACTGAATCTTCCTACCAGATTTATCAGTAATGCACTATAATCCCCCAACAAAAGAACGAACTTTTCTGCTGGAGATTAATAGGCCTATGCTGTACAGCATGAGATTCTTCTGCTGCTGATGCCTGTGTTAAAAACATTGCCTGCAGTTAATTGAAAAGTAATCACTGGAAATGCACCAAGTCCATTCAGGACTTCTATAACTACTTTAAAATAAGTGACACCTAAAGAGAACAGGAGAAGCCAATCCATAAATTTCTACTACATTTTAATCATCAGAGCTTAGTTTTGTTAAAACAACCTAAGAGCATTAACGATGCCAGATCTGAAGGTATGAATAACCAAAAGAATTCTTTTTAAAAATCCAGAAAATAGAATTATGCTTAAAATAAACTTTGCAAAGAAACAGTGCTAATTATAAAGGGATGGGCAACATGTTGAGTATGTCAAGAAATCGAGAGCAATAGAGATGTTAAATCCAAACAACTGCTGTGCTGTTTCAGTAGCCCCATTATCCATTCTATCTTTTTTTTCCATTTCAGCAACAGGATCATTTTATTGACGCACTAGTAATGTCGGCCTCAGCTGTCACCTTGAAAATAATCAGCCACACAGCACTGTTTCTATAAGTAATTCCCATCTTCAACAAAAAATGTGATCCCGTCTATGATGCAATCCATAAGACTTGTAAAACATATGCTAAAGTTATTTTTAAATTCCTGAATTTCCCAACTTAAACCAGAAGTTTGCAGGTATATTCTAATAGTCAGATCTAATTACATTGCCTAGCAAACAGAGAAGTGCGCGGTAAGCTTTCTGAAGTCTATCAGTATCCTTCATGCCTTTTTGAAAGTCTGCAGTGTTCTTAACTCAGTAGCAAATAAAAAAGCCAATTATACCTATTTATGTATGATTATATATTATGTTACCACACTAAGAGGCACTTGCACCTTCTATCATTTTCTAATCAGAATTTGTATGTAATTAAGATTAATCAAATGAACCCAAATGCTATCGACAAACCCAGGTACCAGAACACTTAAAATGTAACTCCTAACTGTGTTTCATAATTATTTGCCTTTGACATCTATATTTTTGCAAACTTTTATAAACAAACAACATTCAAATAACCTCAAACATAGTAAAAAACCTGCTGGTCTGAGGCTCTTTGTGATGGACAATCTGCTACTCAAGAGCAGCAAATACTTTAGGTAATATTAAAACTTACAGCAGAACAGCAAAACAAAGGAAGTTTTAAGGCAGAACTGTTGGAAGAGGCAAAATCAGTTCTGCTGATGGAAATGTAAGCCCTGTATTGCAGTAGAGCACCTCCTGTACCGGACATGAACTGTTCATGCAGGCGGTTACCTACGTCCACAGGAGCAGTCCCATCACCTCCCTGAACTACTCCCTTTCAAAACAAATCACGGTGACCTACCAGAGCAGCAAAACAACACACAACCCTCTGTCCAAAAGCTGTCTTCTACTGTTCTTAAGCCCCTAGCCCCTAACTCAGGCTTGCTGCATCTTGGCCCCCTGTCATGTTTTCTTCTGTGTAAACAAGCACTCTGCAGGCTAAGAGAGCAGGAAGGGGATGTTTCTTCAGAGCTGCCGCTACTTTACTATCAGTTATTTTAAAGCACCGCCTGCAACAAGAACTCCAGCAACAAAGCAACGGGGATGTAGGAATTGCTCTAAGCGCAGCAGTAAACGATGGCAGCACATGCTGCACATCTGTGAGTTGATGCCACTACCTGTATCTCCCACACTGACAGCTTGATGCAACCCTTGGAAAAGAACAGGATGGAAAAGCTACTGCACTTCCCCTGGTGTGCGATAGCTGTGTTCAACCTTCTAACGGACCAACAGAAGTACAGCTTTAAGGCTGAATAGACTGTGGCAGATTGGATCTGTGCAAGTACTACCAACCTGAACCTAACACTGGATATCACCAGGGGGTTTTGCCTCCTATTTCTTCAGTGTAAGATGATGGACCACAAATCATTCTCTTGAATTAAAATTCAGGTTGAGATCTGAGAATCAGGCTAGTTCACTCATTTCTTACCATGATAAGTAATAAAAATATCTGAGCCAATTTTTTCTATCACCTACACTGTGCATTCCCAAAAAAAGGGAAAAAATATCTCCTAACATCGGCACAACAGCACAGCCAGATTTTGATTTTGTGCTTATATATCCGCAGAGAGGATAAAAACCTGTGAACAATGCCTAGATACAGTAGAAATCATGAGTCTGGTAGATACTTTCTTGCGATGCCCCAGTAAACATTTTTGTTAGGAAAGAGAAAATGCAAAGTAGATCCGCCTCATGAGGACTTCTCTTTATACAGGAGTTTTCACTATAGAATTTAACATCTCATCACATCACTAGAAAAACATGTTTAAGAAGTGAACAGAGAGAAATTGTTTTGCCTGCTGCTGGAATGCAGCTACTTCACAATTCATGGGAAAACTACCCTTTGAGGGACTGTATCATCTCTATTGGAAATTGAAAGGACAATTCAAGGAAGCGGAATAATGTAATTATGTAACATGGGATTTTGCCAGAGCATCAAGCTTAACACTTCATCAAGCTTTTTAGAACACTGAAATGGATCTCTAATGCCCAGGACCACCACTACCAGGCCTCACCAGGGCTCCCCTGCGCCCGGGACAGAACAGCAGGTGGAAGCACTCGGAGGAAGGAGTGCCACCTCCCACACCTGCCGCCCTGCGCCGCTCCGCACGGCTTGGGCCAACTCGGCGGCCCCTCCTTGCTTCGTTGCCCTAACTGACAATCACACTGACTTGAAGAGCCTTGAAATATTTAACTGATCATCTGAAGCAAGAGAATGACCTTTTCTAACAGGATATGCTGACCTTTGAACACTGAAGAAAGGATTTAACATTCAAACGCATCGCAGCAAATCCCAAGGAAACCAGAGCTTCACCTCTCAGGATGATGTTCCAGACTGCAGGGAGCAGCCCAGCTCCTAAAGCACCGGGAGCTGCAAGTTGCCATTATGCGTCTAATTTACAGTTTGCAAAATTCAGTGAGTCTATCGAGAGGGTTCCAAAATCTCCCTCCATAAAGTGCCTCAACTGGGACAGCGGAGCTCTGCTTGCGGTACCTGGAGGTTCAGACTTGCCTCGACCGCAGCGAGGAGGCCTCGGTTCTGTGCAGAATGTGAGCTCCGGCTCCCGCCTGGAGCCCGCTGTGAGCACCCAGCCCCGTGGGCTGATCCCAGCGCCTCCCCGTTGCAGCGCTCTGGGACCCGGAGCGAGAGCCGGGAGGAGACGCGCTGTGCGGGATGCCCCGAGGTGCCTCCCCCCGTGCACCTGTGCGGGGCTGAGAGGCGCTGCTCCCGCCGCACCCCGCGGCATGGCAGCGCTCGGTGTGCCCCGCTCCTGCCGCAGGGCTCAGGATGCCCCGCTGCGGCCTCAGCGCTCGGAATGCCCCCGGGCCCGCCCCCTCAGGCAGCCCGAGGCGATGGAAGGCGGGAGGTGCCCGGCGCGCCCTCCAGCAACTTCTGCGGACCGGCTGCTCCTTCTCGGCCGCCGCCTCCGCCGGGCGCAGCCGCGCGGGCTCTGCCTGAGCCGGCCCCGGGGCCGCGGGCCCCGCTTGGCGGGCGGGGAGTCTGGGCCGCTAGGGCGGCTCCGCGCGGGGCCGGGGCGCAGGCGGGGGGCGGGCACATGCGTACAAGCGGCTCCTGCGGGCGGACACCCCTCACATCTTAAACGAACTCGGAGCGCCGGCAGCCGCTCCAGTCGTGCGGGGAGTGGCGGGGCTGAGCCGCACGGGGACCGCGCCTGGCGGAGCTGCCGCGCCCGCGCCGCATGAGACCGGGCTGGGGGGCCGAGCGAGCCCCGCCAGGCACGGGCGCGGGGACCGGCCGCGCCGCCGCCCCGGAGCGGCGCTGATCGCCGCGGAGCGCCCGCAGACAATGGCCCCGCACAAACTCTGCTCGGTGCTGGAAGGTAAGAGCCGCCGCCCGCGGGACTGCGGGGCGCGGGGGCGGCCGCCGCGGGGCTCCGCGCCAGAGCCCGCGGTGCGGGGATCCTGCAGACATCCCTGCTGACCGTTCCCCGCGCTCAGGGGGCGCGCGGAGCCCGTCCCGAAACCCCGCCTGGAACCCCGAAGGCCCCGCGTCCCGGCCCCCCTTTGTCTGCGCCGGTAGCCGCGGGCACGGCAGCCCCGCTGTGCCGCCGGGGAGCGCTCCGAGCGCTCGCCGCCCTCGGCATCAGCAGGCTGGAACTGCCAGCGTGTTGGGTTTTTAAATTAAATTATTCGATTAGGAAATTCGGGAGCATCTGCTGCTTTACCGAAGCTACCAAGGCGGCCCCGCGGAGCGGGAGCCGCTCCGGTGGGGCTGCTTCCCCCCGCGATACCGAAGTTATAGAGAAGTCTGGTTTAAATCTAGAATGTTTCCACCGCCCATGAAAGCCCGTGTTTCTGGCCTGAAGGATAGGTGTCTTGGGGGCTTAAAGAAATACTTTTAATGAATGGTAATTGAGAGACAAGCGACTGGCTGTCGGTGAGCGACTGCCGCTGCAGCCCGGGGTAACCGTGGGCAGTCGAGGGGCAGAACGCACAGCTGACATTGGGCAGGAACGGCAGTTACAAGTTTTTCCTATTTTCTCTCCAAGTAACATGGTTAAATACCGTAAGCCACTATAAAACAACCATAAAATGCTTCTTAACTACTTTCTACGTATGCAGATATAATTACGCTTCAGAAATATGGGATTGCTGCAAATTTGACTGGGCGGGTTTTCTCCTGAGCAGACCTCACGCTAATCTGTTATAATCACATTAGTGTCCAGGTGAAGAGTCTCTCTCCAGCAAGTTTTTTTATATTATTTATAGTATATAAATTGCACAAAGCCATTAGTGAATAACTGTTAGTATTCTAAATGCATTTACTTGCCATGACTAACAACCTATCATTACCTAGCATCATACACTCCCTTTTATCTCCTCTTTGCTATGGTCTTCATGTAGTCCAATTATTAAATCTAATCAGAAAGAAAAAAAAGATTCTTAGACACATAGATTTAATCCCAAAGGAAAACTGTTGGGAATAACATTCAAAGTAAACGTCCAAATTTTACAAGTTGCCTCTCAAATTCTGCATAGAATCATTACCTATAGTGGCAGTGGTTCCTTTCTCTCCACACCAACAGCTTTGTGTGCAGAGCTGGGAGAGTTCTGCCAAACCATGTATTGTTAAAAGTCATACAGCTTTTAATAATACTTAAAAAACAGTTTTCTGTTCCTAACACGGAGGGCATGTATGCGTTTCTGACATCCACCGAGGTTGCATTTTTTGCCTGTGTAGCTCAGGGCAGAGGAGACCTCATCGTACTCGCTCGGGGGCAGTTCCAGTTTCTTCTGTTACGCTTGTTCAGAACTACTCTGTGTTCTTCCTCAAGTATTGATAATAAAGGATGATTTACGCTTGCTAATCCTGGTCTTGCTGATCTGTCAGTAATGTTCAGCAAGACTTTTTTTACCTGTCTTGCCCAGAGTCCCATCTCCTCACGCTGTTTGCTCTCCTTCCGCTCCACCGGCCCTTTGCAGAGCTGGGCCGTGGCGATCGCTGCCAGTGCTGCTGGCGCAGAGCCCACCTAGTGCCTGCCCGCTCTCGGTGTGTGTTGAACCTGCTGGAGAGTGGGCGCTCGCTGCATTTCGGTGGGTGACAGACAAAGCCTTTGCCTCCCACTGTCAGCAATCCTCCACAAGATTTCAAACAGGCTAGAATAATTTTTCTTTAATGCTAGTACAGACTGTGAATGCAGCTGCTCTACAAGCCATAAAGCACTACGGCCTTCCACCTCATAAGAGAAAAGCAGCTGCTTTCTGCACAGAGCCACAATCCTGTTATGCTTTGGCAGTAAATATATCTATCTTGCATTTCCTCATATCTGCTATTCCCCCAAAACATGTTTGCTAAGAGCTTATTCCCATTCTTCCAGTATGCTCCCTCTTTCATTTCCATATGCTATTACTTGGCTAAAAATCCCACAAACCCTAAGCTAAATCCTGATATACATTGGTTTGGTACCGTTGCAGTTATTATATTGGATTAACTTAAAAAGCCAAAAAGAGAATTGTGTAGTCTTTGTCCTGATAATTCAACCAGCAGCCAAGGCTGAAAAGAAATCATTACTACTTCTGGAAAGTTAACGTTCCCAGCCTTCCAGTGAGCGGCAGAACTGTTTCCAACACCAGCAGGTTGCAGGAATGGGGAGTACTATGATTAACTTCCTGCCATGCTGCTCGCCCCCCTCATTTGCCTTTTGGCATGATTTTAACAGCTAATTTCTCACAAAAAAGTAGTGTTGGGAACTAATGCTTCCTTCCAGGCAAAAGCTAGGAATTACACCTCCTGTTTCCAAAATCAAAAAGTGTAACAATGTCCCAAAAAGCTGAAAACAAGCAGAGAAAAAAGATAATTAAAAAGTCTATTAATGATTTCTTGCTTTATTCCCTGAAACCAAAAGCAAGGTCCCAACTGTAGAGGCTGCAGTGACCCTAGTGAAGGCAGTATCAAATGTAACTCAGAATTTCATTTTTTACTTAATATCATGATCTACTTTCAGCCTTTTCTGTTGCACTCAGAAAAAGCCAAGCACCAGATTGCATCACTAAGCAGTTAAGCAGAAGTAACTCAAGTGAATAGGATTTAAAAGCTGCTATGTTAAAAACGAGAAGTATTCGGTGGTATGTTTGTACTTTGCTACAATACATACACAAATTTAATATGCAAAATGCACCGTGCCCACAGAAGCGTAACTTCAAACCCATTAACTGCCTAGTTTTCGTAAGGCACAGTTGACAATGACTGCTAAAATTTCTACAGAACAAGTTGGTCATAATTACACTGATATTGGCAGAAAAGTTCAGTGTATAAATCAGGTATATGGTTGTGGCTGGAGTAAGACTGGATTGAAGCAAGGAGCTATTAAATTATGTATCTCTATCTAATGAAAAAGCTAAGATTTTCAGAATCTTCCCTAAAGTTTAATTCACATAGAGAGATTAGGCAGAAAAATTACCCCCAAAATGAAACTTCAGAAGCTATTCATCATTTATGAACCTGTCAGAAATTCACAATATAATTCATGGCAGGAATGGTGAAGGTAACTGGTAAATATCTGCAGTTACAGCAGCAATTGCACGTACTCCTGCATGTTGTTTACACATGAAGCAGGTTATGCACGTCGTGATCGACACACCTCTCTGGACTAAAGCAAAATCATAATTACAGTGTCTTACACACTGGGATTCTGGCATGGCACACGGGCTTCTACCTTATGTACTCCAATTTGGTTTTTAATTAATGAAGCAGTTTTACTCTTGAACAACTTAAATAGCTGGCTGCATTTCAATAGCTGGTTGCTTCTGTTGATATGTGACTGGCAACTGCCACCTCAAATACTGCAGGTGGTTGGGGTGGAGAGTGTAAATTTTTCCTCCAAAAATCAACAAGTAACTTTTAATGAAAAAAGTCTGCATTTCTTTTAGTTATCTTAAGTGTTTCACTCCATTTTCTTTTATTCCAAAGCTGACCCCCTATGCAGCAGGAAAGGACTACCACTATGTTAACAATACATTTCACAAAACCTCCTTCTTTACTACATAATAAAATCCACAAACACGGAGAAATCTCTTTTTAACGGACTGAGAGTAAGGAGCTAGAAAGAATATTAATTTATACTGTGTGCACAAATTGCTGTCAGACATGATAGAGAAAAGAACTTTTAATACTGATTCCACAGTAGACATTCCTGAAAATATTTCCTCTGAAAAATACATTATACTGATAGTAAAGATTAAGAGATGAAAAAGTTTGGTACAGTCTGATCTGTTTTAAGTCAAAAGTGTCACTGTCCCAGTGTTCTGGCAATAAGTGATCTCTGGGCAAGATTTATCTAGATTGGTCATGTTCAGAAGGGTCAGTTCTGTCAGCTCCAGGAAAACCATCTGAACTCTAAGTCAATGCATATATTTTAATAAGGTTTTTGGAACCCTTCATCAACATGGTGTGCACATGCAGCCTTCTCACAGTCTCCTGCTGCACACAGCTTGGAAATGAAAAAAAATCTTCCGTATGAAAACAAAAGCTTCTATTTAAAAAATGAAAGGTATCATTCTTCTGGCAGAAGTTTGGCTGGCAGACGTACCAGGAATGGATTATAAGTCACAGGATGTGGTAAAATGAAGCAGCCCACAGCTGCCTGCAGCTCTCTAATGGAGGAAGGGATCAGAAATGTTAGATGTTGTGAGCAAACCTGGAGGGGACTCTGCCAGTCCATTCAAGCATGAATTGTTCTGAAGATGATTTTGATCAAAGGGACATGGGAGAACTGCATTTACTTCCTGAATCAGTTAACCTGGTTTCTCTGCAGAGATACAGACTCCCAGTTTGTTTCTCTGGCAATCTTAAAGAGAGGGATCCCTACTGGAAACAGCTGGAGTGTGATGAAACTGTTATATCTGAGAGCAGACCTGAGAGCGTTCATTCAGCTGTCCTGCTGACATGCTAATGGCTAACAAGATCTGGATCTCAGAAAGGCGCTAGAGCCACTGTTAATAGCTGGTGTGGCCCACTTCTGCCATCAAGCTTTTGTGAGGAGGATTAAAAATGGGCTGGCAGCTCCACTAGCTGGGTAAGATTTACACACAGCTAAAATACGCCTTGCCTGATGCACACCTTCATCTCTTTTTACTTTATTTTGTGGCATTCCTGCAGGTATTCCAATACAGGGAAATCACCAGAGCTGTGAATAGGCAGGCTGAGTTGTAGGCAGCCAGCTCAGCTGCTCTGTGATACACGTTACCAATCTGCAGATGTCCTGGCCGGACCACTAGTGATTAGGGAATATATACACTATGAACGGAAGGAGCATGTGGATTTGGAAACTACTGTGTTTTCATCCTCAGCAGTAGAATTGTTTGCCTAAAAAAGCAGCAACAGATGTAATCCAGTATTCCTTCTATCAATTAGCAAATGCAACCAAATGCTAGGAAAAGAGAGAAAAATCTCATTCCTTGGAATTTACAGTTTGTGTTTCTGAGCTAAAAATGGCTTGAATCAGAATTAACTTTTGGAAAGAAAAGGAGGTGACCATCCACACAGAATGACATAAAATCCAGAATGTCTGCTTTCCTTCCCCCATTCTGCCTCATCAGTCTGAACTGCAGAAGTTTTTTACCCAGAAGACCGGTTAATCGCTTTGAATTTGTGAAGCATCTAACGTTGTGGAACCCTGCATTTTGATCAGAGTCCTTAAAAGCAACCAAAACACACATAAGTAATTTATGTTCTTATCTTGGCCAGAGAACAGGATGGGGTATGATGTCTCAAGTGTCCCCACTACATTAATAGCTAATGTTAATGTTTAGACACATGTGGGGAGAAAAATGGATGGAAAGGCTGGGGTACTATGATTAGCAGTTGCTGAAAGTAACATGGATTTTAGCACACGGGGCAAATTAGGAGCTAGGTTTAAGAATAGTGCACAGAAAAAGATTCATTCCCATAAGGCAGAACATAGTCTATAATTAAGATCAAACATTTGTTACTCTAGGCTCTATCTGCCAGAAAGGAGCAGGCATCCTGGCAAAATTTTCTAACATGCATGGCCTGTGTGCTGCCAGTTACTGACTGTTTGGACTGTGTGTATACAAGGTGCTGCCTGATCCAGGGAGCACAGCATGGAGATAAAACAGGGAATCCTGCTTTAAGCAATGTCTGTCATCTTTATCCCTAAGATTCTGACTACCACTATACTAAGAATGTGTAATTCTCTAAATGATTAAGTCTTTATTTAAAAAAACAAGTGGAATTTGTCAGTTTCTCGGTTGTGCATGACTGCTCCCCAGTTTCATCTCCAGCTTGCCCTGCATGCGCAGATCCCCCGCTGTCATCGCAAGACAGGCACTGCTCTCAGAGCCACACAGCAAATCTGGTCTGTTCTCTCTGCACTGAGGATCCCTAGAGCATGCAGAAAGAACAGGCGAAAGACATACCGTAGGGAGCTCAAAGCAGCACTGTATCCCCCTGAAATCTGAAGAATGCATCTTGCCAGCAAGTACAAGCTTATGTCAGATTTGCAGCCTAAAGCACTTGTTTTTCTGAGCAACACACTGATTTCTCAATACTGGGTTGAGTCCCAATTTACTACAAAACTAACTGCATTATTCTTATTTTTAAAGAGAAATAGGAGTCAGTGATTTGTGAATCTCGCTCTATACTTCAATACACAAATTAACAAATATTTTTGCAGCCTAGATTAATTTTAGAGAATTTAAAGAAATGCCAGCAAAGAAAATCTTGGCTGCTGCAAACAATGCATAGTTTATTACATCAGTTCAGGGGATTCTTTTATATTATTTCATAAGCCTATTTCAACAACAGAATAGTAATAAGAATTTGCAATGTATTGTTAGTGTCTTCACTCTTAAAAATTCATGCAGCTGTCTGCAGGCTATGTGATCTAAAATATTTCATGCAAAGAACTGAAGAAAATGAAAAATCAATTCTTTTAAAAACAGACAAACTTGCTGCTTTTTCTTTATTTCTAGTTAGTGTTCACACAGGTAAAAGCTATCAGGTCTCTAAATGGCAGTACAAAAGCATGCACTGTCATTTGTGGAATAGAAGTCTGTAGCAAATAACCACATTCATGAATAAAAGAAGCCCCGCTTACTCTGCCTGCCCCAGTGGCGGTGCTGCTATTGGCTTAGTGACACACAGCGTGCGAATCATGAAGCAGAAGCTCAGCATAAGGTGCAGGAGCACTAACCTCTACTATACTCACAAGCTAAAAGATCTCTCAGTTTATCGGGCCAGTCTCCCATATTTCAGTGTCCTCTAGCAAAATTCTCACCACACTTCTCCACTAAAACCAAAACAATCCCACCACACTTCTGTCCCTTCACCACTCTGTGCAGTCAGCCCGTGGCACTGTGTGTCATTGCTTACAGTAGCAAGGGCAGTTGTAGGTCCTCACTACTTGTGCTTCCTGTACCATCGGGGAATTCAGCTCCGAGTCCAGAGTTTCCCCCATCCACACTGAGGAACAGGCATGTCACAGGGATATGTGATGGACTTCAGAAAAGGAAAAAAGGTGGAGCAGAGAGGCACCGTGTCCCACTGCAAGTTCAGATGCATTATAACAATCTGAATTACAGTTTTATCAGAAATAACCAGATCATTCTTTGTCCTTCTGAAAGTGCTACAAGATGTTTATTGAGAGTAGTGTGGTGTCTTGTATCTGTTGGAATTGCTGTCTGTGTCTCTACAGCGCAGTACCAGGACACTGGGTCAGCACTAGCTCTCCACGGCACCAACCCACAGGATCTGCCTCTTCCCTAGACATACTCCTTGCTTCTTACTGACTCCAGTGGCTCAAATTAGCCTTTGATATTCAATACTAACTTTGTAGGAAGTGCTGTGGATTTGGGACACCAAGTGATTCCTTTGTTGTTTTTAAAATGCACGCAAAAATGGGTTAATGGAAGCAGTCTGAAAGGTTTAAAAATATCCTGACTGATTATTTTCCTTTATTTTTTCCTTTCATCCTGAACATTGATAGGCCTTGTTTGCAGCCCAAACCCCTCGTGTTTGGTGTCGCACATCACACGGTGCTGTGTAAGCGCACCCTGCTTGTGGCAGCACCTCTGCACCACAGGCCTGCCTGCCCAGTGCTCTCAGGAAGAAAAGACTCAAGTCCTCTCTGCACCTCTTTGCCAGCAGCGTCACCGCAATGAGCACCCACACAGAGCACTGGTCAGAGGCACCTCTTGTCTTTGTCACGCTGTCACCTGGGATATAAAAGTGATGGCAAAGGAAGGCCCTTCAACAATTGCTACCTGGGCTGCTTTGAATACACCGCAGGGCTGCTGGGAGGATGACAAGATGAGGCATTGCCAGGGAGGGCAGGAGAGGGAAGAGGTGAAAGATGAAGAGGAGGACAAGCGCAGGGAACAAAGGGAAGGTGGTCCACACTTAATGCATCCACTCATTCATTTAACATGACAAAAGGAAGACAGTAAGACAAATATTCAGCCCATTTATCTTCTGTAATTGCCTGCCTAGCCACACTGTTCTGCAGGCAACACGCACTGTTCTTTTGCACTTGCACACTGTAACAGCTCTGGACTATGAACAGCAACGGCACAGGCTTTAGAGAAGGCCAGCCAGGTTTTCAGAGTCCTTTTAGAAGGCTCATTGCTGTGTCAGCTGTGATTCAAGATGGGAAATCGCTGGCTAGTGTAGCTGAACATCTATCGTATATCGTCTCTGTACAAGAGAGCACAATCACTGCAATCAACGTAATGCTGACTGATATTTCAACGGTGAAAAAGAACAAAACAGATATACTGGAACAGGGCTGGCCTTAGTAGACAGCTGTACTAAAAGAACCCCATACAAATCAGACTCCCAGTTACTTGATCGTGACTATATGTGTTAGTTTTTTTAGCCATGAAAGTATTATTTTACTCATAGTTCTGTGTTTGCTTTAAGAAAAAAAAGACAAAGCCCATTTTGCATTTGTAGAAGTGGCACAACAAGTTATAAAGAGATTGCTGTGTCCTTGCAGAATAGAGGATGGGCTTGTTTTTAAGAAAGGTTAATTCAATAGAAGAATACACTAACACCTGATTTTCATAGGATCTTGGAAAATGCATTTACTTTAATGATAAAAGCCAGCTTGAAAGTGGAGCTGCAAAAATGGTGTAGAAAAAAACCAAAGAAAATACACAGACAGCATTACAACCACTGTTAAGATTCTCTGTTAGGGACAAGCGATCTCAGGAGTACAAATGCATTATAAGCTCATACACTGAAACTCAGATCTTAGAGTGTACCGTTTAAACACAGAAGATGCAAAAATAAACTGCAAATCATTTTGAAATGGTAGCTTCTACATAAGAAATATTAAAACCTAAAAATATCTGAAAACTAATGCCAACTGTATGTTAATAAAGATGGAAATTAGTTTATTTTATTTGCTTTAAAGACCAGTGAAGATCCATGGCTTGAAGACGAGTAAGGGGTACGAGATACTTTCTCCTGAAGGATGAATTTTCAGTCTAGGGTTAGTTGGCAAAGATTAACAATTGATATGATGTATTGGAATAATGACAGTTAAGAAGTGTATTTTTCAGTATATTAATATTGACACAAATACGGAATTATTGCAAAGATGGAAACTGCAAAACTACCTCAGTCTTAGCCTATTGTCTCATAATCCATCTGTAAAGATCCAGTAAGCCTCCAGTCCGTTTTAATACAGGTAGTGAGAAGAAAAGACAGCAGAAACATACATAATAAAACACAAATGCTAGATGGACACTTTCAGGGACAGGCTTTGATTCCTTTTTCTTTCCCCAAGATACTCTATCTCTGCCTGCATTACTGCAGCACCTAGACAGGTTCAGTCAAGATCCGGGCAGTTCACTGTCAGCGTGTGCTCATTCTGGAACTCTTGAAAGGGCTGAAAGTCTTAACAGCCACACTGGGAAAAACACAGATAGGGGAAATGCTGTTTCAGCAGGAGCCACTGAAATGCCTGAGCAGTGAAAAGGGAAAACTTGGAAAATAAGCTTCTTGACTGTGACAGTAAAATTGTTGCTTAAGTCTTTCTTTTCCTGCAGTGGTGAGGCACTGCCTGTCTGACTTAGCAGATGAAGGACACAGGAAAGGCCATACCAGGTCAAATCAAAAGCCCATCCAGTCTGGTATCTTCTTTCACAGAGCTATAAAAGCAGAAAGAGTATAAAAGTAGAGCAGATTATATTTGCCCCAAATACTATCCCAGACTTCCAACAACTTATGGCTTAAGGGGTCTCTGAAACAGAATTTTCTACCCGAAGGATGTATTTTCTAAAAAAAGAAATCTTTGTTTTCTTTGAACACGCCACTTGCTAGCTTTGTTTGACAGCCCCTGTTCCTCTGCTGGAAGAGACAACGAGTAGTTGCTCTCTGTTCACCATCTCAGTGACACCCGTGACTCTGTAACTTGCATCCGGTCTCCCCGCAGCCAGTCCCTGCCTTGCACAGAGTACTGACCTTCTTGGCCAGTTCTCCAAGGTGTGTGTCCAGAATCATGGAGAAGCAAATCCAAGATTTGCAGAGTGGCGTAACTATATACTCTTATTTCATTCTCTTTTCCCTTCCTGGTAATCCCTAACAATGTGAGGAGGCAAAGCATTTTAGGAAAATCTGGACATTAAGCCTTCTTTAAAACTGTTGGTGAATAGTGGAATGTGAAATCTTTAACATGTGCTGTTCAAACTGATGCTTCTTGGTTGCAGAGAGAGTGTAAACGTAAAGGAAAAGGCCAAAAGCAAAACTGTCTGACAGCTTCTTCTCAGGGAAGGAAGGAAGGAGGAGGAGGCCTGGAGGAAAGAGTGTAACAGAATCTTTAACAGGTCCAATACTGAGTCAGTTCAAAACACCAGCATGTACCAGCACCTGAAACTAACACACGCTCCAGCAAAGCAGAGTGCCTGCCACAGCATACATGCCAGCAGTGCCCTCCTCCCAGCTGTTGTCACAGCTCCAAGTGAGTCTCTCCATCCACAGAACCCGTATCTGCTCATCTTCTGCTGCCACATCATCTGCTCAAGTCACGGGTTTTGTGGCAGCACCACTACAACCAATTTTGCAAGCACAGTTCTGTAGCGCTCCTGAAATCTATGTTGGAATAAGACCGTGTTGCATCGCCTGTAGTCCAGATAAAATTCTTGAAAGCTGGAGAAGTCTTTTGTACGCATTATGCAAGTGGAGTTTTAGGATAAATATGGCTCGATATAGCAGTGAAACATCTCGTTTCAGGACACAGAGGTCATATAGAAGATAGATACCATGCAGTTTTATCAAATTCTGTAGAAAATATTCTTACTGTCCCCTCAAACAATGCATTGCTGTTCTCGTAGATGCTTTTCTAAAAGCCTGGAAGGAGAACCAACAGTGCACTTAGACTGCGCTGGTTTCCTGGAATGGGAACTTTAAGAAAGCACATAAATGAATGATGCATTTTTGTATGTTCTCTATTGTTTTGGTCAGTGATTCTAGGATTTGCACGGATCGGGACTGCAGAAAACAGTCTATAATGTTAATGAATTACTGATGTTTTTCCTGTCCAATTTCTCTCATTAGTGTTGCTAGTAACAATCCTCGTAGTGGAAGGGATTGCCGTTGCACAGAAGACACAAGGTACAATTTTGGTTTGATGATTCTTTCAAAAATGAACAGTTTTGTAATTTTTAATTAAGCAATATAAGAAAGAAAGAAAGTGTGTTCAGGTATTAATAGTTCTTGGATTACCAAAATGAATCTCAGTATGTCCCATTTTCCTCCTATTTACTGCATTTTTTCCAGTTGACCAAAGCCATCCACTCAAAAAGGACATGAAAGTTTACTAACCCAGTTAAAATCCGATGAGTTTAGACCTTAGAGCTGGGAAAAAAAGCTACACAGAAATTCATGTTTTCTATATCGGACAACAAGCTTTCAAATAGTCCACCCACAAACAGTTTTGAAGCCTGCTGAGTGGGGAAGGCATCAGTTTCACAAACCTTATTTTCTCATACGTGGGATTAACCCACACTTAGGAGAGAAGAATTCCTTGAACTGACACCTACACAATTTCCTTGAACAATTTCTGCAGGAGAGACTAAGTTTTCACCCACACAAATCAAAAAGCTGCCAAGATATCAGTGGAAGGTGATGTAATTTCCTGGGGGCAGCCAAGACCTGTAGCAGCATGGACTCCCTCTAAAAGGTCTGCAAGGAAAAACTGCATAAAGATAAATACCGTCATGAGAGCGCCCTGTGAGATTTAGGAGAAACCTAGCAGAAACCAACATACCCTGTGTCTTACTATCTCTAGTTCTGCTGATACCAAGGCGAAGGGCCAAAGGTAATTCCGAAGAATGTCAGAGAACATACTATTCCCAGCTCCTTTCTCCTTGGATAAGCAGATCCAACCTGCCAAAGCTCCTGTGAATGCTCCAGCATGGCGCACTAGCTTAGTAAACTGCATGGTTTCAGTCAGGAGTCGTGTTTCCCTGTACAGCCAGGGGAGGAGCTCTAATCTGTAATAAGACCCATAGCTACCAGTGCAACCTACCTATCAAAAACCAAACATTTTGAATTATATTGCATATTAGTGGAGAAGACATAAGCCAAAAAGTAATGCTGGTGTATTGGCAGCCACTGTGACTATTTGACTTGGAAAGAAGAGCATCAAAAAATCTAAACTGGCTGTGAAAAAAAAATACTCCCTCTCTTCCCAAGAATTCCTGGACATATTCGATACTCAAAACCCAATCTCTTTGGGATATACCACATCACTAAATTAAACATAAGGTTTTCCTAGTTAGATATTACCAAGTGGCATAGAAGAGGATTTTTAACCAAAATAAATTACCTCTTTTATAAGATATGTGTTATGTCAGTGGTTTACTTTTGAAAAATCAAGTTTGTACGCTTTCAGGAAAAATTTATTTGATCACTTTTTTTCGCTTAAGGTGGACAGAATATTGGAGTGAATCGCATTCCTCCTACCCAATGTGACAACTGGGTTCGGACCAGTAATGGAGGACATTTTGCTTCACCAAACTACCCTAACGTGTACCCACCGAACCAGGAGTGCATCTATATCTTAGAAGGTACACACTGTATTTCTGTTCTGTTGGGTTGTACTCTTGCTGTTAGATGGATAACCTTGATCAGTTAGAACTGTGTCATTTTACGATACAGTAAGTAATGTATAGCCATCCTGGTAACATAATCTATTCTGTAGACTTTTGCTTGAACAAGCAGCTAAATTTGCTCGCTGAAGTAATAATAAAAAATTAATAGAAAATGCAAACATTTGGGAATTGGCTATATAGAGTAAGACAGATCTACTTTAATCTATGAAGGCACAGAACTATTGAGATAAAAATTGTAGCATGTGATCTTAATTATCACTTGCACTATTGCTGATGATAAACTGAAAAAGGTGGTTAAGCCCAGCTTCACATCTACCAGACCACGCTGTGTTACTCTTAACTCTGTCTCAGAAAATCTCTGTGCTTCCCTTTACTAATAAAAAAGACACCTCTGGCTGCCATAGCACTGTACTAAAAATGTGGAGATCTGCTAGCACTGTTGAGGTCACTATTGAAATAAAGTGATGAGGACAAAAAAAAATGTCATTAACTAGAACAAAACCACACACATTCCAATGAGAATATCTGGGATAAAGGCTGCAAGACTTGGAACACACTAATTATTTTTTCCTCCTATTAGAATGCACACAAAACCCACTGAAGTCAGCTAAAAACATCAGTCAGCTTAATCATCAGATTCATATCAATTAATTGAAATAGTCCAAGTAATATGTTTCAGTGACTTTTTATTTTTACAGTATTGCTCTGGTTCATAGACGCCCTCACTTTTGATTGTACGCATGCACAACTGAAGTTCCACATCTTCCCTGCTAGGGAAGGCACCAAAGAGTGGATACCCTGTCCCACTTCAGTGTTCAGACACACCAGATCCACTGCTGCATCTCCCTTGTGCAAGGCAGTGTCCATGGGGCATGGAATCCACTTCCAGGCCTCTGTCCTCACAGTCCCTGGACAAAAGCATTGTGTGCACCTGAATGAGACCGAGGTCCTCCACCATTTAGAGACAAGGTAGGGTCCCTCCCGCAGCCCCCTGCCGCGATGTGAAACAGCGGCGCACGTGCCTGACTCGCATATAAGGAAGGTGTGAGGTTTCAACAGACGTGCGGGAGACGTACATGTAAATCCTGTCTGCACTCAGAAGCAGCAGACAGCCGGTGGTTCTCCAGTGCTGTCATTCCTGATATCAATTAATATCAGAAAGTTCACATAGCTCAACAGATGACAAGAATGAGAAATACTAAAGCTATTCCTGAAATACAAGGTCACGGTTCCAAACTGCAGGTGTGGAAGTCTGGTCACCAGGCAGCCACAGCTGCAGCTCGTCAGGGTTAGGGTTCGGATCCAAACTCAGAGGTTAGGCTGTTGCTGGTTCAGACTTGCCAACACCTGCAGGCACCTGCGTGTGCTTACTGTGAAGCATATGAAACATTTACACTTCTTTGAACTTTCTAACAAAAGATGTGTCCGGCCAAAGGATCTCAAATTTGGGTTTAACATTGAGGAAATACATCAGTGAGTAGTTATTTTCTTTTTTCTGCATCCCTCAATGTTTTGTTCTTTTTTATGTACTTTGCTTTTACAGAACACTACTTTTAATTTACATCTTAATATTGAACATTGTTTGAATACTTTTGCATATGTGTTAGTATCTGTTAAATGTGCTGTGTTAAAGTTACGTCATTTCTGAATTTTCAACAGTAAAGATAAGTGAGCAAAAAAAATTCTGTAAAATCTCATGAAAAAGTATCTTCTACACAATCTTCTTTTGAATTTTTATTACAGTGTATATGAGATTTTGTAGCAGACCTCCAGATGTACTTTGGAAGGTTTCCATTTGCTTTTTTTATCTTGCTGTTTTGGAGGCCTGTCTCTTCATTATTTCATGTCTTCGTACGTTTTTTATATAGATCTTCATTTAATCTTTTGCTTAATTTTTTCTGTCTAGCTGCTCCACGACAAAGAATTGAGTTGACCTTTGATGAACCTTATTATATAGAACCGTCATTTGAATGTCGGTTTGATCATCTGGAGGTTCGGGATGGACCTTTTGGTTTCTCCCCTCTCATTAATCGCTACTGTGGTCTAAAAAGTCCTGCATTAATTAGATCAACAGGGAGATTTATGTGGATCAAGTTTACTTCTGATGAGGAGCTGGAAGGAAAGGGATTTCAAGCAAAGTACTCATTTATACCAGGTAAAGACACCTAAAATTCTGACTCTGTGGATGTGTTTATGCCGTCTAGAGCTGTATTTCATCCTAAGTGCTTATGGCGGCAAAGAGACAATGCAGTAGTGACAGCCTCAGTCCTGCTAATCCCACAGCATACTTGACTAAAACCACTTTGGAAAGCTGACTGAAGGAAATGACAGGTCTGTACTTTCCCACTGAAGAAGTCAGTTGGTCTTGTTCGTGCTGAAGGCTTTAGCAGCTTCCCTCATTGTTACTCTAACTTGTACCAGTTTCACCAGTGGTCGTAATGGGAAGAGCGTTTATGTGGACAGATGGCTGGGATTTCCAGCAGCCCACCTTCTAAAATCTGAGGCACTATGACAGAAACACCTGAAGCAAATCTACAATAGCACTTCCAGGCAAATGTAAAACATTTTAATCTCCATTCTGAAAAGCCAGAGGAAACATCTATACAGTGCAGGCATCAGCTGTCAGTATAACCAGGTTCCCTCAAACCACAGGCTCTGGCAACAGGATTGTTCTTTGCCTGAAGTGCTGTGTAGTTTACAGGGTCTGAAAGAGAGGATAATATGCTGACAGGGCCTCTAGACAAACAAAAAGTATATCTGCTCTGTGGGGCCACTTAAATCTGGCAGGGCATTCTTTTTACAAGAAAATTTGACCTGATGTCCTTGTGCACGGCTTGGCTGCTGTGCTTCATAGGCACTATGTGGGTAGTTATCAGCATTTTACTGTCCTTGGGGACAAAAGACAATATACAAGTCTCAGCTCTACTATGACCGTAAATGTATACACAGGCATAACTATTTAATGTCATCTTTACCCAGCTGGTCTTCACCCCAAAGCACGTGAGAACACTACACATGCATATATATCACTGATGACAGAACTGTGTACCTTGCTAGGGCTTTGGATTGGAAATTTCAGGTTAACACAGTGACCAGTACACTGGGAATAACGTGCTAAACTGTTTTCATGGGGACAGTACTTAAGCATTTTTGCTAGGTCCACTTTCAAAGCCATTTCATTAACCTCATTTTCAAAGCTAAGTTAGTGTAGTTCCATGCTTGGACTTTATACATTTAATCCATATATTATTTTCGCAATAGATTGCAGCAGCTGAAGGACTGGATTTTTCTTTCCTTTTCTTTCTTCTATATTTACATGGAGCATGGTAAAAATATTTTGGGATTGTGAAAGTGGAGGGGGATGTTCACATGCACCCCCACATAGGGATGGTGCACACATAAAGATTCCCTCCACTCTTGTACACCTCCAGTGATTTCAGTGAAAACTGGCATAGGTAAATCCAGAATGTAAGGCAGGAACAAAATACCAAACAATAATTTTTGGTGTTATGCTGGAAATCTGAGCTGCCAGCATAGAATCACCATATTCAGATAAGCTCATCTTTGTGGAATAATATTATCATCTAAAAAGAATTTGTCTCTGTACCCTCCAATTGATTCAGTAAACTTTCTAGCAATTTTTATAGTGACATAATAAAAAAGACATAATCTTCAGATTATACTAAATCTTGAAGTGATTCTCAAGCATTGACAGTGCCTGTGATTCATGACTTCTTTCTATTACAGATCCTGACTTCACTTACCTAGGAGGCATTTTAAATCCCATTCCAGGTCTAGTATCACAGTATCTATTTTTTTATACATGAAATTTTAAATTAATATCATTCTGCATTTGACAGCAAGGTGTATCTTTTCCCTAGATTGCCAGTTTGAGCTCTCAGGAGCTGATGGAATAGTACGCTCCAGTCAAGTAGAACAAGAAGGGAAAACAAAACCGGGGCAAGCAGTTGACTGCATATGGACAATTAAAGCTACTCCAAATGCTAAGGTGGGTTTCATTCATATCATTCAGCACAGAATGGCTTTCCAAGTCATCATCAGCAGGTAATAGTCACTAGCTGTGATTTACATAGTGTCTCACCGAAATTAATTATGTATCAGTGCTTAGGAAATCCAGTTAACAGGACTGTTTCAGAAATTAAGCTCGTACACCAAGTCCACAATTGTTGATAAAATCCTGTTCATAATTCCCAAATACAACAGCTACAGCCTGCTTAAAAATCCCCAACAGCTGTATGTCTCAGAGTCATATACTTGTTAATTTTTTTTAGTTACACTAAAGAATACATATTTTTCTCCATGTAACATACACATCTGTGGTTTTGCTTTTGTTTATGTATTAAAGCACATACCAGTGCTTGCATGCACATAAAAATTAAAAAATTACGTAGAGCAGTAGCTGCCAAGATGACAAACCTACTCTGTGCCTTCTTACACACTACTAATAGTTAACTAACTAGCCCCATTCCCCACCTTCCAAATTAGTCCTAAACCAGCAACCTCAAAGATGGTAATAAGAGCACAGGACAAGAAACTGAAACTCCATTAATACATTTGAGCCTTTGAGGAAGTGACTCAACTCCCAGGAGCCCTGTTCCAGTCTAAGTAATAGCAGCAGTTCTTCCAGAAACAATAATAAAACCATTTTCTCTCTCTGTTGCCACTTGAGTGCACCAGGTCTTATGCTTAAGTATTTTAATAAATTATTTAATGTTGCCAGAAGGCAGAGTTATAGTTGGGTCAGTCCTGAGATTAGATCATCATTCTAAATTATTGAGTTAAAACATTACAAGAAAATAACTCTTAGTATTCTGGCAGTGTTTTCTCAAGATTCAGTTCTGGCAGAATTATGAAGATAAAATCCTTTAGATCTGATATGATGCAGTCTCTGGAGAAAAATACGTATGGACATTTTTAATTTGTTGCAAAATCAAATTGCAGAAAAATTAATTTTTAAAACTGACACAGCTGCAGCAATGAAAGGATTTTTAAAATCTGCATAACAAATATTTAATAGATTACCTCCAGTTTTCAGAAATTTACTAGAATAATCAATATAATCTGAGAGTGAGGACCTGTTATATTTACTTGCCTAACACTGTAATCACAGGGCACTTCTGCGTATCTGAGCTCTTTTAATGGAATTATTCCTTTGTTTTCATACACAAAATACCTGCACTATAAGCGTGCTGATTTATTTGTAGCTTCCATTGTAATTTCACAGCAGATATATAAAGTGAATCATCAAATGAAAAAAACATCTCTCAGCCCAAATACGAGCGCTTACAGCTTGCACCTATGTTTGTGAGATGAGACACCAATGGCACATGTATATATATATATGTGGATAGATACATACACTGAGATGAAGCATGAGATGACGGCACAGCACAGGCCAGGGGAGGCTGCGCTGGCAGCTTGCCTCTGGAAGGCTGGAAAGTAGAAGTCAGGGTGTGCAAGCAGCACCTGGCTCTGCCCGTGCTCCTGCTGTGTTCTCAGTACAGCCTGGGAAGTGTGCCAGGAGCAGGGGGGAGGTGGTTTGTGTTGGTTTAGTGAATTCTTTAAAATTCATTTTTAAAAGGCCTTGGCTGTAGCAGAGGCTAAACCGAGAGATGGTAAAAGGGCAGAAAAATAGGTGATACAGCAGCAGAGTGCTTCCCAAACCAAACCAGAGTATGGAGGCTCTTGTGACAAGATGCAGGGAGAATCACACTGCAAAAAGTCCCACACACTACCTCTGGAGCCAGGCTCATCTGAGGAGCATGCTGCAGCCCTCGCGGAGGGGAGCAGCACCTCCTTTCCCACAGAGCAGATCGCAGCCTCACACAGAGACATTCCATCTCTGACCAGCTAATGGCTATCCCGCGATACTGAGTTTAGGGATGGACTGCGCAGCATGCTTAGGTGGCATGGTTATGCTTCTCATCTTTCACCAAATTTTGAGAATCTCAATGCAACCAGTTAGGAGATGAAAAAGCCCTGTTTATGTAAATCTAACTGAATTACAACCTTGCGCAAGTTCTGTGCTCCAGCAGAGTAAGCTATTCGCTTACTCTTCAGGCACCATCTTGGTCTTCTCATTTCCCAGCTGCAGATGTTCCAGCAGATACACTGCCTGCTCTTGGATTACATTTCCGCTTTTGGAGGAATTAAGATAGGCTTGAGGTTATTAACTCTTCTTAGTTAGCCAGCTTACTTTGCTCCTGCTTCCATTTTTATTCAAATTACTCCTGACTTCATGGCTTGTGTCTTCCCTAACGGTGCTATGGCTCAGTAATTAGCTTCTATTCTGAAGCAACAAATTTTAATTTCCTTATTTTACTTAAGAGCTTTTCTAACTTGACTCCTTCCCTTGTATTTTAACATTGGTTTTATGAATTACAAAGAAAGAAAGGAGAGCAGTCAAAATACCGTTAAAACACTTTCAGCACATTTATGCATTTCTTGTCTCTCTTCTGGAGTAACAGGCTGCATGTTTAGCAGAGATGAAGGCTCAAAGCTTTCTTTTTCCAAATAGAAATATCAGAGTAAATTATTAAGTACATTTTGTTTTTCAGAGGGGAGAGAAGTGAAACAAGTACTTAAGACAAATTTCAAGTAATGCTCCACATTCACATTTAATAAGAAAATTTAAGTTTAAAATTGTTGTGAATTGGGAGTTACACATATGTGTAAGGGACAAAACATTATTCATTATTAAGCGTCATTACTGAACATCATTCAAGAATTACTAAGAAAGGAAATGTCCTTCTCTGTATTATTTTTCTTAGAGACATTAATTTCTCTTTTTTAACAGATTTATTTGCGATTTCTTGAATATCAAATGGAGCATTCAAATGAATGCAAAAGAAACTTTGTTGCTGTGTATGATGGAAGTAGTTCCATTGAAAACCTGAAGGCAAAGTTCTGCAGCACGGTCGCAAACGATGTCACACTGCAAACTGGGACAGGCGTGGTACGGATGTGGGCAGACGAAGGCAGTAGGCTAAGCAGATTCAGAATGCTGTTCACTTCTTTTGTGGATCGTAAGTAGATTTTAAAGTGCCTATTCTCCTGGTAGCTTGGTACTTCAGACACTTTATGGAAACCATCAGCTCTATATTATGCAGCAGGAACACACGAAAAAGACTGTTTCTGTTTCCTTCATATCCTAGCAGGTAAATTAAGTACTGGCTTTATTACAGTTACAGGCATGGTTCCTGAAGAACAGCTTTCCTCCATTCTTAAAAGTTTTACCTTTTGTTTGAATTCAGTAATAATACAGCCTTTGGCTATGTCCTTCTCGCAGAGTTCTACAAATTAGCACGGACTAACTTAGTAAAGACAGCAACGGGACTGCAGTGGGCTCTCCCGCTAGCCCCCATGATCCAGTTCCCCGCCACACTGGGTGTTCAGATCGCTAACACACATGTGTGACCCTGCTGGTTCTGGATCTTCTTCCTATCCACAGCTCTACCCTCAGCCTTAGCCCTGGCATTACACCCACTCCAGCTACACCTGTGCTGCCACCTCCTCCGCTTCCTGTGGCTCTTGAACCATCCCACACACTCCCTCAGCAAAGCCCAACAACCGTGGATAAGCACTGAAACCCAAAGTTCTTTAAGGAGGCTCTGTTAATGCAGTCTGGTGTTCTGTTTGGATTCCATAGCCTGGGTTAGAGCTCTATTCTCAGGGTAAATTGAGAAGTTTCTGAAAGTGTGCTTTTGGTGAGGTTTTCTGCCAAGTGCTTTCTCTCTCAACATAACGGAATTTTGTTGCCTCACATTTAAAAAGGGTGACCTTGTCCACATGGCAGAACCTGGAAGTAAGCAGCATCTCCAGCACTAAAGCAGCCCAAGTTTAGAACTGCAGAGCAGATCAGAGACAGGTGGGGAGAGTTGAATAAAGCCTACTTGCCACTTCAGGAAATCAGCCTTATGCTTGTGCTATGCTAAAGGTTTTCAGAAAGTTCTGCTTGAAGCAAAACAGTATAGATTTGCTGCCAAAGAAGTAACTTTTTTTGACAACAAACATTTCTGCAGCCAGTCCTGAAAGGGATCCTGGTCACCACCTTGCCAAAAAGTTCAGGTTACAGCTAGCTAGGAGAAAAGTTACTTTTGGTAAAGTGATCTTTATACAGTAAGGGAGACTCAGAAAAGAAATAGCTTATTATTACTACAATGTACACAAAGTAAGCAAACAACTGCATGTTTCAAACAAGTCTCTTGTTTAACTTACAACAGGCATTCATTAAACTTAAGATCTTGTGAATTTCAGTAAATATCAGTTTTAAGAACAACTTGCAAAATTTATAACTGCTCTTCCAGTAGCTTTTATTTAAATACAATTGTTAATATTAGCAATAGTGCAAGTTATTCAGCTTTCAGTCTAGAAAGTGTCATTACATTTGCCAAGGAAATTATTAACTTATATTATAAATATTGTAGTGGGGTTTGTTGTTGCTGAGTTGGGGGGAGAGGTTTTGGGGGGGGAGGTTGTGTGCAAGAGGTTGAAACAATAACTAATCCTAAAGCTGGATAACTTTACAAACTTATGATTCCAAACCAACTCAAAAGCCATTGGCAGAAGAAAATCTGCAAAGGTATGTTGTTATTCATGCTTATCTTAGAACTTGAGGTACCTTCTTTCTTGGGTAGGGTAATGGAGAAATATGTGCCTGAAAAATGTTTCATGTATTTTTAAATAATCCAATGATAAGCAGTTTTTGTAACTGAAAAAAATGAATCCTTGTTTATCTTACTTTCAGATTGTTTAACTACTTTTCTCTTCTACCTTCCTAATGATTTGTAATTATATGAAGCCAACCATGAAAACAATCAATATTTCCAAAAATATTTACATAAATGAACTAATTGTGCATGAGCCACCTAACACACGCCTAGTGCTGCTTGCATATTTGACTGAGTAATTCAGCTAACAGCAATGTTAAAAATCAATATATTTGATTTCTGGCTTGATTCAATACATGAATAATGCTGGCTACAAAGAATATACTGAACATTGCACCACTCTTAGGAAGCTGTTATGAGAAGGGTCCAGCTCTGTCCTTGAAGTCCTATATGGCAGCCAGTCAATGACTTTTAGACTTAGTACTCCCCGAATAACAAACAAAAGGAAAATGAAGTCCATTTGCCCCATCTTTAGAAAATTGTGAACAAAAACCGTTCCCAAAAAATGTTAGAGAGACTACACAGGAATGTAAAACAGGCCTGTGCTGGCGGATGGAGAAGCAGCAGAATGTATCATCCAAAAATACAGAAGCACAAAAAAACTCCACTGTTCAGGGAAATAAGAAAGGGAGTATGTCGTACATGATAATTCTTTCTCTTGCATCCAAATGAACTAAAACTCCATACAGATGCAGCAGATACACATGGATGCATGACAGCCACTCTGGACATGCATTTCAGAGATCCTCCTTTATCTCACATCAGAACTATTTTAGTAGATATTGTAGCCTATTACATACCCAGCCTTTTTAAGCTTGTTCTGCTCACACAATGATCCTGTTTATTCTTTATAAAGCTCACTCAAATCTTTCTTCCCATTTTCAGAAGGAAGGACCCAAGCCTTTTCTCCCCACGTGCTAATAAGGCTAAGAGCCTTTTATTTTGTAGCCTGCATATACGAACATTTCATTGTAGCTGTTAGCCTTTCTCCCATTGCATCTATGTAATGGTTGGAAAAGCTGACTGCATCTTCCTGTTTCTATGAATTGCTTTAGGTTGTCTGGGATGCCTGTTTTCACATTTCGGTTGATAATCTTGCATAAGTTTTAGCCTGTCATGGTTTGGTCCTTCAGGGAGATGTGAATCCCCTTGGAAAGTACTGCAGCGTAGTTTTGGACCATGCTTACCTCGCAATTTCATATGATGCTTGCAGAATAATGCTTAGATTGTGCTTTAAACCATCAATTATGTGACCTGCCTGAGCATCAACCCTTGACACATTGCAGGTGATAGTTTGGCACACTGATAACACAACAAGCAGGTTCCTTTATATTTTCTTTCCTGAACAGTAGCAGCTGGTGACACAGTTACAAATCCATGCTGACCACTCTCAGTTCTTATCCCTGGTACAGCTGGAAACGGCTTCCAGGATTATTTATTCTATCAGCTTCCCAGACATCAAAGGAAGCTCCACTCTGTCCCATTCAGTAGCGGGCTCATGTTTTTTTCCTTTTGTTGCGGGAACACTTGAAGAAGCCTTCTTGTTGTCTTTCACATCCCGCACCCTATTCAGCTCCCAGTAGGCTTTGGTTTTCCCAGCCCCAGCCCTGCACACTCTGTGCCTGTATTCCTCCCAGGGCACCTGGCCCTGCTCACACCAAACATGACAGATGTAACGGGTGTGATTGACTCCTTCCTATGCACTGGCCATATTTTAAAGCAGTGTTCTTCAAACTGAACATGCTTTCCAAGCAATTAAGTTCTCAGCTCAGTTGGGCAAGGAAGATACATGCAATAGGCACCATGACATTTTTAAACACTGAAATTACATAGATAAACTCTCCCAAAATACATTCCAAATACTTCCAATTCCGTATTATGTTAAAGCACTACAGCACTTGCGCTACAATTAAAGCACAAGCTGCCTCTAGGGAACTCCTTGCCAGGTTGCCAGGGGTTAAACAATAAGAGGAATCATAGGTTACCCAAATTCAGTGGAGTAAGAAATGGGAAGACAATGCGTATTAGATTTAAGGAACGCAAATTCAGAATTAAATGCTTGAATTTTCTGTTCTCTTAGGCACAGCTCCTCTTTTTTGTCACTGAGATTCTGAAAGAAATCTGAAGGAATAATTCTGAAAGAATAAGTGAGCAACACGCTGTATTCAGGACTAGTCACCCTCCTCTGCTGTACTCCTTGGGTTTCACATTATACTTCAGAGGGTCCAGACTGCTCAAGAATAAATTCTTTCTACCAAATATTAGAATGTCTATAACATATCTTTGCTGTTTAATGTATAACTGACTCCGCTAATAATAGACATTTCTGTCATAAAAATACATTACTGAGCGAGAGAAAAGGAAAATCAATTTCTTGTCCAGTGCCCTGAATTCATAAAGAATTCCCCACTTATATCATACAATATCCTGAAAAGAATTATAACTGGTTTTTTTCATACATTTTTCTAATGTCAAGGAGCTATAACAAACATTCATGGAAACATAATATCTTTAGGGCAACTTTCTAGTTAACTTATTTCTTCAAATTTCTAACTATATATAGACAGATAGATAAAAACCTAAACTGCACTCTCTCAATCCCTGCATTAGCTCTAATAGGAGGATCTAGGAGCTTTGATTCACAAGCAGGAATGACTTGGATGCCTCCAGTTACTGAAATCTCCTGCAATTACTGAAACAGTCCCCCGCAAGCTGAGATCTGATTTGCCTTAAGATACTAATGGGCTCTAAAATGCAGATGTTCAGAAACTACTTCATAACATCTACATAGCAGATGCACAGCAGATTGAATAAATATATAATTGATGGTAAGCATGCGATTTTTAAGTATTAAGTTTTTAAAGATAAGTATTAAAGCTGTCTTCCATTATCTGTTATGTGACTGTCACTGCTGCCCATTTTGAGCAAGAATTTGTGTGTAGCATTGATAATATACCTGAACACAACCACATGAAGACAGTAAATCACCCAATCAATAACTAGTGATGTGCAAGAAAAGCAACTTGTGTTTGAGAGATGAAGAATAGGCATGCATGTTAAAAAAAATAACATGAATTTACTAGTTTTCTTGCAGTGCATTGATTACTGACAATTAGTAATGCTGTCTTTCTCTTCTCTCCTACAGCTCCCTGCTCAGGCAACACTTACTTCTGCCATAGCAACATGTGCATCAATAATTCTTTAGTCTGCAATGGCATTCAAAACTGTGCATACCCTTGGGATGAAAATCACTGCAGAGGTGAATATAGTGCAAAGTAGAACCTTTATGAGCTAGGCTGGTCGGTTTGACTCTGAAGAAAGTCATGAAATGTCTTTTTCCTGGAAATATGCTGAAGGCAGCTGTTCTGCTAATCTCAGGAAGGTGTTTTTTATTTAAACTCAGGAGTCATGTTAAGTGTCCTGAATATTGATCTGACTGCTTTAGAATTATATTTCTTCCTCTTCAGCATATACTCTGCATTTTAAAAAGACGTCAGCTTATTAGGAAATAGAATTTAGTATTTGCCAGGTTGTATCCTGTCCATTTCTAAACTTTAAACGACACAGAGATCATAGGGACAGGTAATACCTTTTAGAGAAAAAATATGGAGATGGAAAAAGACAGGCTTTCTGTGCCTGGAGGTTTGTCTTTCTCGGGGCTGAAGCAGAAGCGACAATCTTCAACGACAAATACACTTTTGAAACATTTGTTTTAAGTTGTTAATCACAGGCAGTCTCAGAGTAAATGCAACTGCTGCATATGGTGTGCGAAAGGGTGGGAGGAAGGAAGAATTGCTAGGAAGCAAGAAGTCATCCATTATGGAAAACTAACACATATAAATCACTGCTTTTAGAACACGGGGCAGAGGAGTGTTGTTTAAACTGTCACAACTACAGTCAAGACTTGCCTCAGTATTAAGTTTTGTAGGAAGTATTCTCATGATTTGAGGAAACTGTTATTCTGCTAAAGCACAAATATATTCACCTGTGCTTCAACAGTAATGGAATTTTCAGAGTTGGAACAAAACCAATTTAAGGTCAAAATTTTTCTTGCTGAAAGAAAAGAATAAACCCATAAACTTAAGCTTGGGGTTTTTTTTAGCAGACAGATTGGCTGTGGGGCTGAATAAATGGGGCTGAATAAATGGGGCTGAACACAAAGCTCCTGAAAGATTTAAATATGTACTGCATTTCAAAGAGAAAGTGGTCCTGCAGGAAAGGTCAAAAACTTTGACAGAAAATCTTGAAATAAAATGAGTTTTCAATACACAAATCCTGTTTTAAATTTTTTGGCAAATAAATATTAAAAAGCTACCTTGACATTGCATTTTGGGCAAGCAAAAAAAAAATCACACTAATAAATACTCTAATGCACAGTATATTATGGAGACTTTGCAGTTAAAAGTGATCCATAACTCCGAAGTTGCAAATCTAAAAGTAAGGTTCCTCTAAATGATCCCTAGCTCTGCTAGTACTCAATGTTCCTTCATAAGTGCAATTTCTAGATATTTTCTCATCTTTAATAACTGCCTTCTAGAATCTTGCCCAGAATCACACTTCACTCACGTACTGCAGTATTTTTTATTTAAAATGGAATTTAAAATAATGCCATGAAAACTGTATTGCAATATGAAGAAATTGTGTTTCCCAGTGTTTGTAAGTTGCCGTATCTGGTACAGAATAACCTGCCATGTATTATGCTGGATACATTCTAATTTCTGGTTTAATGCTTGCACAGCAGATAATTAAGAGACAGCTGAAGCCTGGTTCCACATTGCCAGCTAAGGCAGACTCATGCAACTAAATCAGCAATATCCAGCCTTAAAAAGAAAGCGTCTTACGGTTGTGCTCAATTCCTGCAGGCACCCAGAGTTCTCATTTAGTCTGTACTGACAGCTACCTAGATCTGAAAATATTGTGACCTACCTTATGCCTAAACCCAGTGACACAAACATTGACAGAAGAGTGAGCTGAGTGCAATTTCTTTTAAGAGACTGGAGAAGACATCATCTTTTCCATAACAACTTTTTGATTAGAATATCTTACAGGTATTAAGAAACAGATGACAGAACTGCCATAGCACTGAAATTCATCAGTATGGTAACACAGAGATCTAAGCTAGGCAGGACAAGAGGAGACGTCCTTCTCCCCATTAAAGTTACAAGCATTACTCAGAGTAAATGGTCTAAGCTCGAGAGTAGACCTGTATTTCAGACATAACTCCTTACTAGCCCATTCCTTTGGAGTCTCTATTCAGGGTATGATGGTACATAGCTCTCTCCATTCACTGTGTGTGCAGTACCGAGGTGCGTAACACAGGGGTCCAGGTGACAGAAGCCAGGTATCTGAACATAATACGCAACATTTAGGCTACTGCATTTTCTTCTGCATAGCCTTAAATGCTTTTCTCCCTCACTAGCAGATGTTGCAGAGTATCAGCGTAGAATTCTTTTAGTCCCCTAGGACAAGTACATAAACAGCACAGAAATCCAACTGGAAAAATGTAGTCTTCTAATTAGAATTCCAAGTATGGAAAACCCTCTTGTTCTGATGCTGCCATCTTGTGTGTTCTCATATGAAGTACGAGCCAAAAAGTGCCGTATAATTTGGCTTGGTTGGTCCCCATACCTTCTTTTTTACAGCTGACTTGATTACTGGACAATACTGATGGTAAAGCTCCCTGTGTTGAAACAGGTATTACAGACCTACACAATGGACACTCATTAATTTTCCAAGAGATGTGAAAACAAACAGTACAGTCACTCTTATATCACTGCTATGGTAGTATTTCACCAGTAAAGAAAAACTAGATAATTTTAAATCTAGATTTCCTTCTACTGACATCAAAGGGATTTGTTACCAGCTGTGTTTAACCTATTTAAGGTTAATTTAAGCCTATTTAATTCATGGATTTGGGGAAATGAACTGATCAGTATAGGTTCAGGATTGAAGCCACATCCAGTTGAGCCAGCATGCACTGGCCACGAGTTCCACCTGTCACTGAATTATCCTGTGATAAATCCCATTGTTGTGCATGTCTGGTCTCCACTGCCGTTAGGTCATTTCATTAATATAGAATTTACATGGCAATCACAAAGTATGCTTTAGTTTAATAAGTGATCAAAAATGTGGAAAAAGTAAAAGCCTTATCATAATCCTCTTTTTTCTTTGCAGAAAAGAAAAGAAATGGATTGTTTGAACAGATCACCAGAACTCATGGAACAATCATTGGCATCACGTCAGGGATAGTTTTAGTTCTTCTCATCATTTCAATTCTAGTACAAGTAAAGCAACCTCGCAAAAAGGTTATGGCTTGCAAGACTGCTTTCAATAAAACTGGTTTCCAAGAAGTATTCGATCCTCCACATTATGAACTATTTTCACTAAGAGACAAAGAAATTTCTGCAGACTTGGCGGATTTATCAGACGAACTTGAAAACTATCAGAAAATGAGACGCCCGTCCACAGCGTCCAGATGCATTCATGACCACCACTGTGGCTCCCAGACCTCTAACATAAAACAAAGCAGGACAAACCTCAGCTCCATGGAACTTCCCTTCCACAATGATTTTGCGCAGCCTCAGCCCATGAAAACATTTAATAGCACATTCAAGAAAAGTAGTTACACTTTCAAACAAGCACATGACTGCCCTGAGCAAGTCATAGAAGACAGGGTGATGGAGGAGATTCCGTGTGAAATCTATGTTAGAGGAAGAGAAGATACGGCACAAGGTTCATTATCTATTGACTTTTGATTTCCTAGGGAAGGTAGTACCAGTGTATATACAGGATGTGTGTGTACAGTGATGGTGTATATATTTAAAGTGTACTATATGCGGCGTGAGATGCACACACTTTTAGCTTATTATACGTCATTTAAAAAAAACTAAGTCTTTGTAACTAATTCTTGCTGAGAAATGGTGGATTTCCTCCCATCTTCCCAAGCCACCTGTTAGTGGAGGAGTAGGACAGCGACTTTGCATGGAAATTCTGAGTTAAGGATATAGGAAGAAAAAACAACTACTAATCACTGAACACTGACAACAATGACTAATGTTCTCTTCCGCATACCATTTTCTCTTCTTTAGACGTCTGCTTTTCAAGACAATTTTAATACCTCAGTTACATAAATAAAAGGAGTTAAGTGCACATGTGTATGTCAACATAGGTGTCTTATTGTATTTGTCAAATTGAAAGTAGAGACATTGTTAAGTGCCAGTTAAGAATTACGTTACAGCCATCTGTTTCATCTTGCCTACCATTTTTATTGCCTTTAATGATCAGTTCCTCACTGTGCTTTGTGAGAAAAAGTGAAAAGGATTGCTGCCTTTAAAAATACTGAGTTATATTAATTTTAGTACATTTGGAAATACATCATCTTTGCAGCTTTTGATTAAAAAGTCAGTTCTCACATGATTCTAGATGCAGACTTTTACAACAGTTTTCTTTCAAGGTGGTTTAGGATTTTAAAACGTTCTGCCATATATTGTAGATCCATATGGCTCACTGATTTCACAGTTCTGCAGTTACAAAACGATTTTGTTCCTGCATTTTCCAAGTATTTACATAAATAGGCTGTGCTGTACATTTGTCTCTAAAAATAGCCTTTTACTCCTTATTGCAGCCAATCTTCCCTACTGAAATCAGTGACAACGCTTTTAGCTCATGTCCTACTTGCCTAAGAGAACTGCTCTGAGGCATGTGGTTACCAGGTGTATGGAGATACAGGGAACAGAGAGAAATCACAAATCAACTCTTTTTATCCCTTATGAAATCATTCTTGTGCCCCTTGTTTCTACTAGGAAATTGCAAATTTCATACCTTTTCTAATGGTGGTTTGGACCTAATTTTAAAATTTTTACAATATAAAAAATTTTTAAAAATATAATAATTCTCATTGTGGTTTTTAAATTTTTTATATAGTTTGATACTGTACAGACTATTTATTAAATCAAAACCAGCAGGCTTGTTTCAGTGTCCCTATTATCAGCTCTAATAACATGCAGTGGCTGCTGCGTACATCACAATTGGCCAAGAATACTTAATATGACTTCCACATTAGCCTACATTTTATTCCCTGGTTTATTTGTGTTTATTTTGCTATGTTGTTGACAGGAAACCTTTCACTAAGGATCATCTACCAGCTTGCACTGGGCATACCTTTTATCTACCAATGCATGTAAACAGTGTTTGTTGTGCTGACTGTAGTACCAAAACCCCCAAAAATCTTAAAATAGAATCCCAGCAACTGAAAAATCTTTTCTTTGAAATCAAAGATGAAAAGCAGCTGTAATCACAGATTTTCATTAGAATGACAAAGAAAAATTTTTTTTTTCAAATGCTTAGAATGTAAGAAGTTTAAGGGGGAACAAAGAAAACAAAGAGGGGAACTGATATCTTCCAGGCTTCCCAACCTAAAAATTAACCCTGTCTGACGTCTGGAAAGAACTTCATCAGAAGCTCATGGATCAGATGCTGTATCCTGGTGTCAGGTTTTGTGCTGGTCTCAGAATGTTTTTCAATTTGAAAGAATGAAAGTGGGCATTATTTTTAGATGCACTTGTTGCAGAAAATAAGCACTAGAAAAGTTAATTTTGACTTGAAATTTTTTGAATAATTAACACATTTCTTATCAGATTTAATTTACTTCTCATTGATTTTAGTAACCATGACCTATATGATATAGAATGTTATTTGTGACAGTCTGTTAGTTCCAGATTCTTTCAACAAGTAATACGTAGCCTTACACAGGACTTATATGGATAAAAATGACCTAAGGGCTACGTTTGCCCAACTACATTTTCTTTTTAAGGTATAGTTGCCCATGTGATAAAAATAACGTTATCTCTATTCTTTCCTAAGAAAAAGCTCTCCCAACAAAGTTCCCAAATGGCCTGAATAATATTTCTGTCTCTGTTGTAGCTTTATGATGATGTGGCCAGAACGCAGCTGGCTTTTGGCTACCCCAGAGCACGTAGCTGAGCTCCCATAGACAGTTGTGTCTTCTTTCTGCACATAACTTCTCCTTCTAGCATCTCCAAGGCCAGCTGTATGAGCGTCACTTTCCCCTTTTCCCTGCCATCTATTCTAGTTGTTTGTGTTTAGGATAAATAAATACAAGATATTCCAGGCTAGTTAGTGTCTGCTCCTGATGCCAGTACAGGGCAAAAACTCTCCTGGAGGGAGCTCTTCTGTGGTAGCAGACCCAACCCTTCCTGTGGCAAATAGCTTTACATTTCAACAGATCTGCAAGAGAAATATTGATTTCTAAAGGCCTCTATAGACACTAAGGGGAGGAAAATAAATATCAGTGCTTCTTTTATTAGAAGCAAAAACTCTCAGAAGGAACACTTGTGGACGGTGTGTTTAAAAAAATAATACATCTATACATCTCATTGTACTATTGGGTTCTGTTAGTTAGCTGTGCTTTAAGAAATTATTAACTGTTAGAGCCATAATTTCACAGCCAGTAAAATCAAATTGCCTTCACCACAGAGAAAAACTGGCTGGGTAGGCTGCTCAGTATCACTCAGAGTCCAGAAAGCGGCTATTTCCAGCAGAATAATCTAGTACTGGTTTTGCAGTCTCAACCAGGTGGACCTCATGTCGTCATCTTTAAACTTCTCTTTTGGCATTAGCAAAAAACATCACCTTTCATATTCTTGCAATATGTAAGTACTATCAGCCTATTTCCATTGTTTCCATCTCAAATCCATTCAATTCTAGGAGTACTTTGATTTTGTACTCAATTGTACCCATATTGCTGATATACTGAGGGCTCATAAGCAAAGATAAGTTCCCTAGACATACATTGTCCAAGAAAAGGCCAACAATATTAACCATTTTTTGGTATTTAATTAATTTTTACCTTTTATTATAGCAGCCCAGACACCAAACTATCTCACATGAAGAAGGGTTTGTTGTGAATAGGAGTTGTAGAAGTAAACCTACAGCCAACTCAAAACTAAAAGAGACCAAGAGCCATGTTGAGAGTTCTGTAAGGAGACGTCCGCATTTACAGATACAGTGACAGTGGTATAGGGGACTCAGACTTAACACTGTTGCTGACTCTGAAGTGTTTCAGTGATTGCAGAAATACTAATTTGTACTTAAAATGCAGTAGATTCTCTTGTCTGCTATAGACAAGATGACCTCCATAGGGCATACAAATTATAATGGCATATTGTAAGAAGTGCTGTCTGTTTTTACTAAACAAATACAAAGAAAGGCTGTCATTGACTTACAAAACAAGGTGCTTGTCACGTGTGCACTTTACAGAATTTAAGTCATTAAAATGCACTTTGTTTTTTTACCTGGTACAGAGAATTCTGTGTGTTAGCAGCAACTCTGCTAAAAGAGGAAAGAAGGTCTGCGATCTTTTCAAATCGATTTAATCCTTAAAGAAGATTCTTATATCAATGATCCCAACAACATTTAAGTTTCCAAACTATTCAAGTATAATACCTTATCTAAAAGGATACCGACAGCAAAAGTAATTTAGAAAAAAAAAATAAAATCTACACCAGAGAATCCAAAAGTAAATTACTGCTCAAAATGGAACAACTTCATTCATATGGATATACTGAAACATATCTACAGTTCGATCTTCCTGTGTGGTTGGTCTTTATGTACCTGTTTCACAGTAAAACTCACTCAAACCCATTTACTTTTGCATGTCCTTATTTCAAAGTTTATATACAATGCCTACAGTTGCTCAGGTCTGTAGACTTCACCAAAGTAAGATTCCTTATCTATGTCAGGTTGAAAGATTGGCTGATTTTACATTATTTGCAATCATGCTGTTACAATTGAATATTAATTACAATGGGAAAAAGGATTTTAAAAATCAAAGACCTTTCTGAGTCGATTCATGCTTTGAAAATGAGCATTTATAGCAGTGATCTTAATCTAACAATACAAAAGCTAGTGTCTTTAAGATTCCTGTCACTGTGGTTTCCAAGAACCAGCTCTGTATAGTGTAAATACCCTCTATAAATACACAAATAAATCTCGTCAGTATGCATTAATATGTGGTTCTGTGTCACCGTGGAACTGAAAGTTTATTTTCACATTCAAATTCCTTTGCTACACTCCATTTACAGAATCAGCTTAACAAAAATCTGTTTTCCATATGTTTCATAGATCAACACCAACAACAGTCATTTGTGAATTGTCAGCTTGTTCCATCTTATCTAGCTAGCGAAGATAATCTATCATATACCAGATAAAACATCTTAGTTTTTATATCTCTGTTCTTACAGAAGCAGGCTCAGGGAGAAGCAAAGTAAGCACTTGATGTCTTTACATGCCTTTCCATTACCATCAAATGATTCATGGTAATAGCTTTTATATTAGAGAAATCAATTAAAAATTTATGTCAAGTTCTGTTCAAGAAAAAATAAATTATCATAAGCCAAATAATAGGTACCTAAGAGCTACACACCTCAAAATTCAAAATAATTTGCTGTTTTGGAATCTGAATCATGCTTTCTGAAGGGTAAAAGCTGCCAATTCTCATACCATCTTCTCTGAACAACTACTCCTCACAAACATAGATTTCCTAGATATATTTCACTGATTTATTATTTATGTGTAGATATATAAGCATATTAGTTACATCTTATAATTAGCCTCAAATTATCACCTGCAAAACAGGTGCTTCTGTCTTCCTTCTGTATGTATTTAGAAGCAAGAATTATATTGTAGAGGCATTTATGATGAAATCTCATCATTTCAGAGTTCAAACATTACGTTAGTTTCTGAGTTTATACTGCACCTTAACTTTTCCCCTGAAAGCTAAGAGACTACAAGAAAAACTCAAAGGTTTAGTATTTTATGGAGAAGGAATATGAGAACTGAAAGGGCATGAAGTTTTGTGAGAGGGTTTGGTTTGCCCCTGGTTATCACACTAATTTTGCTCATAACACTTGTCTTCAGTAACTACTGTGAATAACACAGGAATTCAGAGCTTGAGGGTCTTTCAGTTCCACTGGCAAAGCCCATCTAACTGTACAAAAAATAAAAAAGCTATTTGCAGAGACAAGAGAGAAGCTGAAAAGTTTGTTTTAAATACAAAATGGGAGACAATAATATCCTAACCACTGGATATTTCTGAAACAATGTTTAACTCGCCCCTTAACACACTCAAATTACTCTCAAGGTAAAGCAGGCAATTCTACCTAACCAGTATGTTAGGTTCCCTCACTTGGTCAACACCCTCAATACTCCTAACAATTTGGAAGAAGCCAGCTGCTGTTCCTACTGAGTTTGCTAGATAGCATTCTCAATTACTACTGAATATTACCCAAAAGACGATTCAGTCATTAACAGGAGTGAAAAAAAGCAGGAAAATACTCTTAAAAACAATTATGGGAGTAAGAGATTCTTCAAAAGACAAGTCAGTAAATCCCAAGTCTCAAAACATCATAATGAATCTTCTATTTGTAAAGAACAAACAGTTTTTTACAGGTACATAAGCAATACTACTCATTACTGGCTCTGCACTTCACGTTCAATAACCCAACAGAGCAATTGAAGGCCTGAAGAGAAGCCAAATAATTTTAACTTTTCCGTAGTAAGGACAAACAAAGAGATCTAGTAGAGTGAAGATGTTTGCTTTGCACTTACCAGAGGCAAAAGATTCTGCTCAGGCTGTTTTATCTTCTGTCATCATTAAGTTTTATCCTAACAGTGAAGGGAGTTCTGGAACATACAAGAAGAGAACAAAATGTCTATGTAAAATTCAAGTGTGTACTAAAAAAATAAAAACAGCAAAGGATATTTAAAATAATTTCACATATTGAGTCATTTTTAGAGCTCTGCATGACTCTTCAGGTTATCATAGTCTCCCAGACATTTCTGCATTTATGTTTGTTTTGACAAATTTGAATACAAGCACTCAAACATTAAATTTGTGCAAGAGAAGTAATAATAATAGAAAACTAAGGCATCTGTCTTTAAGATGCAGAACTAATAAAGCTGCAAACTTGGAAAGCTTTGCTGTGCTGCACTTTCCACACTGGAGCAGAAGCAAGCACAGGCATTAGTGTAAGTGAAACACATCCTATACTTAAACTAGCAGAATCCAAACGTAAGTTATTTCTTACTAATTGTTAGAACACACACTTAAGGATTTTTTTTATTTTAGTTCCAACTTTCCTTTAATTATTAGCATCATATGATAAATTGTTCTGTAAAATGAGCATGTGGATCTCTTGTGCACAAAGAGCTATAATAAGCAGACTTAAATACTGCATTACTGTGTTTAAAATTATTAAATACCTGGTTTTAATGTCAATTTATAAAAGCATCAAAAGCTGCATTACACAGGCTTGTGGAACAGTTCACATTACAAGTTGTCACCTGTGCAACACCAGGATTTAACGACCACATTTCAGCACTACCTGTTATGCTCCTACAGTACTCTGGGCAAACAGTAACACTCAACAAGAGAAATAAAAAGCATAAACCCACTTATTTTTCAGTACTCTCTTCTCCCTTCAGGAGCACAAAAAAGGCTACAAACTGTTCTTTAGCAACAGCACCAAACAGGGAGCCCAAGCTAACACGGAGCCCTGAAGGCTTTGGGGAACATTAATGAGAAGCAGACGGAGCGTAGAAGATATTTCTACATTAATTTTCCTACTCCTAAAAGATTGTGCATAATTTCAAAAACAAACAAAAATACCCAGGGTGACAAACAAGGACTACTAAGGGGAAAATATGTAATTGAATTCAGTTTTATTTGAATCAGAGCTGGAGATCATGGCTTATCCTTACTACACAAAGATTAAGACTGCCATAAACCTGAAAGATAAGAAACAGTCACTTCAGATTTACAATGTAATGCAAAATTTGCAAGGAAACACCAATTGTCTTGTTACAACAAACAATTTGCAGTGACTGAAGGAACTGGCAGAAAGCCAAGCCCAGGGCAAAGCAGAAGAACTCTCTGCCCAGTATCTGCAAATGTAAGAACTGGTCTGCTTGCCTAACCATGAGGCAACCTTCTCATCTTTCAGCATGGAGGCACTTTAAGTAACGACAGGAAACACCTGAAACGGATGGCACTTGTGCCTGGGGGCCCAAGGCCAGTCCTAACAGAAATCAATAAAACAGTGAAATAAGACATCTAGGAAACCTGTGTTTGGGAGCAGAAGTAGTCATTCAGAGAAGACTGTAGGATTGAGCACTGGTAGCTCTTACCCTTCAGAAGGCACAATTCATATTCCAAATACCCTGGTACATCCAGGGGAAAATAAAAATACATTGCTGTGACTCCCCACCAGCTTCAGTGGACACACAATCAAAAAAAAACATAGCTTCTGCTAAGGAATTAGACCTGCATCCCCCTAACAAAAGATGTCGGGTTCACTGAACATACCGAAACACTTTTTCAACACTGAGCCCCACTCAAGGTAAAGGGTTTTGAGATAGATGCAAACACCTAGAGTGTTCTTTTGAAGGGTAATACATTATGTTAGTGATCTTATTAATAGCAAAACCCTATTATTAAGCTCAGATGTGCTTATTGATCTTTTCCTCTTCAAGGAAGACTTCGTATGAATATTAATGGCAAATGCCTAGTATCGAATAACTGAAAGACAATTTAGCAAATTAAATTAAACCAGGTTCTATCTGTTCCCAGCAGCCAAGCGATGCAAACAAAATGCCACATCTGACCTAATGTTATTTTTATTATTTTTTAAATGATTTTGGTAGAAAATCTGTCATAAACCTTTTAAGAGAGGGAAAAGCTAGGTAGGAAAGTATAAAAAATGAAAGGTTCAGTACAAAAGTACCAGAAAAGACACTACACAACAGTCTAAAAAGGGGTGAAAGACTCAATTGTATAAATAACCCACGGCACAACTCATATGCAAAGATGAAGCTGGAAATTGGAAAAAAGTTTACTTTTCTAGAGACTGCACTACTGAAACACGGCACTCCTCTACTGCAAGATTTGTCACATTTATTAGCAGTGAAGTTTGTCACCCACTTAATGGTCTGATTTTCCTATCCTGACACCACTGAGAGTTTTTCATTGTAACAGCAGGCTGCAGACATCCACAGCCCTTGTGATCCTGATGGTGCATAAAGTAGATCCCAGAACAAGTTCTTAGTTCGCCTGCTACAAGAGAAACATTTTAAAAAATAGCTAAACCCATTTTTTCATCAAATGGGCCCTGTGTACAGCAATGTCTATGCACAGCACATCTAAACAAGTGTTACATCTTCATTAGTTTCACGTCAGTGTTAACTGAAAAAACAACAGAAACCCCTCAGACCAAATATGCTGCCACAGCCTGACAGCTCTGCTTTTCCCTACAGCAGTAACAGCTGTTACAGCCGCTGATGGCAAAATTACTTTCTATCCTTCTTCACTCCGTATGACCAAAAGCTCAGACTGCTGTTCTTCTGTCTCCATGTCAGTAACGATTCATAGTCAAACTCAAATAAACATCAGAAAGTAGGATATTATGTTACTGTAGCAATTATTTAAAATACTAACCCGTTAACAGCTATAGAAAACAAAGGAGACAGTCTGCTAAACAGCTATACAGCAACCCTGTAGGAATCTACACAAGCAATTTAAAATATGGATATTTTCAGCTTGGACAACCTACATTTTAGAAAGCATGTATACAAGAGATAAAGAAGGATATTGTGGAAAGCATAACAAAAGAGTTGAGTATTTCCTGTTTTATTAGCAGCGTACTATCATCATTAAAGATCAATAATGTGTGGATATCTAGAAGTTAAACTCTTCAAACAATTGGAGACAGAGGTTGGCTTGAATAACCCATCCCATCAATCCTGAGGGAAATAAATTAGGTTATGTTACTGTCACAGCTTTTGCTTAACACGGTTTTTGGGGTTTAATCTAGTTATGTTGAAAGACTTGGGAACATCAAAGAAATAACTTTTTTTTCCCCCCTCCTGAACACAAACAAGTGAAAAAGCTTCTTAATAAATCCTTTAAGCTAGCTACACAGCTCATACAGAGGGAAAGAGAACAAATATATATATCTATTCCTCTAAATTCTGATTCGGCAGACTGAATGATGCCTCAATTTACACTCCTACCAAAACAGAGGCTTTCAGAACGTTCTTTCACTAGACAGTCAGGGGACCAAGGCAGAAATTAATCAAGAAAAAAGGCATGCAGTGCCCCCTTTATACAATTCCATTAATGATTGTTGCCATCTCTGACTGTGGACAAGTTACTTACGGTATGTAAATTCCTCATCTTACTAACAAGATTGAGTGGAGAGACGAGATTAATGCTTCTTACCTCATTTTCAGAAGTTGTATAGCTCACCTATTTCATTGGACTGGTCACAACTACAATCGTCTAACTAAGGGCAGAACTCTGTCTTTACATCCCGATAAGCATACAAATGAAAGGCTGATATTCCTCCATCAATGCCAGGTAAAGCATGCATATAAACGAGCAAAACCAGGCAGGAGATACTTACTTGGTGTGTTTTGTAATAGTCATAACTGTTACCACATCATTGCATCAACACAAAAGAAGAGTCTTAATCAGTCAAGTACCTAATTCCTATACCCATGATATCAGTGGACTCAGAAATTAATTAGTAAAGGTCAAGAATAAAGGTGCATTTATGCATATACCTTTCTCCATCAACCAATTCAACAACTTCAAGATTATTTTTGTCTGCAGTTATGGATTGTGATCTTAGGCACACAACTGTACTATAATCAAATCACAAAACAATATTGATGGGAAAGGGATACTGGTGTAGTCAAGAGACAGAGCACTAACAGTTCTGTCAGGAGACAAGGGTTTTCTTCCCAATTCCATTTTCATGGTTTAGTCATTTGAGAACAAGTGATCAAATTTGTCTATTAGTTGCATGTGTACAGTAATAAAACTGTTAACTGTTTCCCCTGAACATCACCAATGCAACAAAACTAGTTTCCTACAAAATTTAGCTTCACTTCAAAGTGTTAAAGCAAACATGACAGATACTCCTTAGGCTTTTCAACCTCAGACTGTATTGTGCTCCTGCAACAAGACAGCGTGCACATCACTGAAAAACTGCATTTGTCCTCATTAGATTTTCCTCCAAAACAAGACTGTGGCAATTTGCCAGAGCTACTTTTCCAGTGCAGGAAAAAAAACAAAGGAACAACAAAGAAAGAGGAGTATTAGATAACTCATACAAGTATCTGCTTTATCTAGACTAGAGGGAAGGAAAAACCACCAGCCATCAAATAGCTCCCAGCTGGTAAGTATGACCAGTTCCTACTGTCTCTGGGCAAGGAGCACCCCTATTTCATTTGTGCTGCAAAACAAGTATAATGGTTTGTGGCATATGAGCAACAAAAAGCAGAAAAAAATACCTGACCCCAGTGTCTCTCTCACGACGCAAGGCATGATGCTTTTATGAAGTCTTGATCACAGGAAGAAAAAGACACATCAGTGGGGAAAGTAATTGACACAAGATCACTTTAAAATTAGATTTAAAACTCTCAAAGTGAGCAAACAAAATAGTAAGAAAGTAAATATAACTTTTTGCCAAAATGTTAAGGTGTCTGAAGATATTAGCAGGATCCTGACTACGCAGATATCATGGGTTTTTTAAGTTCTCTCTACTTTTCTTTTACCCTGGTCCCAAAATATGAGAGATCGGCATGTATTTAGTAAGTGAATTATATCTAGATTTAAAAAAAATAAAAGCAACTATGCACAAAAAATTGCTGATAAACCTAGTGCATTAGTGATAGATCTTTTCAAGTTGTCTGCAAACAGAATACTGGCATTGCTATGGTAGGGATTATGCTGACAGTGGCTTTTGGCAGCCTGTGAAGAGGTGATGTTCATTCCAGGGTAAACTCTTGTAAACAAACTACTGCTTAAACTGCCATTTCCTGGCCAAGAGTACACTCGCTGAAGCCCAAGTCTGCTTACAGGTACCACTGGTTTGGAACCACTATGTTATGAGGTAGGAAAGGGTTGTCTGTTCCAGTGCCCACTTCTCTGCTAGGCAGAAAGTAGAAGCAGCAGTTCCAACAAGAAGGCAATTTACAGGTTACAATACTGAACAAAACACACAGTTCATTCCCGTCTGAAACAAAGCCCACAACACTTCAAGAAAAAAGTATCACAGTAATGGATTATTTTAAAGCCCTCAAGAAGAGCCTGCTTTGATGGAAACTAAGCAGAAAATTAGAGAAAATGGAAACAAAGATTTCGTTTATACCTGTGGCAATGAAAGCAGATTAAAAAAAGATGAAAGGCTGCAAGTTCCACTGCTGCATATCCTGAGCCACAACCGGCTCAAAAGGCTACGCACACATTATTGCTCTCAGAGGAAAAGAGAGGGCTAGAATAAAAATTTTAAACTCCATAGATGATCCCTATCCTTTCAAGATATGGCTCAACAGCCTTTTCTTTTTTTAAAAAAAAAGAGCAAATATCAGAAGGACAGATGAGCAAACTAAAGATATAATAGATTTTAAACTGTGCTAGTGCTGGAAACATTTGAGGATTATTGGTTTTAGAGCAATCTAAGCAGCATATCAAATTAGTATAAATAATCCTCTAATAATCCTCAAGCCCTTCTTGTACATTTATCGCTAGTGACAGAACACGCAAATACAAGACAGTGTAATAATTACCATCTCAATTAATTATGGTAATTAAGTTTCTATAGCAGTTTTCAGTTGAGGATACCAACTGCTTGACAAGAGATCAGGGACACATTATGACTTACTCGGATAAGCAGTTCCTTGTGTAAGTAGTCTTTGGTGAATATAGTCACGTAAGTAACATCTGTGTTAAAACAAGAATAGTTTTTATAATAAGTGAAACACTTTAAGGGAACCAAAGAGCAAAGCGGCTCTAGGCACGGGCAAACAGGTTGCTGCCTAACGTGGAAGTTGCTGCTATATCTGCGAGTGGTAAACTCTGCACAGCGACCCTGACAGGGGAGGTTGGTGGGGGAGCTGTTGGTCTAAGATCCCATCCTTAGAAGTGAGAAACTCTACACACTAGTTCCATAGATGCTTCCACCTCCATGAGGAAAACATGCCCCCTCTAAGAACCTGCTTGATTGCTTTCCATAGGATCATGGAATAACGTGGCTCCTTTAAGCAAAAGCTTATTACAAAAATAAAACAAAAAAAGCCCCTTTCACCCATACCCATCAGCTTCTGGAAAACCTCACAGGAGGGGCCTTTACAGGGAACAGGCAGAAGAACAGCATAGGACAAGGCTTTCTTCTCCTGTCAGTAGGCATTTTGGGGCACACTACCCAGTTCTAATCTTACCCCCACCTCCAAGCAAGAGGTTGCATGAGTACTGTCTCTGAGCGCTATCAGAATGGTGCTTTGCTCGTATTCCTGGTTTTGTCATAGCAGTTTGCTGCTTCTTCCTGGGGTTTATAATTCTGTTATCCCAACAGGGATCAAAGCAACAAAATAGCCACTGCTAACTGCACAAAGAGTGAAAATCCACGTGGAACTCAGCTCCCTGAATTCTATCTTCCCATAAAACTGGCTACTAGACATGATTCTGCTTTCTTTCCTGTAAAAGAATGCCTTAAAATTGTACTGTATTAAATGAAAACAAAACATGAACAAACAAAACATGGTTGGAAGAGACCTTAAAGATCGTAGTAGATCTTTAAGGTCTCTTCCAAGCCAAACCACTCTATGATTTCTAGGGAGTTTTACCAGTGCTGCTCTAATTTACTTAGATTATAACATTCCCCATCCCTATTACTTTGAAAATGTTACTTCCAGACAAACCTGACAAAACAAAACAGTCTCAATGCTACTTTACCCAACCTCCAAACACAAACTTTAGAGATCGCAGTCAAATATGACAGTCTGTTTTGGCAAAGCATGATATTTCACATCTATCCAAGTTGTGCACCACGAAACAGGTATCCTAAGCAGTAACAACCCAAAAATGGACAGAATGTTTTAATGCAAAAATGGATAAAACCAGTCCTTTTGCTATTTGTCCATTTTCTTTTTCTTGATGCAGCATTTACAAATAAGCCATAAACAATGCTGAGACAAGAAAAAGGAAGCTGAACTAACAAAGCATACGACAGTAAACAGCTTATCGGCATCAGCTGTAGCCCTCTCTCCCTGCCTCATTCACATTAAAGGAGATCTAGCATTTACAGCGTGTGGGAAAACACACTTCAAAGATTTGAAGCAGAGTCAATAAGAATGTGAAAATTACCAAAGTCCACATACAGGCAGGGAGATATGAACAGTCATTATCTGTGCAACTCAGCTGGAGAAAGCGTCTCAAAAGCAGGCAGTGAGAAGCGACAGGACTGCAAAGCAAGCTCAGAACAGGCCTTTCTGTCCCATCTTTCCCAGATGAGATGACCCGGCAGCCCAGGCAGCGCCTCAGCGCACCACAGGGAATAATGCATCACAGTCAGGGGCCAAGCTGCTTTCCTCCCGCAGGACACATATTCAGAACACAAATAACTGTACCGTGTACCTATAGATATCCCAGGTTTGGATGATGCAATCCTATGGGTAGTTTTCAGTACATCTTTTTTTTTAACCTCTGCTAAAATGAAAGGCCTCTATTACACAAGTGAATCTTGCTGTTCCCCTGCAGCAGTCACCTTAAGAAGTCTGGATTCTAAACTACTAATATTTATATGAATAAGAATTGCCTTTTAGCATATAAATTTGTAAGACAATAGAGAACTATCATTGATCAATTTCTGAATATATTTGATCTATAGTTTGAAGCTATTCCTATAACCACCAATGCTGGTTTTCTTAGAAAAACAATTCTTTCTGTGCTGTCTTACAGTTTTCAAGGGACACAGATGCAAACCACTGATGCACTTTCTGTTCTAGCTCTGCATAGGAAGTTAGAGGAGATGATTGTTCCGTTATCACAATGTTTACTCCAGTTATGCAACTACCAGATCAGC
>JAUMJM010000001.1:22187500-22262500 GCA_033558235.1 Neomorphus geoffroyi | reverse complement strand
TTATAAATCATTATATTTTCAGCGTGAAATTACTTCAGTTAAAATGTTAATGCTGCGGGTACAGATGTCATGTTTTGCAGAGCAATTGTAATTTTCTTTTTTCAGATGTAAGGAAAGCACTGGATGATTTGCAAAAAGTCATGAAGAATTTTGAGTCTCGAGCTGAATTCACCGAAGATTTGCAGAAGATGAGTGATGTGAGTGTCTGGGTTGGGCCAACCGATTCTGTAATATTTTTGGAAGTCTGGAAAAAGAGGCATATTCAGATTGGTAAAAGAGTATAAATAATGTAGCCATTTCTGTCTTGCATATCCCTGCATTTGCTTCTTACACAGTGTTTTAAACAAATTGGGGCTGTTAATAAGCATAAACCAGTGCATTTAATAATCCCAACTTCCCATCTTCTCAATTAGGCTGCAGGTGAATTTGTGGACATAAGAGAAGAAATTGAAGATGATAGCATCGAAACAAAAGGTAAAAGATTTAATAATACACATATGTTTTGAAGTACTAGTAAGCAAAATATTCCTTATGTAGGATTAATGCTCCTTACATGGAATTGACTAAATTATTTCATTTTACTGTTTCTTTTACATTAAAAAATATTTTTATTCAAATTAAAAAGTACAAATCTGAAGGTGTGAGAAGGATTTTGTCCCTCAGTTTCACTATGGGATGCTGTGATACCCCTCAGTAGCCATCAGCTGAACGTATCTAGGGGATCTTTTTCTTTGAAGAGTCTACATTGGGAATTTGAAGTTTTGTAGAAGAAAAGAGGTAGGAAATGAAATGTGCTGGTCTGGAGACAGAACTAGAGAAGAAATTTTTTGCATCGAAGTCTTAAGTTTTACAACAGAAGAAAAACTGGAGAACTCTGGCTCTGCTTTTGGGTGAGAGCACGGAGAGTCAGCAGGGAGGGGAAGGAGCACGGGCAGGGATGGGATATCAGTGGGCAGCAGAAACGTTGCTGTCGCTGGGGCCTTTCACTGCCAGTGACGAAACAGATGCGAAAACCGTCTCAGCGTGCGGGTCTTGCAAAGGTTTCTGGAGCAGAGACTTCCTGAAGATTTCTGGAGAGGCCACTGGGAAACAAAGGCAGTCGTGCTAAGGAACTGGGTACGTGCTGTGCTGCCTGAGGTGGTGCTTGGTAGGTAAGAGTCGGGCAACGCTGGTGGAAGAAGTAACTCTACAGTCTAAAAATTCTATGGCTTGGACATTTTGAGGAGGAGGAGCAGTGTGTGACTTGCAAAGCGCTAGGCTGGGAGTTCAGTTGTGTGTTCTTCTGGGATAACCCACAATATCCTGTGTGTGGCAGGGCTGGCTAAGGGCTGTCGGCTCTGGGTGGGTGTCGTTGCTGAGTGGGAGGAGCGACGTCCTGGGAGATGCATCCCGTTGTAGCAGTGTTCACACACAGCGAGCTCTGGGTGCCAGGTCAGCCTTCCTGCAGCATTGTTGTGTCCTAAACTTCCGTCATCATTATCGTCCTCTGAAATCATCTTAATTTTTGCTGAAAATGTGCAAGTGGGAGTTAGGGACATTTTCTGTCGGAACCAATCTGTACTGAGGCTGAGGGAGAAGTAGCTAGAACAACTTAGTGATTATTTCGAGGCAGGCTAGGCTTTACCAGCCTGGGAATTGGATTTGTTTCATGGCAGTGGGCTCTGTGTCTGAGGAAGACAGAAACAAATATCCTGAGCATCTCATTAATTTATTTCTGTCTCTTCATTCTTCTGGATTTTAGTATTTCACTTTTTTTTGTTCATGTCTAGTGGTGCTTTGTACTAACACTGAGTAAGCACAGCGGGTACTGGAGCAGCAAGTGGTTATTGGTTGTCTTTGAGATGTGACCTGGCTTCCTGACTGACAGGCGTTCTGTTAGAATTTGGAGGGAGAACCACCGGCACAGTGAAGCGCTTGCTGGTGGTCGGGAAGCCTTGTGCTTCCCTTGGTAGTCAAGTCGGTGGTTAAGAGTGAAGGGTGACAGAAAAAAATGGGGAGGATGCAATCTGAAAATCAAATTGAAATAGATTGTTAACTAATCCTTCCAAATTTTATTTATTAATTTTGCAATTATACCAAATTAAATTCTCACAAGCTACTCTGATTGCTCGGCTTACCTCAATTTATATTCAAATCTCAGTAAAATACATTTCAGCCTTTTCTTAATGAGATGGTGAAAAACGCTATCCCATGGAAGAGTCAGGGACACGCATTCCAACATTACTTACAGTCACCTGTTTGCTTTTTAATGTTGCCACTGAATTTGTATTTAACTCAGGATTAAAGTATAAGCTGACTTATTTGAATAAGGATAACTTTAAGCCACGAGTTCCTAAAAATTACAAAAATGGCCACACAATTGGTTAATAGAAAGAGGTTTTAAAACCTGAAGGATGCTGACTAGCATAGACATTGTGTTGCACAAAGCAGAGGTTCGTAAAGCCCCACAATGATACTGGAGTCCCAGTACGGCCAAAATGCTGGGTGCATTTGTGGCAGTGGTGGGAGGGAAAGGGTCCTCACCCCTGCCAAGAGGTGCTGGTGCTGAGGGGGAACCTGTGTGGGACAGTGAAGCCCCCGGGAGCTGCTGATCTCGAGGAGCGGGGGATTGGAGCAGCAGCCCTGCCCTTGGCACAGGCAGGGCTGGAGCGCTGCAGGCGTTGGCGGGCGGTTTGGTCCTGATGTGCCAGACAGCACTCAACAGAACAAGTATTCCCCATCCTCGGAGGATGCACCATTTAACCAGGTAGCAAAGCTTTTAAATGCCAGCGAGAACTTGTCGGTGACTGCCATTTACTTACAAGTGTCCATCTAGGGTCACCTCTGCAGCTTTGAAGGGGGTTATGTTGATTAAGGCTGGGCTTTGTATGCTCTTCTGAGTGGGTCTTTTTCACCAAAATAAGTGGTTCATAACAAGTGGGTCTTGGTCCGATTTCCCTGATGACTCTGGAGATCATTTTTAATGATCTTCACTGTAAACTTAAAAAAATACAACCCAAACCAAAGAGACTCTGCTCTTTAAACGTAGGCTGCTTTGTCTGAAATGAGCTAAAGTACAAACTGGGTTTGTTTTCCCAGTTAATAACGTGGGCTGTTAATGGGACAGCGAGCAAATGTCACATTCATGTGTTGGTCTCTATCAGAGCAAGTCAACGTCCAGTGTTTGGCACAAGGGGTAAAATACTCCACGCTGTAATAAAACCGTCCTGGGCTCAGCGTCTCCTGCTTTGGGAATAGTCATCTCTGCTTTCCCTCAGCATTCCTGCAACATCCAGAGCCTGTTATCCCGTGCCGGTGCTCTGGTTCCTTGGTAGTTTCACTCAAACAGTTAAACCATCATTTGAAATGGGAAATGTTCCTCCCATATTCCATAATTCCTTTGTGGGTTCCCCCCTGCCAGTGTGTTTTGTTGTGGGTTTTTTGTCAATTCCTTTAATAATTGCATCTCATTTTTTGTTACACAGGAAAATACCGAACTGCTCACAAACCTCATTCAAAGCCAAAAGTATCAAACGTTTTTGAGGTAGATTTTGCAGCAAATGGAAGTGATACAAAATCGACGGGCCGCTTCCAGTCAGAGGAGGAGCTGTGGGCCCGCTTGGAAGAGCTCGAGCGACAAGAAGAGCTCCTGGGTGAACTGGACAGGTACAGCACTGCCATAGCGCAGTCAGGTTTGGAGTTGGGAAGGCTGCAGGGAGGGGTGGGATTCTCACAGGGGAAATCACTGTAGATGCAACCAGCTGGTGGGACTGGAGCGGGGAAATTCTGACCGGTGGAAGAAGGAGGGAACACGAGCACAGCATTGCTGCACGGCCAGGGGTGCTGAACTCTGCCCCTGGGCCACCATGGCAGCCCAGCGTCACAATGTTTTTCCTTTAAGATGGTAGAAAAGGGGAAAGTAAAATCCATTTTCCACAGGGTAGGAGACCGCATCGTTTACAATGTAGGAGTTACGCATCCAGTGTTTAACGACATCCTTGGATCTGTTCTGATCCTAAAGCAACACATGCGTTACTGGCCAGCATGTCCCAGTTTTGGTGTTTCCCGTAGTCAGTCTTCCAGACTACAAGAAAGATTCCACAGCCTGGCTGTGGAATGTTGTACCTGGGGAAAGAAAAGCGTGCGCAGGCTTCTTCGTTATTTTGTACGTCGGTGTCTCTCAAGAATACGGATTGCCTCAGTTCACTGAGATAATTTTCATTTCATAGGATGCCTGATACAGTTGAGACAACTGGAGAAGACACGACCTCCTCTGAAGAGGAGAAGGAAGACAAGAGAACAGATCTGAACGGGATGTATACAGCAGGAGACTGTATTACTCAGGGCAACTTCCATAAAGAAGTAACAAATTCAGACTTGTTTGGTGGCCAAGTTAATGGCTCTACTTATTATCACAGTGATGACGAAGATGACATAGATGTTGGAGATAACTCTGTTCCAACTATTTTTTTCTCTCACACTGTTGAACCTAAAAGGGTTTGTATTTTGTTATTTTGAATCTCAAGAGATTGCGTAAAACATATCTAAACCAGAAATTTGTAGATCATGTAGATAATGTAGGGTGATAACTGTAGGTGGCATTTATTTGGATTTTTTTCAAATGCTTGAAACCCACTGTTTAGATCCTATAGCTTCAAATATCGTATTAAGAATTGCCTTCAAATATACACCTTCCGACTGTCATAAATCTACTGTCCTGTTTAGGAGTTCTTAAAATCAGTTTTTGCTAAACTTGAAACTGACTGTTGAGCAGGGTTTGAATAAGCAGATTTTCTTGTAGTAGATGCAAAATGTATGCACAGTAGTGCACAGAAATGCTCCAGCCTAGTGCAAGTGATAAAGAATAAACAGGTCACACCATGAATGTTGCCATTCATAAATTTGTTTAACTTATCTAAGCTTTGTAGTCACCAGTGGCTTGGGGAATGTCAGAGGGCAGTTGATGTGCACCTGGTGATTGTTGATTTTATGGTCTAGACCATCATTTGTGTTCAATTTTCAGGTAAGAATAAACACAGGAAAAAATACTACTTTGAAATTCAGTGAGAAGAAAGAAGAGGCCAAGCGTAAAAGGAAGAACAGCAATGGCAATGGCCATGCGACTCCGGAACTGCCTAACATCAAAACCCCAGCAGACATTTACCGGTGTGTAATTTATAGCATTGGCTTGTAAGTTTTCCCCTTCGCAGACCTTCTCTTTTCATTCCTGTCCATCTGCAGTATGAAACCAAGCTGCTGTTTCCTGAAAGAAACAGCTGGAACTGAATTTACCACTTAAAAATGAAAGTTTGTGGCTTCTGCCCGGTTGCCATGCTTTCATATCCATAAAATATTTCTGAGCTTAGAATTTCCTTTTCCAATGAGCAAGTCATCACTTAACGATTTTTTCTGAGCTTCTGAAGTGGAGGTAAATTTGCCAGGAGATGCCGTCTGCACGAAGGAAAGCAGCGGTTTGTTACGAGTTCCACTTGGTTCCATGTCATTACTTCTGTGTTTGTTTTCAAACGTAACTGCCCAGATCTGTGTCTTGTAATGCTCCCCCTTTCCCAGTTACTGATTGCTGGGCTTTGTCTCTCCCTTCCAGCATCTTCCGAGTACTCTCAGGTCTTTGCATAGCTCCTCTTGCATTCTCTCTCCCTGACTCTGGTCCATCGCTGTCTCTGTGCTCTGTAAAAGAAGTGCGTGCCTGTGGAAAACCTGAAAAGCAGTGCTGGGCTTAGAGGACCCTATCAGATACCAAACCGAGGTGATGGGAGAGTTCAAACCAGTGTTTAGGTTTGCAAAGGTGAACACAGACACACAGACACCTGTTGGATTGGGCCATTAACGCTTGTGAAGATCACACTGCATTGTATGTTTGTGTATTCAGGCTCCTAAATACCTTTAAAAATGTGTCACAAAGTGTGAGAAGTTAAAACCTACCCTGTAATTATGGTTGCTGGCGCTGAAAGGGTTCTTTCATGGTGCTCTCCCTGAGCTCCGCAGAGGACCTCCATCTTCCATAGAGGTACACAAGTGTTCCCATGAACGCCTGGTGAATAAAGCTGTTAGGAAGCAAGTAACGCCCTTACAGCTCATCCAGTCATTGACCTTCTCCTTCCTGGGTTTGGTAAAATTTGCACCGTCTTCTAGTGCCACTCTTTCTCCTCCACCCACCACTGGCTTCTTGAAGTCATGGAGATGGAGGCCTCTCTATCAATTTAGAGTCCCTGAAGACTTGAAAAGTGTCTTCGTGTTGATCTGATTGCAGATTTTTAAAAAAAAGTATGCTGATTTTTAGAATTGATTTATTTATTTTTTAGCTGAAAGCAGCAGATTATGGCACTTGTCAGGAAAAACCTTCCTCCCTTCCGTGTGTGATGAATGTTTCCAGCATTTGGTTTTATATTCCACATACAACAAGGACTTCAGTCTGGAAAACCTCCCATCATTGGGATCTTCTGTTTCTCTTTACAGGAACAACCCTGGCAATTGTTTAGTTTACCTTTTTTCTAACTTTTTGTAGCTCACACTGTTCTGTTTTCCCACACTTTCCAAAGCACTGCATGTTTTCTGCTGAAAGCGTAGACCAACGTCGTGCTCGAATAAAGGGCCTGACAGTGTTTGCTCTGCAGAACTGATCCTTGTACGCTGGTAAATAAAATGCCTCTAAAGGTACAGCCTCGTAGTTCTGCAGCGAAAAAGTTGGGAAAGCACATCATAATTAATTTGTACAAAAGACAAAGCAAGATCACTGTAAATTTGTCATCTGATCCTGAAATAGTTTATTAAAGCTAACATTTTCCTTTGCAGAGTCTTTGTTGATGTTGTGAATGGAGAATATGTCCCTCGTAAATCAATTCTGAAGTCTCGAAGCAGGGAGAACAGTGTTTGTAGCGATACCAGTGAGAACAGTGCTGCTGAGTTTGATGACAGACGAGGAGTTCAGAGGAGTGTTAGCTGTGATGAAGCTACTCAGAGTGACAACAGCGAAGGCCTGCTGGAGGAGGAGGAGGAGGAGGGGCGGCAGCAGCTACCAAAAAAGCTTCCTCCCTCTTCAGGGACAACCGAGGTACAGTTTTTAATTAATTATTGATTGTTCGCAGGGATAAAAACGAGAAATTCAATGACTTCAGTTGCCTATGCCATCAATTTGATTTCTTTAAAATAATTTTTGAGCTCGTACCCAGTTGGCTTCAGCGGGACGTTCACAGGTGACGAGCGTCTGTCGTAGGCGTCCCCAGGAAAGAGGGGAAGGGACGAGGCTGGTGGCTTCCACCAGCACTGGGGCTCTTCTGTGAGGATCTGAGCGAGGGGTCCCGTGCCAGTGTTACTGACACCAGTGTCACGTCCGCTGGGTCATCCTGGAAGTGTCACTGTGGGATAGACAGCAGGATTCAAATCGAGACACATCTGTGCTTTGGAGTTGATGAGAGGGAAGAGTTGACTCCCGGTTACCAGTGCTGCCCAGCAGCTATGCAGCCCGTTTCCAGGTGGTGGTTTTAAGTTGTAAACCACACAAATACGAACTGAGTTGCCAAAGGCAGAGGGATTGCCCTGTGGAAGGAAGCATTGCATCTCTACTCATCCCATTCCAGACTTGTGCCATTAACAATCCCAAACAAATCCGGTTTTCCAACATTTGGAAAGTTCAGGGCTTCCTGATAAAGGAAAGAGTCTGTACAACGTAAGGGATAACGTTCAATTCCTTAGTGACAGGGTGAGTACAAGAATTAAATGTGACCTCTGCACTGAATTCATGGCACAGAGTATTCCTCATTTCTGCTTTGTAAGAACTTGTAAGAATTTTTTAAATGAGATGAAATTGACTTTTCCATAGTTCCCAGTGCAACTGGCAAGTTTGAGGAAAACTCTGTTTTTAGAAAAATTGTTTTTGACAAATTATTTCCTCAAAAAAGCTATTGTTTGTCCTCCTTTTTCCTACTAACGCTCCAGACGAATCTGGGCAGGGTGAGAAGATCGGTGGTGGAAGATCCATCTGCAGAGTTAGCGCTTCATGGTGCCTACTTTCTGCAATGTATTTGCTATATTTTTATAGAACATCTGGGTACACGTTAGGTCTTGCCCATCAATCCATGTTCTGAATATCCAGGTAGACCTGACTTCTTCAGTGCTGCTGCTTTGCTGTGCGTTGGTTTTGTGGGTGTTTCAAATACGTTACCACTTCCAACACACTAACTTCTTTTCCTTTTATTTCTAATTCTACCCTGATCCTCATCAGCTGTGTTTTAGAATCATAAAATAGAATCAATAAGGTTAGAAAAGACCTCTAAGCTCACATAGTCCAACTGTCAGCCCAACCCCACCGTGCCTGCTAAACCATATCCCGAAGTGCCACGTCTACAGGTTTTATGAACCCCGCCAGGGGTTCCCTGGGAAGCTTGTTCCATTGCTTCACCACTCTCTCAGTAACAGAGTGTTTCCTAACATCCAGTCTGAACCTCTCCTGGCACAACTTGAGGCCATTTCCTCTCATCCCGTCACTTGTTACGTGGGAGCAGAGCCCAGCACCCACCTCACCACAACCTCCTCTCCAGGAGCTGCAGAGAGTCATGAGGTCTCCCCTCAGCCTCCTCTTCTCCAGGCTAAACAGCCCCAGGTCCCTCAGCCGCTCCCAGAACCCCTGTTCTCCAGCCCCTTCCCCAGCTCCGGTCCCCTTCTCTGGACGCGCTCCAGCCCCTCAATGTGTCTTGTAGTGAGGGACCTAAAACTGAGCACAGGATTCGAGGTGCGGCCTCCCCAGCGCCGAGGGCAGGGGGACGATCCCTGCCCTGCTCCTGCTGCCACCTCATGGCTGAGCCGAGCCGGGATGCTGGGGGCCGTCTTGGCCACCTGGGCCACTGCTGGCTCACGTTCAGCCACTGTTGAGCAGCACCCCCAGGTCCTTCTCTGCCAGACAGCTTTCCAGCCGCTTTTCTCCAAGCCTGGAGCCTTGCCGGGGGTTGTTGTGACCCAAGTGCAGGACCCTGGCCTTGTTGAACCTCATAGAGTTGACCTCGGCCGTCGTTCCAGCCTGTAATTTTGCTCACCTGTTTGTGACAACGAGCGTGCCGTTAGAACTGCATGGTTGTATGTGGGCATGGCTTTAGGCAGAATATGGCTATTGGAGCAGAAAACAAAGAACCACGGGGTTTTTTCAAGTCCAGCAAGAGAAGAATGGCTGGTTTGTTGTGCTTTGTTTTTCTTGGTAACCGAGTTATGAAAAAGCAGAACTAAGCACAGTTAATAAATCTGGTGTGCATTCCTTTGTGCCCAGTGTGAGCATCGGACCTTGGATGTAAACTGCTTCCCCTTGGCCTTAGGCATTCTGAAGTTTCTGTTTTCAATACACAGTAGGGTGATTTGTTCTTAAATATGTTTATGAAAAGTAGTTCTGAGTTGCTTTTTTTCAGTGTTTTCCAAGAACCACGGTCATTTCTTAGCAGAGTTAAGAAGGATTAAGTCATATAATCAGCTGCATATAAACTATCATTTTTAAACATTAAATGTTTTTATTTGACCTTTTATAGAGAAGTGGTTGGAAGCGAGTGTGCCGTTCTCTTAAACATAAATTGCCTTTGCCATTTTTTGATCATATTTGGTAAGGAGAAAAGAACAAAAAGACTACGTGCCTGCCAGTTTGTGTGCAGGCTGTCAGCCTGATGCAATTAGAAGATATTAAGTCATAAACTATGACGTGTGATGGAAATGCCGACATACTCCAACTTTGCAGGATCTCTCCATCTCTTACCCCAAACGCGGCTGTATGTTACATCAGCTGGGTTCTTGAGCGCGTGTCAGCGAGGAACCAGATTTTTAGATCATTTATGCAGTAGGAATGAGATTAAGTAATACTTTTAAGACACCGTCTTTCATTCAGTCGTCTATGAAGACACAGTATTTTGAGGTTAATTACAATTTGGTTACTTATGCAAGGAACAGGGATTGATTTAAAGATATTTCTTTACTTTTAATCAAAAGAAATAACAATCCTAATCAGGCTAATATAGGGTAATGACCTTATGGGCATAGCTTCCCATTAGCATTTTATGAGCTCATTGTGAGCGTTCTCTTCTATTGCAGGCATTTTCCGGAACCGTTGTAGAAAAGGAGCCTTTGTCTCCCTCCTTCACGGCACACCCAGTCATGGCTCACCCCGTCCTGCCCACCATTCTGGAGCGAAAATCCGAGGAGGTTTTGTCTGAAGCATCGGAAGAACCTACAAAGAGGATCTCCAAATTCAAAGCTGCCAGAATGCAGCAGATTACGTAGGTCCTTCTCGTTGGCCGAGCTGGAGTCCTCCTGCCTGGCTTGCGTTTGTTGGGATGAGGTAAAGCGTTCCACCTAGCTGCTTAAAACGGTGTCCAGTCTTAATTTGGCATCAGTTATCATTTAAACCTTTATTGGCAACTTTAAAAAAGAGAAGTTCAGTCTCGGAACTCCTGAGTATTCCGCGTCTTACCTTGTCCCTTTCCGTGTCTGCTGTCAGCACCTTTGTATATGTTTGCCTTATGATAGCAGCATTGGGTTCTTTCTCCCAAACTGTTCCTTACATACATTGTTTTTGTGTTTAAACCTAAATACAGGCAGTTTGGTGCCAGCTGTGATGTTCTCCGTACCATATGGACCATTTTAAGGAAACTTTTCACATTTCAAATAGATTCACCGATTATATCGCATTACTTGCTTTAGCATTTTAAGACTCACTTGTATTCACATTGTCGTAGGGTTTGCAACTAGGTGTCTGCTACAAGGTTTTTTCCTTCTTTCAAACCTCTCTGGTTTCTCCCTGTACAGATCTATAAAACGCTGGGTTCATGTACATTGCAGGGAAGTTTCTTTGATGGAAAAGGGTATTTTGTAAAATTAAATTTTCAGTAAAAAGGCTGTGAAAATTGTGTGTTCTTTGTCGCTTTACTACTAATTTGGAAACATCACGGAGAGGTTTTTATTTTGAACTTGCAATTCTGGCTTGAAGTGTTCGCTACCACATGGACAGAAAAGCAGTCCATTCTCTTCAGCCTTTGTGTTTTAACCTCCTGCTAATGAGTGCCCATGGAAATTGAATGCTCTTAAGGAGAAAAGCACAAACTCGGACTCCGATTACAAAATCTCGTTCTTTTGTATACTCAGAAAACATTGTAATTGTCTTGGGAATGCCCAGAGGGAGTCAGCACTGAGGAAAAATGTCTTCATGCTTCAACTTTTATTTCAAAACGCAGCGGCACTGCAGCACTCAGGGTGCAGTTCTGCGTCTCCTCTTGATGGACAGCAGTCCCGGCTGCCCGAGTCGGAGCCCGGCAGCTCCCGCCTGTCCTCGTGCCATCCCCACCTTGTTGGGGCCATCCTTGGATGATAACAGGCGACCGAGCAGGGTTTAAAAACCGAACTGCTGGGTGTGAGTTTGGGGGTTCCTGTGTGATTGCGGTGTTTGAAGCTGGTGAGTTCCCACATCTCCTCACAGCGAGTCTCTGTCAGCACAGAGAGAGGGGTGACGTGTTGAGCAAGGACAAGGCACACCGCTGGCAGGGGGCACAGGAAGCTGGAGTACCCTAGACTGGTGCTGCTCCCCAGCTGGTGCCATCGATCCACAGCCTGAAGAGTGGGGCAAAGGGCCTGGAAGGTGTGTGGAAGGCTTTGCCTTTGGCTGCGGTTGTGTGGCTTCGCAGGCCACCAGCAGCCAGGGCTCCAGACCTCGGCCGTCCAGGAGCAGGGGGACAGCTAAGGCCATTTCCTCACCTTCCCCTATAACCAGTCCTTGTGCTCGTTGTCCTTTGCTGTCCGAGTGCAGCAGATGAGCTCACAGCGAGCTTCATGCCTTGAACTGCATCGACAACTCCCCCTTTTTCAAGATTTTTTTCTCTCCATGCCGAGAAGGGAAGGGGAGGCATTGGGGATTCTTTTTCTAAGGTGGCTTTTGAAGAAAGCTGTGCGCCCTCCATGCCCGCCGTTCCCTGCTCCGTGTTGGGAAGGTGGCGTGGTTTTTTGGGGCATAAGACACTTGGGCATGGACTTTGAGGGGGGAGTAGCCAGGGTTGCTGCTGAGCCCACCGAGGCCACGGGGCCGTGTCTCCCCAGTCCGGAGCAGCCCAGGGGTTGCTGAAGGACCAAGCACAGGGAAAGGTGTGCAGCCCTCCCATGCCCCACGCTCGCTGGCGGGGAGGGAGCCATCTCCGTTCCAAGCAGATCCCAAGAATCACGTTGAAAGTGTTAATGATTAACTTGATTCATGCTCAGATGCGGGGTTTTTTAAAGCATATTGCATTAGTACTAAAATAAGCCATCAATGCCAGTCCACCCTCTATTCATGGCTAAATATTTAAAGGAGGTTATTTATAGCTTCTTTAATGAATTCTTGGCTAAACAAAATGAAATTATGTCCTAGAAAAGTAGAAGCTATTTTGTAACCAGAACAGTGCAACTGTAAAATATAGTTCCATGAATATGTATTTTAAATAACAAGGGGTTGAGATCCAAGACTGCCAGACATGGGTAATTAGAGGGAAAAGAGAGAAAGGGAGAGAGAGAGAGAGAGAGAGAGAAAAACCCCTTTAAAAAGATTTATTTAGATATCGTCTGAAATACTTCCCACTTCTAGTTACTCCAACAAAACCAAATGCCCCTTGTCACCATAGATCAGCTTCAAATCCAAATTAATTCTTTACTTGTTTTCTTTCCCCACCCCCCACCCCCTTTTTTCACCTCTCTGCTCACGGGAAAAAGTAGGATAAATGCACCTTGGGTTTTAATGAATTACGGCCTCAGTTCAGGGGAGCATCCTTACTCAGGAATGCGCTTTGGCATGTGCTTATGTCTCAGAGATTTTGCAGAGAAGAATGGATTTAACCGCATGCTTAAAACTAAAGCACATGAGTGTTTTCCCTAATATCGAGCCCGGCTGTGCCTGCACCCTTTTTACCGCGCATTTTATTGTCAGAGAGTTTCCAGGCTGGAATGAGCCTTCATCCTCGGGCTCTTCACTTGGGCTTTACCCGCAGATTCACCGTGCGGTGCCTGCAGCAAGAAGAGGTGGCTGTGGGGCTTCTGGAGAGTGTGTGCAAATGCTGAACAAAAAATAAAGCTACCAGAGCAGTTAAAGAGTGACAGAGTGATCCTGGGAAGGCCCAGGTTGGCAAAGGACTTAAGGGCTGCTACGAAGTCCAAGCTAGCAAGCAGGTGCGATGGCCACCGACGCACGGGTGGAGCAAACACCAGGATGAAGCGGCGCTGCCCCAGGTTTGAGGCATGTGGGGGTCCTGCTGGTGAATTAGTGCTGCTGTGAGTGCCTCGGCCCCCAGTGCTGCAATTAGAGATTTGATTCACTTAAATAACAGTGAGGGTTGAGTTTAATCCATTTCTGAAACACCTTGGTGGCTTTTCTTGCTGCTGCCGCTGGAAGGGCTCCTCATCTGCCAGGGAGTGCTGCCAAGGGCTCCAGGCACGAGGCTGAGGGAGCGGGGTTTGGATCTTCCTGGTGTTCCCTGAGATTTTGTGTGTCTTCAGCAGGAAGGATGTGGCCGGGCTGGGGCTCGGGAGGCTTTAGCAGCCGCTCACTGAGGTGGGACAGGACTGCACATGCTGGAAAGAGCCCTGTCCCCAGGTCCCCAGCCCACTGAAGCACGGGCGAGCATCACCAGGTGAAAGCGCAGCCAGGGGTGACTTCACAGGCGGGTGGAAATGCAGCAGAAGAAAACAGCAGGGAAAGGCATCATGGCACAAGGAGCTGTTGGTCCTGGTGCGTTTTGGAAGGGAGGAGATGAGGGAAACATTGGTGAAGGGATGAGCAGACGGTCAGAATGATAGTGGCAGTGAGCTCTGCCCTGCTGTGCCCCCCCTGCCCACAGCTGCCCCACGCAGGGCCCTGACTGCATCAATTATGCACTGCAAACTCCCTGCCATCCCTCATTGGGAGGCACGTTTGACTCCTTAATCTTCCTTAATTGGCCACAAATAAGTTGGGCACCTGCCTCTACCCGGTGGAAGGGGTTGTGGGAGGGAGCTGCTTCCCCTCTGAAGCTGGGTGACCCCTTGCCTGGAGAAGCTGGAGCAGAAGGTGATGGATGTTGCGTGGTGAGTGCAGTGGGGCTGCGCTGGTAGCTGTGGGCTTGGCGTGGGTCAGCAGAGCCTGGGGCGTGCGCGTGGAGGTAAACTGGGCTTATTTCCCTCTCTCCTGCAAGGCTGGTTGCACTTAGCACTTCTCATTGCTCACTAAGAGCATCTAAAGCAGCAGATTTCTGCATGTTTCAAGAGTGTCTAACCCAGCTGTTTTAGCTGTTCATTTTAACAAAGTGATTTATGTTGCAAAAAATGAGCTGGGATTAAAAGAAATCAGATGTGTGTATTTGGTATGCAATATTTTTGTATTACAAATAGCTCCGTTCTAACCCACATTAACCCCATGATATGTGAATTTTGCCAACTCCCGCTGTGTCTTTTAAATCAAATCCAGTAAATCACTCCGAGCGTTCTAATTTCTAAACAAACTGGTCTTCCAAGAGAAGTCCTCTCGTACCGCATGGCGAATGAGACAACCCAAGACGAATGGCGCGTCCCTGTTGATGGTGGAGTTTAACTGGTGGAAAGCGCCTGATAGAAAGCAGCTGGGACCGGTCCCAGGGCTGCTTGGGTGTGGGCACCACCTCTGGGTCTTTGCCTGGTGCTGCACGCGTGGGCTCTGCTGGTTTTTCCTGCGCCCACTGCATTTTCCAGTGCCCGTTCTCCCATGCGGGGCTGCAGGTCTCCACGCGTGCCGGCAGGCAGCAGCGCTGAGCAGCAGCGGCTCCGGAGAGCTGCCAGTCAGCACTGCTAATTTATTATTCATTTCTGTTATAGGTGGGGTGTGCAGACAGTTACAGTAATAATTACCAAGACTGGAGCGTTTCCTAGGCAACAGGGTTTTTTTTCCTTCATTCATGCTGTTGCCGAGAGTGTGCCTGTAAAGCATGACATCGCGGTATTCGGGGGTTTGTTGCCCTCCCGCTGCTCCAGGTTTGAGGTTACTTACAGCATCACAAGGTGCTCTCGAGCATCAAAAGCTCAGGCTGGGATTAAAGCGCACGGGCAACGCTATCGCCAAGTCTTGCTTTCTCCTGTTTCACTTCTAAGTAATGAGGTTATAAAAATGCAAATGCCAGCTCGGGGTTGTTAATAACTAATATTGGGATGAATTCCTGCAAGTTGTACAACATTTTTAGTGAGGGAGCCCAGAGCCAGGTGAGGCGGCTCCCGGTGTTTTACGACAGTCTCGTGAAAATAACATTTGCAAAAAAAAAAAAGGGGCTTGGGGCTTGATCCAGCCTGCCGGCGTTGCGCGTCGTAAATCAATGGGACCCGCTCCATGCAGCTAAGGATGAGGTGGTATTTGTTGTTTATCCCTCTTTATGGTAATGATTCGTGAGGAGGAAGGGGCTGTGTCCTTCCTGAAGGAGCAGGAGTCATCCTTGATGTGGTAATGGAGCAACAGAACCCACATCTCTTATCGGAGATCCGTAAAGGATCTGCATCCTCCCACACTTCCAGCCTTACCGGAGTGCTCATTTTCAGACACTTACATTGCACAGGGATGAAAAGTAGTGTTTTTCCACCCCTGCCCCGTGAGACAGCGGGGGTTCATGAGGCGATCTTGCGCCGAGATGGGGCATTTTGAAGTACGATGCTAAAGTGTGATTGCATCTAGAAAGGTTGTCACCCGCCGGCGCGGTACTGCTCTCGGAAGGGTGGGCTGTGATTAACGGGGCGACCCGGCCGGTGCTGTGCCTGGGGATCCCGGTTGCTCTGTGCAGTTTGAGCTCTTGGAAAGGTTAATGGTGATGCTAAAGCAAAGCAATGAGCCCCCAGCCCCCCAAACACAGTGCTGATACATCAGAACTCTCTTCCCAGCTGCCCTCTGCGTGCAGCCAGCTGCGCCCTCTCTGGCAGTGCCTGCCTTGCCCCTGCTCGGGTGGCAAATGCTGAGTTCCAGGCCAGGCCGGGTCTTGGGGAGCCAGTGGGGAGAGGAGAGTCCAGGTGGGATCTGAGCATCCCAGAGCCGCACGGCAGCGAGCGCGGTGCGGGGCTGGAGCCAGCCCGCAAACCCTGGGCAGTGGGGGGCTCCCTGCATGGGCATGGGCAGCAGGACCTGCCTTTGGCACGGGGTGATGCTGCAGGTGCCGCTGCCATGGGTGCTGCTCCGGGCTCTGCCGTGAGCCCCTCTGCAGCCTCCCTAGTGATGTCTTCTCAAACCCATAGCAGCCCCCATATTGCACCCCCAAAATTCATCTCGGCCAGCAATCCCCACCCTGGTCCCCCTGGCGCCGAGTGAGTACCCAGGGGTGCGGGGAGTGACTGGGGCTGCGCCGCCAGGAGGTGCCTGGGCGAGCTCCCTGCCACCCTTCAGTTCTCACCAGTGCGAATCAGTTACACGGACTCCTTCAGATCTGGATTTAAGTTTTAAAGAAAGCTTCAAGTTACCTCAAAATAGCTTTGTAATTATTTTAATAACTTGTGTGAGCAGGAACAATACCCACAGTGTCAATTCTGGCTTGCAAAATGTTTTTTTCAACTGTTCTGAGGGAAAAACAGTGAACAGTTCAACAGCTTAAATACAAGCGAGTGGATCTCGGGAGATTAATCTGTCTGGTGTTCCTCAGGTAAAGACTTCTGCACAATTTAACAAAGGAAATAATTTTCCTATTTTTATAATGCATGTCTCTCTGTGGTATAAATTACTAAAACCATGCTGCTTATCCTCAGTAATGTTATAGATGCAGATAATTTACTGTGTATCGCGTTATCAGTTCATTAAAGAGATGCAATAAAATCATTATTTACTAAGAAACAGCAACCCTTGCAATATCTTGTCAGAGAAATTGGCTGATGCAGGAGGATCATATTTAAGCCCATATTCACAATAGCCCTTTAAACATTTCATCTGCTTCCCACTCGAGTTCGGCGGATGGAGCCAGTATTCCTGCAGCCCTTTGGAGGAGGCGGCAAAGTTGAGCGTGGCCCAGTTGGCCACCGTGTCGGGGCCCGATCTGGTGGCATTGCCCCCCGCTGCCCGGGTTTGGCCCCACTCTGGGTTTGGCTCTACCGAGAGGTTGCCAAAATATTAAGGGAGGTTTAGGCATTTCCTCCCCCATCCCCCTCTTCTCTTCTGCCTAAAGATTACTCTGCATCCTAGACAAAGGAAATATTTAAACTGTTAAATCTGAACAAAGATACAGTCTGCGTATGACTTCTCTGAAGCCCTATAAAAATTCTTTAAAATTGCCTATTCACTCAAATTTACTGAGTGTAGCAAAAATGTCAAAGGCATAAAGTCAGAGAAGATTGAATAAAATAATGCAGAAAGACAGATTAGTCATGCACAGACCCACACAGCCTTTCACAGCACACAATACCACTTTTTATTACCGCTCTATCTTTACAAAGACTATGTTCAATACATAGAGGATGATACATGGTCAGTCATGTAATCTGCCTTTGATTCCAAGACTCATTTATCTGGGCCCTTTTCACAAAGACATTGATGAGAGATTTCAGTGTTTTCAGCGCATTGTTTTATTTATCATATATAATGGCTGGGGGAAAAAAATAGGAATTATGTCACTGATCCTGCATAAAGGAGTTGTAGAAAGGACTCAGTCACAAAGTTTGCTAAAACACATAGCGGCTGGGCTCCAGCGCGCTCTTTTTTTTTCCCCAGCCCTGTCCCCCTCCTCAAGCCTTTGGAATACTGACAGCTGTCGGAAGCCCCGGAGCAGCCGCGCCGCCTGCTCCCACAGCCCTCCCGAGGCCGCCTGCGAATTGCCAAATTCGGGGGTTTTTTTGCTTTTAAATTTGAGCAATATTTTAATTGTTATTTTTAGCGATCCGGATTTATTATTTATACATTCACCAAAGAAAAGAGTCAGTCACAGTTTTGTATCTTGCAAATTTAATAAAGAACAGCCCTTAAGATAGAATTTCTCAGCCTGCCAGGATTGACAAAAGCCAGCTAATGCAGAAATGTCAACAGCAAACCTCATCAGCAGCCCCACCGTGCCTTGCAATCAAGGGGAAACCATGGCTTTACGTAAACAAGAATGTAAAGCTATCGAAATCTCTCTCCGTGGGTGTGGAGACCCTGCCCAGCACAGCTTGGCGCTGTGGGGTCGTCTCCGTGTGGGCACCCAGGGGTGAAGGCTCATCCCATGGGGTGGGGGTCAAATCTAACGCTTGGATACAGAGCAGGAGAGCAGGAGTGAGCCCGCTGGCGTGCTTGGGGTCCTTCCAGACTCGGAGCATGTGGGGCTGCTTTGCCCTGTTCAGCCACTGGCTTGGGGTGCAGAAGGAGATTTGTGTTCTGGGCAGTGATGGAAGGGGTTGGATCAACCCCTGACCCCACCCTTAATGCAGCCAGGGCCAGCCTGGGTGGGCAGCGCTGCCCGAGGCTGGGAGCCAGGTTTTATTGAGTACCGGAGCACCAGCCAGCGTGTGCTTGAACTGCATTCTTACTTCCAAAAGGTCTGTCAGGAGGCATCTCGGGTGCCTCCTTGCAGAGGGATGGTCTCCCTGGCAGAAGGTGGCCATGACCAGAGGCTGGGGAAGGGACCGGGTGAGCAGCAGCATGGTGGGAGGGAGCACGGGCACCGTGTGAGAGCATCCCTACCCAGTGCTGGAGGGCTGTGGTGTCTGGCCAACAGGGCCTGAAATAAGGGCCCAAACTCGGAATTAGCCATAATTCCAGCAGTTTTAGACCTCGAGCAGAGTCTCCGAGGGAGCAGGCAGAGCGACTGAGTTTGGAAATTATACAGAGGCTCTGCATACCCAGATCTGAGTTCTATAGGGCTGGCAGAGATAAATCACGGAGGTATCCTTGACAAATACCAGAGCTTCCACTCAGGGCACGGTGTTAACCCGCACTTAAGGCTGAGGCGCGTGATTTAGTGGGGAGAGACTTTGTGGCTAAAGAAAAATCTCTTGAGGAAAGGGAAGCGGTGGTGATGTCGGTGGAGCTGGGAGGGTTGTGCTGGCCCCAGGGGCCGAACACCCCAAGGCTGCCATAGGGACGTCCATTGCCAGCTGGGGACCACAGGGAAGCTCTGCTTGGATGGGGAAGAAAGGTGCTGGCGGTGGCTGTGGGGACCGGTGGCAGGAGGGGCTGCAACGCTGAGCTGGGACGCCTGCAGCCAGCTCGGTCCCTTTAACCACGGGGAGTGATGGAGAGCCCAAAGCTGCCGCTCTGCGAGGTCCCTGTAAAATAGTGCTGTGCAGCTGCAACTTAGATCGTGAGGAAAACAAAATGGGCCGACTGAAATGGAAACTTTTGTTACTTATAATGTTAATGAAACCAGTTTATCAGGCAGCGCAGAGGAAGTGGAATATTTAGTGCCATTTAATGTCTAATCATCAGCATTTCTTTGAATAAATCACATTACATTGTCTAAAACCTGAAAAGACGAAGCTGTAATAATTTTTAATATGTTGTAGTTTCATTAAAGGGACCCCCTGTTTGCCACCCAGCCCTGCGCAGCTTAGGGAAGGTCGTACGCAACGTGAGGGGCTGTTTGGTGGTTTCTGACACAGCTTTGTGACTGGGTGACTCAGCTTTGGCACGGCTGAAGCACAGAGCCGCACGCCAGGGCTCCTGTTGTCCCGCAGGTGCCTGGGTGCACCATGGGTACCACAAACTCACGGCTGGAAGTTTGAGAAGTATCATCAGGTTCTTGGGATCTGTCCTCTGGTCTTTCAAGGTGGTTTAGTTTAGCAGAACTATTTGCTTTCTCAAGGGTGAATCACGCCCCCCATAGCATCCCAGCATCATCCTGCTGCCGACTGGTTGGGTTGCACCTCCCAGGGTTGTCCCAGTGCCGGCTGGGAGCGTTGCACCTCCCAGGGTTGTCCCAGTGCCAGCCGGGAGCGTTGCACGTCCCACCTGCCAGCCAAAGTGCCTGTCAGCTTCTTTGCCCCAAACACGGGCTCGGCCCCGCTCAAGCGGCCCCTCTGCCCCACAGCAGCCCTTGGCAGCCCACAAGGTGCAGTTCTAGCCCACCAGCGTCTTGCTCATCACAACTTTTAAGTGAACTGCAATGAACCTATAAGTCATAATAAAATGAAATGATGACAGTTGTCTTCAAATGCATTGATTAATGGAAATACGGATAGCTGGACACAGACTATATGGTTATAAATGGTGCTGTCAAAATAAAATAATTATTGGATTAATAAGGAAGCTGTTCAGCACTGGCCCTACTCTACCTCTAAAAATATTCCAACCCTTGGTGCGTTTTGTGTCTCACGATACGGCGTGTGTTTTCCCGGCGAGCGGCTCAGCGGTGCACGTTTTAATACAATTACTATTTAGCAATGTGAGTCCCTCGGATCCCGGTACGCGCACTGCAGCTGCAGATGGATTTTTTTATTGACTGACTACCAGCTCTAACTAGATCCTGAGGAGTGACTAAGTTGGTGGAGCACACGCCACTTTCGAGCAGGAATGGGAAAGAACTGGCACATCTTATTGTACCTGAAACACTCTATGATATGTACTAAATATTATGACTACTGCGAGCCCTGCAATAATTGATTCACCCACACAGCCATTTAGTCTGTGAGCTGTTCGTTTTACAAATTCTACAATCTTTTAGAAATTCTTTCAGTGCAGAAGATTGCTGCCTGGCCTCAGATTCATTATGGTGATTGAATCCTCTTCAATAGAGAACTGTTTAAAGAGAGCACATCCCTGTGTGTCTCACTCAGAGTGAAGGCACATAGGTTAAAAGCTTGTCTGGGTGGCATAATTCACTGCTGCTGTGCCAAACAATCACATCTTATTGTGACCTTCATAAGATACAAAAAGGCAACAGTATGGAGCTAGTCTTTTTTTTTTTTTTTTTAACCACTGCACAATTTTAGCTACCCAACATCTGAAGCTACCAGAATCCCTAATTAAATAACCAATTAATAATGTAGAATAGAAAGAGCTATTTTTTTCAGACACAAAATCATAATTAATCAGAGTACAAAAAGCTGCCTGTCTTTATATCAGGAAAATATAGACTAGGTATTTAAATATTCTAGCACACCTGAACCTTGGCCATCCGTCATTGTTATGACTTAAAACATCTCCGACTAAATTAGGTTTTGTTTGTATAGAGCAGTGAAAGTCAGATGGCTTGAATGACAAAATTAGAACATGCTCAAATCACTGAAACAAAACTGCATAAAAGGGAAGATGTGCAGGAGGAGTATTGCTCGTGTTAAGCTGAAATCCTTCTTTGTGGGATTTTTTTTCCTCCTCTCCTCAAATTATTGTTTGTAACAATAGAGAGCAGAGAAGAGCTCCAGGAGCTCTATCAGCCTTCTTTATGTACGTACCTTTTGGCACATTTATATATTAAAAGAAATAATATTGTTGTGTACAGCTGAAGCATAACCTCTGTTATTTCTACTTAGCCAAGGCAATTCCATAACAATGGATATTTTTCAAGGAAGAATAGCTTTGAAACACAAGACTATAGTCGTTTTGTAGAGTGCACAGGGGTCAGGTTTACCAGGAATATATTTACATCTTTTTTACATTCAGAAGTTAAGCCGCGTTTCCCTTTAGGAAGTTTGTGGTACATTTTGGTAAATTTAAACAAATGGATTCCAATAAATATTGTGAGGCCTTTAAGTCTGCGTTCTTCGTCCCTTAACCCCAACTATCGGGCATGGCAAGAAGTTGTTCTGCTGTGAGTTTGTGTGTTAATCCGAGACAGAGAGGGATGGCTTTCTGGTCCCCAGGCTCAGGCAGCCTCTGCCGGAAAAATGCACACCACTCCACCAAAACTGCGAAGGTTGGGCCGATTCCGCAGCCTTTAATTGAGCAGCCGTGCCGGTGACCTGGAGGGGAGCTCCGCGCAGTGAGGGGCTGCAGTGTTTGGCCCCGCGTAATTATTGCTGAGGTAGAGTTGATGTTAATGGCTTCCAACTTTGAGAAGTGTTTAACTTCATGGTTGTTGATTCTGTTGTGTTTAAAGTGTGCCGTAGGCCTTCTAACACCATTTTTTAGGAGGAAATATTTTTATAAGTATGTAAGGTGAACGCCTACGTGACCTTCTTGAGCGTGAGGATACGGGTACCCCCGTGCACACCTGCGTGCTCTGTACCGGGGATGGAGATCAGCATCACCCTTAGGCCTGCGCCGGATAGAGCGGGAAATTCTATCTCCTTGTAATTCAACATCTTACCACAAAGGATCTCTGTCCACATAAAATTTGTTATTATCCTAGTAATAAATAATTGTGGGTGACAGTTATAGTATAAGACTTTGTGCAGCATTTTTTTTATTGATAAAATAGCTATGAATCAACATACATGAACACAATAAAAACGTACAAAATATATGTATTATAGTCAATAGGGCATCGCATTGATCCGTTCCCTTTGGGGTTATTTGCAGAGCTGCAGCGAGCATTTTGCCAGAGATGCAAACTTCGTTAATTTGTCTTAAAATAACAGCAGTGTAGGTTGGGTTTCGGAAGCCCAGCTGAGCTTGTGTCCTGTTTTCTGGAATTGTGAGTCTCTGCAGTTGACTTGTGGAAATGGTACAAAGGTGATGACCCAAGGCTGCCTTTGATCATCCAACTTGTACGTACACTGGAGAAGGGCAGAGAAGGTGGTGGAGGCGTGAGATACGGGAAAGCCCGAGATGAACAAAAGCCCATCAAATAAAACAGTCAGTGATGAATGATAAAAAAATTGTGCTTTGTCTAACTTTTTGGTTTTGTCTGAGTATATGAAAGGGGATGAGGAGGGTGGCCCTTGCAGAAAGGGTCTGAAGCCACGCGGCCGTGGTCTTGCAGCAGTATAGAGCTGTAGCCATCGAGCTGACCTGCGGGGTGCTAAGCCTGGGACACGGTGTTGAAGAAATAAGAACGAAAGAAGTAATTGCAAAATAGTCTAAAATGCTGCATAGCTTTAGATTACGCCAGATGAATCTGATATCGTGCTTTGATAAGATCATTGATTTTCTAGATAAAAGAAATGAAGTAGATCTCATCTCTTGCAGTAAAGTGTTTGATACAGAGCCATGTGGGAAATTATTAAGAAAAGATAAATACCTGAACAGCAAGGCAGGGAAGGGAGATGGGGCTGGGTCATACTGCAAGATCAAGTACTGGTGCTGGGAGAAGCCAATGGTTGCCTCTTGGAATTGGCCTCCAACCTGATCTTGAGGACAATGCAATGTACTGATAAAATTTGCTCGCCACACAAAGCTGGGAGGTATTGTTAATGCCAAGGATAATCAGTGTGGCACACAGGGATAATGGAACACTTTGAAGGAGCAGACGCCCGGGCAGAGCTGCTTTGCCCTATCTCCATGAGGAGGAGGGGACGGAAATCCTGGAGCTGAGCTGTGCGTTTCTAGTGGTGCAAGGAGAAGGCCTGGAGGAGTCCATGGCCATGAGGGATTTTAGAGCTGATAAAGACTGCCTTCAACTTTTGTCTGTGAAAAACTTTGGACAATATCTTACCCAGTGGAATCTCCTGATGCATCTGGCTCTGATTTTCAGTTCTGTTAGTCTCTAATATCTCACTGAATAAACAGTTGCTCTGACCTTCCCCTCCTGATGTACATAAGTAGCTGACGACACCGGCACAGGGTGCTCGAGATCGACAGTGGCCAACAGAAACGATGGAGAGAGCCTCCCGCCTCTTTTCTGAAGTCTTGACATTTTCTCTACGGAGAAACAAAGAGCTGTCACTCACCCCAGCCCTGACGGCGGGGAGGAGGCGGCCCAACCGCCGTCACATAAATCAATATGGATGTACACAGTGCAGTCCCTGGGCACGGGGACCCCGAGGGACCCCTGGTGCAGAGACCTCTCCGGGTTCCTGCTGTCCTTCGCAGGATGGTCTCTGCAGCCCACGGAGCTGCCTTGAAGCGTGTGAGCAGATGGGGTGTGTGGCCCTGCCGGGGTGTCTACGGGCCCCTTGGCACCTCTGCTCCCTTCACGATGCTCCATCCTGGATGGGGCGGCCGCTCGCCCACACCCCTGGGCTGGCACAGCAGCGGAGGGAGCTCAGGCTCTGGGGGTGAGGAAACGAAATAATTTTGCTTCTAAATTGGGATTAGCCATGATTGCAGCCGAGCTGCAAAAGCTGTCAGGCCAAAACCCACAGAAATGGGGCATGTTCTGAGCAGAGCCCGTGGAGAACGGGGAGACGGTATAGAAATACCAGCTCTCCGTGGTTTTGGTGCCTCATTCTTACACTGCAAGTATTTGTGTGTTAAAAACAGTAAGAACAAGACATCTGAAAATTAGGATTCGATGTCAAACTGTCAATACCCACAAGCATGCAGCCTTTCATTAAAATCTGTTTGACATTTTTGTTATGCGCAGAGAGCCAAAAAGATGCCAAAAGGATGTGATATTTGTGATCACATCCTCCTGCTAATACAAGACACTGCAAAGATGTTTGTATTAAAACATTCCGAGCACAGGGCTGAGCAGTTGAAACAAAAAGAGACTTAAAAAAAGAGTCTTAAGTTAAAGAAGAGAGTTCTGTGGTGTGGGAATTCAGCATGTGCCAGGGCAAGTAGCCTGTTTAACTCTTTGCAGTTAACTGATGCGATAATCCAGTAATTTCAATTTTCCACAGAGGCTTCCACCTCCAAAATTTAATCATTTTGGGAAAATCATGTAATGATCACGTCATGTGGCCCGGGCAGAAGAGATATTATTTTGTCACAACAATGTGAGTAAATTATCTTACTGGCAACTCGCTTAAAGGTCGTAGAGATCATCTGATGCATGAGATGGAAATTTCTCATGCCAAAACAATATTGACAGCTTATCAAGCAGGGAGGAAAGTACAATGATATAATAGAATGTAAGGTAAGATAACACTTGCGCCTGACGGTAGAAAATATGACATGGCATTTCAATTTTGAGGTTACAGGCGGAATGATATGGTATAGACGCTCGGAGGTGTAACAAGGCGACTCGCCTGCCCGTAGGCTAAAGCGAATGCAATATTGCGGCTTAACAGATAAATGTATAATAGATATTGGATATTAAACATAACCCATGAAGAAGAGGATATAAACGGTTGTACCAAAGGAGGGCAGGGGAAAGGCCTGGGTGGGGTCTCCTGGGACCGGCTGCCGCTCAGGGAAGTTGCTCTGACCAGACTCACAGGATTTGTGCTGCGTGGCTATCTTTTCCCTAGTGTTTTGGTATTTGTAGGTGCCTTGCTGTTTTTCTTTAATTTTACTCCCTGACCACACTCATCCTCTGGTGTTGTAGCTATAACGCAGTGCAGGAAGTGACTGGCCAGGAATCTGTACAGTTTTTGTGTATATAAGGCGTGTACATACGTAGACAACAGCAATCTGAGCCCTGAACCGGCCACTAAAGGCTTCCCGCTTTGTTTCCACTGCTGAGTTGTGATGCCAGCTGAGAGGAGAAGTTGTTACAGTGACGGTGGTGAAACCCTGGCACAGGCTGCCCAGAGAGGTGGGCAAAGCCCCATCTCTGGCAACATTCAAGGTCATGCTGGACGGGGTTCTGACCAACCTGACTGAGTTGAAGATGTCCCAGCTCACTGCAGGGCGTTGGACCAGATGGCCTCTAAAGGTCCCTTCCAACCAAACCATTCTGTGGTTCTGTGATAAAGCAACACAGGACCCTGCTCAAATGCACTTTCCTCTCCAGGATCGAGCTAGACCTAAATAAAAGTTGGCTTCTTTTGGCTGTGGGATTTTCAGACCCATCTCCAAGCACAGGCAGTTTCTCAGTGAAGACAACAAACCCATGTGCTTGGTTCCTAGTTTTTTTTAACAAAACTTACATAGCTCAAGTAAGTCTGTATCCCCGCACGGGAACTGCAGGCAAATACAGCCAGTGGGCTGTTGGGAAAGTCTTCTCTGCTCAAAACCTAATCGAAGCCTTGGACAGGGGTAGCTGTTCTTACAGGTTTCCAGTATTGCGTCTTCAAGAGTCAACTTGCTGGGAGCAATGCACTCATTTGTGTAAGGAAAAAGATCCCTTAATGTGCTATTAAATTAAACAATGTCACTGCTATTGCAGTAGAGCTGAGCGAATAATCCATAATGAATAATTTATTCAACAAATTTAGCTGCTTTCTCTGCTCACAGACTATCTGGAGACAGATCACAATTCCCTCCAATTTACTTATTATTTGAAATTACTGATGGATAGCTTTGTAATTAAAAAAACAACTCTGTGTCTTGATCACAAACAACTGTGGGTGTCTGATCTTCGTTAGTCAAGGTATGTGGGTTGGTTGTGATGGGTCAGATAAATCACATGATATTGTTTCTGCCTGCTCATTGGAGAAGCCTACAAGCATGTCTGGCATGAAAACAAAAAAATTCTGTCTCTGCATGCAATTTTGAAATTTGTCTTGTGCAAACATTTGCCCAGTAAAACTTGATTGCTCAAAAGTGTGCAGAAAGCAAATCCTGGGGGGAAATCAACGTGGCTGCAGTAAATTCATTTAAAAATGTGAATGGAGATTGTTTTTTTTAAAGATTCCACCCAGCACCGCACGACAACAGCCATCAAATGCACCGAGTACACATTTCACATGTTGAAGATTATTGGGTTGTCTTTTTTTTTCTCCCCTTTTTTTCCTTTGGAAGAAGACAGAGTGAGAAGGAATCTCTGATCCTGGTATTACCAGAACATCAGCCTAAATTCATGATAAAACACACAGGTGGCATCTTAAAACCGATTAGCTTGGAAGGATATTTCAAAATCCTCCAGTTCTGATGGCTAGAATAACTTCTTGTTGTGACTCTCCCCTGTACTCGTGGCCAGGTTGTGCTCATGGGTTGCTGAGCCTCCATCCATCAGTCCTGCAAAGAGCCTGAGCGACACATGGGTGTCTGCTCCTCCGCTCCTGCCCCGGGCCCTCCCGATGGTGCTTGGGAAGCAGAGTTAGTTGTAACTGCTCTTTCCGAATCCCTTGTTAAAAGTCTTTGGCAAGGCATTGAACTTCTTTGTTGGCTCCTCTTTCTCCATCACTACCTTGCTCGGACGGGGAGGCCCTCCCCGCCCTGTCCTTACTGCAGCATCAGGCAGTCAGCCTTCCTCCTTCTCCTTCTCTTTAGTCCTCCCACCCTCTCTCCCAGTGCTGAGGTTGGACTTGGAGGCCCCCGACTGTAACACAGTCTGAAGTTGACTGAGACTGAAGAGGCAGCACGTTTTTCCTCTTCCTAATTTCTGATGTTAAGAAAAACGACTGAAAGTGGGGAATGTCTTTGTGGTGGAATGTGAAAGCTTCCCAGAGCTGAGGTCTAAGGGTTGCGTTTGTACACGAGGGAAGAGGCTGATTAATTGATCTTTGAGTCCCATTTCTATATTTTTCCCAGTGGAGGAGGTGTCTTTGTTTTCGTGAGGTCGGCTAGGTCAGGTCACAAAGATATTTTCCCCATCTTTTGAGATATTCTACGTGTTGGTATCATCTGGAAGTAGACAGGTTCACGTGGCTGCTTTTGTGTTTCCCTGCTGGGAGCCAAGCCTGCATAACAATTAATAGTGCACCATAGCTGTTTCAGGTATTCACACCCTGTTAAAGCACGGAGCAACTCCAGGGAGAAACACCACTCATTGGCTGGGAGAGTAGTGCTTAGTGATGACAAACAGCTCTTCAAACTGAAATGTGGTGCGATGGGTCAGGAAATGCTTTCCTTTATAAAGACATAGCTGTTTGTATGAACGATGCTTAGAAGGAAACATGTGCTGTTCTAAAAGGACCTTCGCAGTGAGCAGTGCTAGCAGTTGCCCAGCAGGCAGCTGTCCCTGGGGTCCTGGGCGTGAGCCGCGCTATGTTCACTCCACACGGTGGCATTCGTTCGGCTGGCGAAGAGCATTTCATAGCACAACCTGGCAACAGCGAGGATTTTTATTTTAAATCTACAGAAACACAGTCCTTTGCCAAAATTGTATCAGCAATGTGGAAGGTCATGGCAGCGAGCAGCATTTACATCCTATGTTTACACATCTCCAGCGCTTCCCCGTGTCCCGTTTGGGTGGAGAAGGCTTGAGAGAGCATGTGGACCATTGGGATATCAATGCAGCATAAGACACCCAACACGAAAACAGAGGGATATAAATGTCCCTCCCTGGAAGCCCTTCTGTTAGAGACATTGCTTTTCCCAGCCAACTGCTTTGCTCCCCCTCCCTGTGCCTTGCGCCCAGGTAGGGCTGCTTCTTTCCACACTGAAACAGATCCCAAAGCCGCAGGAAAAACAAAGACCGGCTCTTGTTTATTTTTGCAAAGTTTTAACTGGTCTGGCGAGGAATGAAACCTTGTTAAGAGGGTTTTTCTGTGGGTCATCCAGAGTTTGAGGAGCTGTGGAAGAAAAAGGGGGGAGCAGATGCCTCCCCAGGGGCAGGTTGGTGGCCAGTGCTGTGCTGCCCGGCCGACCGCAGGGAGCAGCCAGTGCACAAAGGCAGCGCTTGAAGAAGAGCGATAGGAAGAACTCCTTTGGGCAAATGAGGACATTTTAATATTTTTCTCATAGAAAGTAGCATTAGTTAATTTTGTCCTCCACCCTCAATTGCTTATAAACAGAAAATGAAAGCAGCGTAATTCCTTAAAGCCCATTGCAGGCTTTTTTAAAATGACCTCTTCACCTGTAATTACAAATAAAAGATTATTGAGCCAAATGGGATATATTAGTAAGAACATCAGTAATATAATTTTGATCACAGTGAATAAAATAGTTGGTAAAATTCATTTAACAGCCTTTAAATCACTGGCTCCTATGTTATTTAGTTCTGAAAGCATAACTAACACAGCTTCCCCTCTGTCATATTCCCACAGCATGTATTTATCTCACCTTCTCCCTTGAAACTGATGTAAGAAATAGATCTCGCATTGCCAGCTCTCCTTTTCCTCCTCATCCATTGACTGCCCGTACCGCGTGCAAGCCACCGAGCCCTGGCTACCACAGGGCGGCGATGCTGGTGAGACTGGGGTGGGTGGGCAGTGCCACGCTGGCAGCTGGGAAGCCAGTAAAGCCGTCAAAATTAAGGGAATTAATGGAATTATTTTCCCATCAGAAACCTGGGAGCTCACCTGCCCAGGCCCTGCGTAGGGAATTAAAAACCCAGCTGAAGGCCGATGTGAAGAGAACGGTTTAGCATTGGAACACATCGCCGATACAACTCTTTGAAATGCCAGGGGTTCGAGGAAGTCCTGTGCGTCAGGAGTGCTCCCTGGGAGATGGCCGAGGTCTGCCTCACCTCCGGCGGCCACAGGCGAGCTTTGTGTCTGCTAATGCTCCTAAATCAGTGGGTTTTAAGAGACAACAGTACGGTCCATTAACAAATATAATCAACCTCGTCTCTGCTGGACCAAGAGCACAGGATATTCTTGCTGCAATCGGGGCACTTTGAACACGCTATTCCCTTTAAACCAGTGCAACCTCAGGAGGTACCACACTGGATCCGCCGTGCAGGAGGTGGACATCTGCCAGACACAACCACCATCAATCATCCCTCAAGTATTTACATCAATCATTGTACAAACATTTATGTCTGGAGCCCTTCTTCTGGCCACGAAGTAGGTTTAGGCAGACGCGTACGCACAACGCGGAGAGGACTCTGGTCCCTTCCTCTGCCCTGTTTGCAGAAAGCTCACTTCTCTCATCTGCCCTGGGCTGACCTCTGATTTGTTTTCTGTTTGAAAGGCTAAGGCCATATGGCAGATATGTTCAGCCCTCAAAGTCTTTTGACCTTTTGAACAGTTGCAGTCTAAATTTCAATAATGAAAACACTGCCTCCCCCCCCCCCCCTTCTTTTTTTCTTTTTCCTTTTTGGGTACTTATACATGAGATATTATATTTCCATACATTTTATTCCTGGCCACATCTGTGAATCTAATATTGACCTGGAGTTATCTTTGATAGAGAAGTTATTAATTTTGACAGATATAAGGGAGAAGCTAATATCCTCCTTTTACAAACACCTAATATTAATCTCTAGTGATGTAAACGAGAACTCCAGAATGGCTTGGGGAGGTGCTGGAAATGATATGAGATCGAAATTTGATAATGAAAAAGGGAAAGATTTATTTAAAAAAATTGATAAAATGGATAAAAAATTGTATTTCCTATGAAATAAGTGCATTATTCTTCTATAGGTGCTATATACCCAACAGAAATGTTAAGGACCGGTTTTTATTCTTTTTTATATATCCATAATTCCGTTGATTCGGAATAGCATCTGTCCCATGGTTTCTACTCAAAAACCATATAGGAAGGCCTGAACTGGTGTTATGGCGAGGGGATGCACCCAGCTTGGTTTGACCACATAGGGGTGGCTATTAATGTCACATCAGCAAAACTGCAGTGACACAGTTGCCTTCAGGAACTGGAGGCTTTACTCCATGACCCTCAAGATATGTTACAGCCATGTTCCCAAATCCTGCTGCTGCTCCATGAAATTTTCTCCCTAGCAAGCCTTCTCTGGGCTGTTGTGCTCCAATCCAATGGCTTTGTGTCCTGCCAGGGAGAATTCCTCCATGCACTGGATGGAACCTCTTCCTCTCGCTCTGAATATCTGGAGATCTGGCTTCGGATTCTCCCTCTGGAGAAGTTTTTGGCCTTTGTTTGGGATAAAATTCCAGTATTTTATGATGCACGGGACACTTTTTCCCCCCAGCAATTTACTGGGTTATCCTGGGGAAATTGCCAAGTCTGGAGATTCTGCAAATGTTTGGAAGGGTTTTGCTTTATGGCAGGGAGACAGTTTGATGGCCTGGTTCAAAAGGAGCTAAGATTCACACAGCTGGACTGTTTATTTTGGTTGAATTTTTCTGTTATGCCAGAGGTAAAAGAAGGCTGTACTGTTAATGGCATTCAGACATTTTGCTGTCCTCTTCTCTTTGTGCCTCGGCGGCACTGGTACCCCGTCCCTGTACAAGATCACACCGCGCCATTGATAAAAGCCCTACGGGCAGGCTTTGAGCCGTCCCGCTACAAAGGGTGAACAGAGCTCGGTCGCCTGTTTTGCTCACAGAAGGGGTGCCGCATTCCTGTTAATCCATCATGGATCTGAGGTGGCCGTGAGGGAGGGACATAAGGCAGGTATGGTTAATAAATACTTCATTGTAGAGATGTGGGAGAGCTCCTCTTCAGCCGCACAGCTCTTTGCTGTGGCCCTCACTGTATTTGCTGTATGTGTTTATTGCCAAGCTTATCTCAGAGTTAGGTATTTGATATCAAGGCTGTTGGGAAAATTACTGAAGGCACCAAAAAGCTCGCCTGACCCTCAGACCAAAGCAGAAAATTATCTTGACTGCGGTGGCACACAGAGCATGGCACTGCCCTCCCTTCTCGGAGAGTCGTCCTCAGCAGCGGCAGAGATGGAGCTGAGCTGCTGGTGCAGGGAGATGCCGAGGTGGAGACACCCAGCCCAGGGCAACCTGCCCCTCTGCTGTTTTGGGGGGGCCTTCTCACCTGGAGATGCTGTCTGGGGACACAGAGCTCCAGCAGCGCGGCGGTGCAGCACAATCCTGACAGCTGGGGGCTGCGCAGGGACAGCGGGGAGAGCTGAGCCTTGGATTAATGCACTTTATTAGCTGGGAGTCACCTCGCGCTCCTGCTTTTCGCTGATATTTCTGTCCCTTTCATTGCAGGCTCTTCTGAGCTGCCGTTACGCGGTCTTTGGCCATGCCCAGGCTCTGCAGTGCCACTGTGCCGTGGGTGCTGCTCGGCTCGGGGCCTCGTTCAGCACCGTGGCCATGCAGGGTCCTGTGTCACACCTGGGCGCAGCCTGAGCGTCTCCGAGCTTCTCCAACAAGAGTCAGAGGACTCCTTCCATTTCTGCTCTGTTCTCACTGCTATCAACGGCAGCAGCTGATACCTCTAAATAAATCAGTGCTGACACTTAATCATCCACTGCAGAGATGAAATGCGTTGCAAGCCAGCCCAGGGGCAGGTGTGACACCAGGCTAAGACCTAAACCCCAAGTGACTTAAAAGCCAAAGGCCTCCACATAACACTGTCCTGGTTTTCCCATCGATCTCGCTCCCCTCCTGCCAAAAAGGAGATGATAAACAATTATGGGGTATCAGTGCCTGAATCTTAAGTGTCTTCTGTAATACTTAATATGAAAACAAATATGTTCTCCTTCAGAAAATGAAGCAGATCCCAATTAATTATGTATAGCTCTCCTGCTTCCGCGCAAAGAATAGCAACATTCAAATAAGCGCTTTGCTCCTCTGATCACCTGTTAGATTACAGGCATCTCCCAGCTCTCGAACGATCATCTGAGTTTTGGTGCTGGCTTCCTCTTTTAACTCCGCGTCACGGTCTTTCTCTTTCTTAGCATTTTTGATAAAAATGCTATAGCAGAGAAGAGACAGATGTCCCTTTGGTGATTTTAATGCATTCTTTGCTCCCTGAAATGTCTGGAAGAATTGGCTTACGTATCAAGAGCGCCGTTCTTGCTTTTGTGTGTGCTCCAGGCAGTGAGAAGTACAGAGATGTGTGTGCAGATACGGGCTGACCCATCGAAGCTGATCGATGCCCAGACAGTGATGAAACCAAACGAATCAGTGGAATCTATGCAGTGACTTTACTGCTGAGGAGAGCAAAGCAGCCCAAACCCTACCTGAAATCTCCAGCTTTATTTCAAGTGATTTTCTTTTCTTGCCTTGTACTTGTTCTGGAACACGTCTTTTCTTCCTGGCTTTGGGAATGTTCTTCCTGCCTAAGACCAGGCTAGGATGGAGACCCATAAATACAGTTTTGTGTTCCGGTGACCTTTGTGAGTTCGACCTGCTTTGTTGTCAGAAGGATGACTAAGAAGTCTCCAACATGTGGTGTCATCAACATTATGATCTGAGAAACAACACCTACAGAATCTATTATTCATTAAGTGTAACCAATATATAATTTAAAACAGTGGGTTTTGTCAAATAATGTTAGGTCAGCATAATTTTCTGCCTATTACTAATATCTATAACATCTTTGCCTTAGTCAGCTCTATTTAAATATGCAATCATTTACAGCTTTTGACTATATGTGTGTGCACTCCCAATTTCCAATATTCAACTACTACAAATTTTATGCTGACATCAATAGCAAACTATTAAAGACAGTATTTCATTATTGGTTTTTCATCCCAAAAGTTATTTACAATTATATACTAAGCACTAATATTAAAGGAAACCATTTAAATGAGGTGCTATCTGCTTTAACAATATGTCTGTCACAGAATGAGATTGTGTTTAAAGATTTTATCAAGAAATGGTTGTTTGCTGAGGTTATGTTTTGTCCATGAAATATGCATTTCATATCTCTTTCATTTCATTAACATAATTTAATTTGTGCTTTGCATTTTGTGCATAATACATATTTGATTTACAAAACAAATATTTCCATTAGAAAATGAATTTCATGCAGGCAAAAAAGCAGAACCAAATGATGTATTGAAGGAAAATAAGAAGAAATGAAATGCATTTTCTCAGTCTATTAAAAAATCTATGGCATTGACAGAAAGTGCACTTAGTGCTACATTTAAAAAATAGCACATATGTCAATGTATTAACAAATAGAATTGGAAATACAAATATTTCCCTATATCAAGCCAAGAATCTCTTTATTTTAATTGAGTTGATTTAAAAGCCCAACTACAATTTAATTTTTATTTCATGATGTGGTACACTGCCTGGTGCCATTACATCCATGTAGAATTGGCAGTCAATATACAAAGATATTTTACCTTTTAAAAACTTTCTATTGACACCAGCAGTAAATAATTTAATGGGATGAAAATGTGAAATCATTAATTTGCTGATTGTCTTTGAATATGGGGTAGCTGGATCGGGGTACACATAGGTGAGCGAGGTAATGAATAGTGTTTGTGAGGCTGTCGGGAGAGGACCCCGGTAAATAACGCTGCAGATGAAAGGAAATGCTATTTAACCTTGCCTGGCTCCATCTCCACATCCAAGGGGATGAAGAAAAGGATTGCGCCCCAAATGCCCCACTATCTCCCTGGCAAGAGAATCCACCCAACTGAGGGCAGAGGCGTTAAATGTCCTCCTCTGGAGTCCGAGATGGGTGTGTTTCCTTCCAGCTGGCCAAGCTATGAGAATACTGAGCATCCCTATGGGATCGGTGAGCTGAGCGGAGCGCTGGGGGTGCGGCAACGCGCCATGGGAGCTGGGCACCCACCTTCAGATGAGCCTTGCTGCACCTCTGTAACGGTGTGACAGAGCCTGGGCAATCAACCTGCCAGGAGGGAAAACACAGAGCAGCCCGAAACCTTAGGAAAGCACAGGGCAAGAGGAAATGGCCTCACGCTGCGTGAGGGGAGGTTTAGACTGGGTAATAGGAAGAATTTCTTCACCAGAAGGGTTGTTGGGCGTTGGAACAGCTGCCCGGGACAGCGGTGGAGTCCCCATCCCTGAAGGGATTTAGAAGCCGTGTGGATGTGGTGCTCGGGACAGGGTTTGGTGGTGGGGTTGGTGCTGTGAGGTTCGCAGTTGGACTCGGTGACCTTTAAGGTCTTTTCTAACCTAAACAACTATTCTTCTATTCTAAAACGGCCGCCCGCGTCACAGAGAGCCACAACCCTGCACTCGCTCGCTGCCCCTGTGCCGCTGGCAATCTTTTGGCGTCGCACAGGAGGCCGGGTTTGGCCCCAGCCTGTCGCTGACCCACGATCTGCCTGCGGCTGTAGCTGTGCCGCTCCGGGGCTCTTGCGGCTGTGACTGGGGGCACAAGTGGGCTCGGGGAAGGTGATGCCGGCTGGCCTGGGGGAGACATGGGTCTAACTGTGCTCAGACCCGGCTCTGCGGCACCACCGGCATCGCCAGGTGCAGGAGCCGGCTGGGGCAGGGCTCAGGCAACAGGAGAATTAATTTAAATTCGTGGGATGTTTTCAAGATGATAATTGATGTCGAGTCGCATCTTTTAGTTGTTTCGGAGCTTTGTGCTTTAAGCTTTTTTACACAAAGATTAGAGGCTTGCTTTTAAAAAAACGGGAGGGGTTGGGAACCGGGATTCTTGCAGTCTCTGGAGTCCAGAAGCAGCAGCTTAAAGAAAAATACCAAATGTTGCACGATGGGTGAGACTGAAAATTTCAGCATTATTCTGCCATAAGTTCAACTCTACCAGAAACTTAAAGACAGCAAAGAGAGGAGAGGAAAAGGAAGAACAACCCCCCCCCATTTAAAAGGAAGGGGTACATTTGGAGGATGTTAGACTGTAAATACATTAGCTGAGCTGGAATTTTGCCAGGACTTTGGGACCAATATCCATACGCTTATGAAAAGTGCTTGGGATAATGACTACAGGTACCGGCGGCCTCGGTGCTGTGTCCAAGGCTAATTGAATTGAGTAGGCGTGCGTACTTGAGAGAACCAGAGGGAGCTTAGGTGGGAAAAGGGAAGAAGGTGGAAAAGAAAGCAAAGATGTGAAGCTGCAACATTCTGATAATTAACCCAACTGAAGGATCCAGGTCCGTCCTGGCAGATCCGGCTGTGCGGTGGCAGAAGGTGAAGTGACAGGGGAGAGCGCTCCTCCCCGCTGCTGCCCGTGGTCACCAGTACCGCTTCTTGCAGCTTGCTCTCACCTTCTGCTGGGCACCAGCCAAGGCGGGCCTGTCTCAGTGAGCTCTTCGTCCTCAAGCTTTGGTGTCCAGTGCCTGCACGGCCCAGGGCCCCCTTCGCAATATCTCGGTGAGTCTCCAGTCCTACACTTCTCGTAGCAGGTCTGAGGTCAGGGCAAGCCCAGCCACGGCTCATGCCAGGTTGATGGCTTGATGGGATGCTCCCACTGCTGCTGACCACTCCTCACAGCCAAACCAGGAACTCTGAACAACACCCCGCAAAGGCACTCGGTCGTCAGAAGGAAACGGCGTGGTCTCCTCACCAGCCCGAGGGGCACAGGGCTGCGGTGCAGGGGGAAGGCTGGGGTCTGTCTCATCTTCACATCATCTCTCACGGAGATGGGGTCTGTCTCATCTTCACATCATCTCTCACGGAGATTTCAGAGGTGTCAGTGCTGGTTTTTTCCGAATACAAACCACAAAGGAGCTAGAGCGAAAGCACACTTTCATTTGTTGTGTATGGAACACCTTGCATATTCCAGGGGAGGTGGTTTTCCCAGGAAGGGCGCCTGCAGCCGAGCAGAGCAGCGTTGCTGCTGAACAGCCCTCGTCTGAGCGGCAGTTCAGCTCCACGTCCCTATTGACCGCTCATTGAGACAGATGTGCTATAAATCCTCTGAAGTGAACCACGAAGTCATGGCTGCAGCCAAACCTCCAAAGAAGAGAATAACGGGAGCCTGGTGATTAGCTTGAGGATTAATGAGATGCAGCACCTACATTCATAAGATATGAAAAACGAGAAAAAATACCCAGTAACATTTGAACATCACACCTCCCTTCCTGACAATATCACCGTGTCAGAGTTGGGATAAATCTGTTTTGAATAAAAAATAAAGTATGTCTAAAATATTAAAAGAAAAAAGCTTAGTGCCTGCACACACAAAAGCAATGATCTAAGGGAAATCACCAGTTGCTGCTCTGTGAGGTATAAAAATAAACCCTTGTCTCCTTTACTTTTACATCCCCTGACAAGTGACTATATTAGCATTAAGTGAAAAAGCAGATGAAAAGTAATGTCTTTTATTTAGCTCCTACCTGAAACATATTTAAGTTTTCTGCAGCGAGTGAGATTGTGCGCAGGGGTTTGAAATCACGTAATAAGACAGACACTGTGTGACATTATCTGTCCACCAAGCAGTCACTCCGGTAAGGAACAGTGCCACTAAATCTTGGAAGGGAAGTTAACACAAATAACTTCACTCTTCCCCCCGGTTTTATTCTTTGCCAACCTTGTCAGGGTGTCTATCTATGTAAGATTCTGTGCTCATTCTCCAAAGAGACCCGCTAGGATTACCTGCCCATCAAGTAGGCTAACGTACTCGGCTTGGTTTTAATATGCCAAAAATGTTGGGCCAGGTATTGTTTCTAAATGAAGCACATGTGTGCTGCAGAGTAGAAACAGAAATGTGCTGATACAGGAAACTCTACTTGTTTGTTAGCAGTGATATTGGAAAAAATCCATCTCTCCTAGCAGGACAATCTCATCATATTAAAAGTTATGGATTTCTTGCTTAAGCATTCTACGCTAGCTGCAGAGCTGTATAAACTTGCTTCTGCTTATCAAGCGAGCCAGCAATACACAAAAAGAAAATTTAACATCTTTTAACATTTCTGCCTTCATATGGGAGTTCTCTGAAATGAGTTCTTCAATTATCCTGATGGATCTGTTTAGTGAGTGGGTACTGTTTCCTGGCTTATAAAAGGCAGTGCATTACTATGCGATACTGTGTATGTGATATTGAAATGAGATCAACATCGCTGCTTTACTACATTTTAAGCAGAAGTTAGCACATGTTATAAAAATCATAAAGACTTCAGAGTCAGAGATTCTAGCGATGGATTCTAAAACCCAGGCTGTTTTCTGTTGGCAAATAGAGGTGCGTGAACAAATGAACTGTCGGTGGCTTCTTTCTTAAATAACTAATGAGTATTAATCAATACTGAGCAATGATTAACAGAGGATATGTTTTAGTTTCCTTTACCTTGGATAACAAAGGAAATGTGGTTTACAAAAGATGATAAACATACCAAAGTAAAATTATTAATTTAAAAGTAAATTTGCACCGTTGCTCCTACATGTGGGAGATAACGTATAGCCCTACAGTATATAATACACAGCCCTAGGTAGGGAATTCGGTTCCGAAAGCATCCACTCGCTGCATCTGAGATTAACTGCATGTGACATCCAAGAGTGTCTCAGAGCATCATTTACTGGATTGCCTGTGCTGTACAAGTACGCAAAATATTTACATCTTTACTTCTCCAAATTATTAAGCTGTGAAAATTCGTCTGTGAAAAGAAGTTTTAACAAACCAGTTTGTAGGTGTTCCCTCTGAACCCAGCACCCTCAGCTCTGTGTCTGTCTCTGTCTGTGCATTTGCATATGTGTGTGCACACACAGATTTTTTTTTTTTTAGTCCTTACACTGTGAAAAACTTTGCAATTGTTTGACCCTGTAAACACAAAATTCATGTATCTCACCCTGGGACAAACGCATTCTTTTTAAAAGCAGCATATGGGCAGCCTTGGACTGATGTTAGTTTATTGTCACTGCTTGATAACGTTTAATGGAAAAGATACAAGAGTGCCAAAGAATTTTAATTATTTTTGTGATAAAGTTATATGTTCGGCCTTGAAAAAGTGGAGATAATGCTGGGATTCATTATTATTCCCAGTGTGTTTAAACAGACGACACAGAATGCAAACAAAAGCAGATGAAATTTGAAAAGTATTATCAATATTGCAGATAGCAGATGCCCTTTCCAATCAGAACAAGCATATCTTCTATAGCAACTTTATGGTTGAGTAGTTTATTCATTTCTATTAGAAGGTTGTACGTTTCTAAAATATGTAGATGGTATCTAGAAAACCAACCAACCAGTAGGGTCATTTTGCTTGTTTTCCTAAATTTATTATTTCACTTTTGCAGGCTTGATCTGAGGTGCATTAACATGGGAGTGAAATCTTATTGTGTCAAATCCTATCTTGTATATGACCTTTCATGTGTTTTGCTCGGGTTCTTAGAGGGAAATGCTAAGAGGTGTCTGTTCTGCAGGGCTTTGCCAGGGTTGTGTTTGTGCTGCTGTAATTAAAACTGGACCCATCTTCCTGTAAATTTTTATTATTCTTGGCCTTATAGCTTGAAAGCAAAATTTTGCTGTGGATGCAGCACCTAATTCAAACTTACGTTCTTTGAAGAATGTCTGAGGTGTAGACCCTGCAACTGTGAGGTTGTTACAGCACTGCAGGGTTTTGATGGTGAAAAGCCTGTGCTGAAGCATTTCTACTGCAGAGAAATGGTGAAAAGATACAAAATATATTCCATGCAGCTTCCTGCCACCTGTTCCTATGCCAGTTATACTTTCAGGTGGGCATCTGAAATTCTTGCAGCACCGCATCCTCTGACATCACCGTAGCCCTCTTAGTCACATGCAATGCTGCACGGCAGGGGCTCTCCACGCAAACACACAGATTACGAATATTCGACCAATCCTTTTTAAAAAATACAGATTCTCCTCCATAACGTTTTTGGAGGATGCTGCTCTGAGACCTTGATTTCAGGCATTGATGGAAGAACAATGAATCCTCCAGAAACTATAAACATTCAGCGCTCGGGCAGTCACAAACATTTAAACAAAGAAGGCAGCAGAAAAATCTGCCGTGGTAGTTAAGTGTAGCAAAATTCCACCCCTGTGGAAGTTCTTCCTAGAGGAAGGTCCAGGATGGCAGGAGACAGGTTGGTCACTGGAGGCTGTGGAAGAAAGGGGCTGCTTCCCAGGGATGCACCAGCCGAGCCCAGGTTCCCTCCTCCTGCCATTCCCGATCCAAGAATCCCAGAGGGATGTGTGTGCTGGGGACAGGGAGTGGGAAGAAGGAGAAGAAGAGGAGAGAGGATGATATTTCCCATGGTGTTCTTCAGCCCCCCCAGACTTGCGGTCAGGCAGGCGTCAAGGTGTTGTACCTGGCTCTGGTGAGGTAGCAGCAGCTCCATCCCTCCCAGCTCCAAGGCTCTTTGCAGGTATTGTAATGCTGTGCCAAAACGTGTTTGGGGTGTGAATTCAGGAAATTTAATAATGAGGTGAGAGCAAGTGTGGGATAGGTCCTGAGGGGATCTAAAGTTTGGGAGTTTGGAGGGAAGCTGAGCTTTAGGGTATCCTATCTTTAAATTGCATTAGGAGTGTGTGCTTCTTCCTCAGTGCCGCTGTACCGGTGCCAGGCAAAGCCAAACCCCAGCTTGGGCCAGTCCCGAATCCCCTCTGGAGGTGACAAAGCACGTGTGAGACCTGACTGTAAGGTGTGACCCCAGGCTTTGTGCCTCGGTGCAGCCAGCGGGAGGGCACCAGCGGCTCCGCACAGGGCTGTGGTGGGGAGCCCTGCTAACGCTTCCCATTGCCCCCGCACACGCTCCTCTTTCCTGCTTACGCACATCCTTTGCTCTTACTGTCTTCTGTTTCAGCCCCTAATGCACATCTAATATAATTTCATAGAGCAATGTTATCCGACACACACAAACGTGCGCCCTTCACCTCCTCCTTCACGGCGGCGTGGCGCTGCCCAGCCCACCCAAGGACCCGGGGTGTCACTGCTCTTGCTGCCTTTATGGCTGAGCAGCAGCATCCCGGCTCACCAGTTACTTAGCAGACGTCCATAAAAAACGCGCTCCGTAAATACAAAAGCATTTCTAAAAAGCGAAGCGTTTGGCCGCTATGAAAAGTGCTGGTGCTGAGTCATGCTCTTCCCAGCCCCCGGGAAACGGCCAGTGATTATTTCATGCCATTTTGTGTTGGGCTGCGATAACTTCAGGGAAAACGCGGCCACCAAACCTGACAACTCCTGCTGATCTGCGGCTCCGTGCTCGCGGTGCCATCTGTTAGCACGTGTCACTATAGGTATGGAGATGTATCGTATGGCAGACTTAAGTCTATATTTCAAAATTGCTGGGAAGCAAGAGGCACACAAAGGAACTGTAATAAGTACAAAGTGTAATTAAATTTTGCTCTAAGAACTGCCATACTCAGTTAAATCAGACCAGTTTAGATGTCATTATTTAGCCAATAGAGTAAATCTTATTTATAGAAGACCAGGTCTGGCTCCACTTGTTTTCTGATAAGCAGTGGTAGGCTATTGATTTTAATGCACAATGCTTATAACAGAAAGATGCATAAATAAACATGGACAAAACGAGGGCAGAAGAGCACCACTAAATTATCTCTGCAATTGTCGGTGCCCTCGGCTTGGGTGAGGGCCTGGGCTTGGGTATCAATTCCTGTTTTCATTTTCTTCTTTTAATTGATCTCATGGAGCGACCATTATCCAAATAGTAAGGGAAAGGGATGGTCCTTCAGGAACTGCTGATGCTGCAGCTCTGTGCTGTTTCATCCAGGAGTCAGGTATCAAATGCGGAGAAGTAAGGGGAGAATTATACCCACCTGGGGAACAAAGTAAAGGGTTTTTTTTCCTAAGTTTAGGAAGATGGGTTTTAAAAATGAAGAAACTGCTAGAAAAAAATTAAGAGAAGGCCTGTGTCAGAAAAACACAGGTGGAAGCGGTCTCTCTCCTGGGGAGGAGCCTGGAAAATAACTGAGGAATACAGGAAAATGAGCAGCTGCAAGTGATAAAGCATCAGGACTCAGGTGTTTTGCACTGAGTTTTCAGTGCTTAAGTTCAGAATGAGGGAGATAAATGGTTCTGGTGTTTCCAAGTCTTGGATGGAGCAGTAAACCCTAGAAATCTTCAGTGAGATTGCTGCTGTGTGATGTTTCTCACATCACTTTCCCACACTCTGAGCACTCAGAAGGTTGGTATGACTGTCTGGATTTCTGTGGTCTCTTAATTAAGCTAAACCCGTCCTCTGAATGTTTTGGAGCTTGCCAAACACAAATTAAAGTGAGTGAAGTAAGGAAGGGTTAAACAGCCCATGGATGCTCCCTTCCCAGTTGTATTCCGTTAATGCAGAGGGCTCCAGGTCCTCAGTGCTGGTGGCTGCAAGGTGCTTACAGATAGGCTTCGTTGGGAGAATGGCTGGGGTAGGGGTGAGGTTCCCCCTGGAAAGGGGAGAGAAGCTGCAGTGATCACCACCACCCTGGAGGTTGTCTCCTCGGCACGCAGGCGTATGGGATCAGCTCTGCTAGACTGCCATCCGAAAAAATTGTTACATAAGATTTTAATGGAAGGAGTTTAAAACCATGCATATTGTTCCTTTGATGAAGAAGAGACTGAAAACTTCAGAGAGAGACATGTCAGGGAGCCACTGAAGCGTTTTCTGCCTGTGACAGTAGTTGGTCACCTTCAGTGTGCGCTGGCCTCCACTGGAGAGCTTTGTGCGCTGAGCAAGGGGACAGCAAGGCTGGAGGGATCTTTAACTTCTTGCGCTGCAGCTTGCTCCGCAGGGGATTTCTACGTGAAGTGTGTGTGACGGGATGGGCAAGTTCTTCTTGTGTTACCCCGATGTAAACCTGCAGTAATTGCCTGGTACCCCACGGTGCTGGTTCCCACTGCTCGTATTGACCTAAATGGGAACGATGGGAACCGAACGCGTGGGGATGTTGGGTTGTGAATCCCTGGATCACCAACAGATTCCCTGCTGGCAAGGGTGGTTTAACTTGGAGCAGCACCTGCTGGCACCAGGTATGGCAGCTCTGGATTTAGTGATGCAAATGAGATCATAACCCGGTGCTGGTGGTGAGGTGCTCCGAGGGTGACTCTTTTCTCCTACTTTTCTGTTGCACATGGAGATAAACGTGTGGATAATGCCAATATCCCGCCCGCAAATTGTACGCGTAGTGGTGAAAACACTGTTGCTGTTTATGCTGAGAAAAATAGAACCAGAAGGCCACTGAATGAAATATAATTTGTTAAAAACTGGGAATAACATTGATTAAAATGAAAGCCAGCGTTCCGGCACTTTACTGTAGAGAAGTATGTCCCCAGGTTCCTTGCACTTGCCCTGTGATTATACAATAGATTTTAAGTCTGTGATATCTACAAATCTACATCAAAATATATTCTATAGCTGTAGGAAACAGCTCTGAATTGTTAACCTTCTCTCCAGGTACTGGAGGTAGCACACTGTGAGATTAGATGTATATTTTCTTCAAGATATACCACCCATCGAGGAGTCCATATTTACATCTTTTGTTGATATTTTTTACAGATTAAAAGAGTCTCTTTTCTGGTGATAATTCTGCTAAGTACTGTAATTTGCTGCCACTAATATTTGTCTGAGTCCTAGTTTGCAAAATATATTTGAAACCACTTTATAAAGTCTCATAATTGCTTCTTTGTAGAGCCGGTATAATGAGTAGTTTCTTTATCCAGCCTTTATCCTGTTAACCTTAGAGGTGAGCGACTGCTTGCTGGAGTAGTTGGGGAATGTCTTAGCACTGTTGAGCCATTTAATTTCACTACTAATTTCATAGCGGTGACACAGAATTGGCTACGAGCAAGCTCGCAGTTATTTCAAGGGTTTTCAGTTAGCATTGAATCAGGACCTGATTCACTAAAATGAAATTGAAATAAATGCACATGTAGATGGTTTTTTTTAATGCATAAATTGATCTGCATTTATGTGCCCAATCCACATTAAAACATTGACCTGCTGTTGAAGGATGGGAGCTCAGCATAGAAAGCAGCTCTGGCATTGCAAATGAGAACTTGCACCACTGCGGCGGTGGTTCACTCTCTGTTTATTTACCAATGCTCTTGTCACAAGCGCAAGGCAGCTCCCTGGGTACCCAAATCTTGCTCGTAACTTCCCAGAAAAGACAGGTTCAGATTTTTCAGTTTCTTTTGGCCCTTTTTACAAAGTGAGCAGCCGGTGCGCTGTGCCGGCTAGTGGGTAGGTTTCCAGGGCTGCCATGGAGACCTTCCCGTTACTCTCATGTTTGCTTTAGCTGAGAAGAGCTGGCTTGTGCAAAACTTATCTTTGCTTCAAAATTGTACGGGAATTCATGTTACTTCCTAAACCAGAATTCATTTCACCAAAGCTGCCTGCGTTTCTGAGGGGAGGCTGTCTCTTTTTGTGACTACAGCCCAAAGTGTGCAGTGTGGGGAATTTTGCTATTGGCATCCTGTTGCTCTTTCTGTTATTGTAACAATTGGGTGATCTGAAAGAAGTGTGATTTGAGGGTCACTAAATATGAGAGAAAGCTTTCAGTTTGGCATGCGAGAGAGTATTTATGGCATGTGTTTATGAAATACTACCACTGTATAATCTTAATAAATACGTATACATTCATAAAGAGGGTAAGAAAGTTTGATAAAATGCTAGGGTTTACAGGTGGATACAGTTGTCAATTAAGTCATTGATTAAATACACCCTTCCCATAAACCATCCCTGTGGGAAGAGGGCCATGGCCAAGACCCACCTACTCAGCAGTGGGTGACACTTGACAGCCGTCACTGCTGTAGAGGGATGTGGGGTGATGGAGCAGCAACAGCCTGCTGCTCCCCAGTGCCCCAGCACTACGGGCTCCCTCAGCCACTGCTGAGTCCCCCTGGAGTCGCCTTGGGGTTTCTCCTGCCTCATCCCACCACTTGCCCTTTCAAAGCTGCAAAATCCTGGAAGCTGAGCATCTGAGCAATGCAGTTACCTGAGGAACTGCCAGAGTGAATGTGCTTTTACGGGTGCGCTGTGGCTGTGTCTCAGGGAGAGGGGACAAAATATGCTGTGTTATTCTTACGTGGCTGGTTTTATGTCTATGCATCTTTCATAGGCATCTGACTACTGCAGCATTTGCCTCCAAGCTGTGATTTAGCAGCGTGCTAATGCCAGCTCCTCTGTCGTACAGGCATGAGCACTTAACACTTGGGCCACTGCAGGCATTTCATCATCCAGGGGTCACCACTGCTAAATATTAAGGGTGAATTTTGCACTGGAATACACAGCTCTGATTGTGCACTTCATTTTGATCTTTCACTGCTTCTGTCGTTAGTGACATTGTCATTTAACGTGGACATTGATTTAGATGTACATCTGGACCTGCCTGGAAAGCATTTGCGATGGCTGCACTCTCAATTCAGGTCTGCTCACTCTCGTAGACTCTAAGCAAAGGTTGGTAGCATTTGAAATTTCATCAGGTTGGCATTGTGCAATTTATCTCTTATAAGAGTTTCGGTAGCTTTTTTGCACACTTCTCTCCTGTTTAAAAGGAATTTCCAAAAGGCTGGAGGTGGGGCAACATATCTGTCCATGCATCATTGCAGATGGTGCTTTAATTCTTCCAACCTGAGCTTGCTCCCCTTTGTGAAACACAGCCTGAGACATGGCACTGGTTACACCAGACTTCTATGAAATTCCGAACTAGAAACCTTGTGTTTGGAGCACTTTCTGGTAACTGCAAGAAGTTAGGGAAGGACTAGGGCTGGCTTATATAGAAAGGATTTATAGTACTGATAAAGGCTGGTTTTTCTTAAGAGAGAATTCTTAGCTTCACTGTATTTTTTTTTCATTACTGGGACCAAATTTAGACCCGTATGCAGGAGGTACATGTTAATCTAGTGTTATGTCCAAATGCAAAACCTCACTTAATGTCATCCTAATCATTAGGACTGTCATGATGCGGATTTGCTGCGCATCGTAGAATGAAAACAGCCAGAGCCTGAATACAGGCAGTGCAAACCATTTCCTAAGTCCTCTACCCCACCTTTTCTCAACATTTACCTTAAGTGTCTGGTCTTAGAGGCAGAACCTGCACACCATCTCCTTATTGCCCCATCCAGAACTTCTCTTCCTGTCTGACCAGTCTGTTTTCCAAAATACCCTCGGTCCTCCCAGAAAGATGGTTTTATTCTTCTAAGTTTCAGATTTAAAATCTGGATGAGTGAGAGATCTCGGATGAGAGATGCATTAGCAGAACTGATTTCTCTTGTTACCAGTTCAAAAGGCTTCAGTATGCAGCACAAATGATTCATAAGTATCCATTGTTCAGAGTTCAGGATAAAGAGTTCAGAATCAAAGCTCCGCTTTAATGTGCGCTCATGCATTTCTTTTTTCAGTAAGAGCATTCTCTTCATATATATAGCAAATGAAATTCAAACTTGTTTAAGCTGCAGTTCTGGTAAATTGCTCTGCCTCTGAAGTTAGCTTAGAATATCATGAGAGTTATAGAAACCCTTACAGATTTTGCTAGTATTGCAAAAACTTAGTGCTTAGTTATAATCAAGCAAGGGATGTTTAATAAATAGAACAGCAAAACAAGTGATCACCTCATGTTTTTCCTGGGTTTGGACCTCAAGTCAGCCCTGCCGGCAGATCCCGAGAGCACAGCCACACAGGATTTTGTCTGTAGGGGTTTTTCTTATTGGCCTTTGTCAATAGGAGAAACTGCAAAGCCTTCTGATTTACAGGCAGTTTTTTGCATGGGAATGAAGACGACGGCCTGTGGGCAGTGATTAAGAGCTATTCTGATGTCTAGGTGTTTGTCCAAATGTTTGTCATCGAGGGGACTGTGCCCAATATTGCTTCTTTCAGAGACGCCTTTATCTCTCATTTTAACGTTTCACAGACCTGAGGTACTGTCACTGCCTCAGAACTGTGTTTTCTCCTGGCATCTTGTATCATGGCTGAGCACATTGAATGGGCTCTCTAAACCCTTCCTTATCAATGGAGTACAACAAGCCCAATGCAATCATCCTTTCAATTATCTTCTTCATCTCAAGTGTCACCAGATAAGTGCTGGCATAGCATTCTTTGAACATCTCAGATATTGTTCCTTGCTTTTTGGCTATAAATGTATGAATATGGGATAAAGATTAAGATATCTCATGTTTTACCCTTATTATTCACAGACAAAACTATGCCTGATCTTTTAAAAGGTTCTTTTTTCCCCATCTCTTTAGTTTCAGTTCTCATTGGGGTCTGGGTGATGACAAGAATATTGGGCGCTTAGATGTTCCAACAGGAGTCGAGCCCTGTTGGATCAGGGGAAAAGCTGGAGAGCCTGACGCGGTGTTGTGAGAAGGAGCCTGACACGGAGGTGACCTGGCAGTGGGTTACAGGACAGGACTCCTCAGCTGGGGCTTTGTGGATGACCAGTCTGAAGCAGGTGGCTCAGCCTCTGCTTGAGCTGTTCTGGAGAGGCCTTCAGAGCGTTTAATGCCACCAGAGGCGAGGCAAGGAGGTTTTAACTTATTTCACTTGATTATTTTTACTTGGTGAATGAAACCGACTCCATTAAGTGACAGGCCTTCTCGAACTCTCTAAGTCCAGGCAGTGTTTGTGAACAGACTGAAGAAACGGGGTCTCCCCTGTGGTCCGGAGAGGATTAGTTCTCTACTTCCTGCTCATTTGGAGGTACATAAGGTGTTCCTTTGTGTGCAGCCATGGGTTTTGTGTGATGTGGGTGCTGTTTCCCTCTGAGCTGGTGTTAGCATCTTTGCTTGGGCACATCAGGGCTTTTGGCTCTTGTACCATCAGAGAGGGTCGTCCTTGTCACAGACGTAGGACTGTGGGCCCTCATATGCTGAATTGCTATTGTTTGGGAGCGCAGTGGGTTAGGGGCTGCTTGGGCGCGTGTGGGCTGTGTCAACATGGCATTGACCTCCTGTTTGGAGATGGAAGGAGCTGGACGAGAGAGCAGCCGCTGGTGATCTTCATCTTTTGTTCATTGCCTTTTGGCTTGGAGACCATTAAATTAATTTGGCAATGTTTGTGAGGTTGTCTCTACAATTAGGAGAGCTCAAACCACTTTTAAATTTAAGAAATTGTGATGTAATTATGAAGAGCTTCAGGAAAAACACCAAATGTAGCAATATGTGTGAATCCTGAGGACTGGCAAGTAGGGGATTAGCGTGGGAACGTGAGGAATGTAGACCTTGGTTCAAAGAGCTATTTAGAAGAACAAATACTGAAAATCAAATGATGAAAACCAATGATTCTAATGAAGGGCAACCCCCATCCACTGTACTCCAGTCGTGCTTTCTCATCAGCCATTATAAAGCTGTGAGGGCACAGCAATGGTGACGACAAACCCAGGCAAGGAACAGACCAGAAACAACTTCAATCTCTTCATTTAAAAAAAAGTGTTTGATGGTAACACACAGCCACACAAAATGTATTTTGACGCTCACACATTTCAAGCATTTTTTGAAAGTCACACAATTGTTTTGGTGATTTGAGTTCTAAATTGATGAAAGCACAATGGGAGAGAGAGAGGCAACCTGGGAGGAGAGGAGCCAGGCTTTCTTTCCAAGGAAACATTGAAGCATTGCATTGATTACTGTGAAAATCCATTTCAATTACACCTCATTTCTTCTTTGAGTGTTTTAAAGCAGGGCTTTCTTGCGTTGGTTGCTGCAGGACTCTCAGTCCGACGGCAGGGGCAGTGGTTTTAGGGGCATGGGCTACAATTGCGCTAAGTTGTGCTGTGTCGCTGCAAGTGCAGCTGCTCCCGGCTGATGCTGGTGGGAAAGAGAATTCAGACTACTGAGGTACGTTAGCCTTGTGTAAATGCAGTGACTTTACACTTACCGTGTTTGTTATTTTGCAAATAAGTAAACTGAAATATTGAGTTTGGAGTCATGATATGTTGCTCATAAGCACTTCCTTTAGGAGAAGGATTTTGAATGAGCTCAGTTTCCATTTGGACATCCAAGAAAAATAATTAACTGACACTCAGAAGTGACTTGATGGTGGCTACACCAAGTTCTGAGCAGAAACCAAAACAAACTTTGAAGCCTCTTCCTGAGACAAAGTCTTGTTGGCTTTGGTTTCAAAATCTGTCTTACTTTGAAGGACTGAAGTGAAGGGGAGAAATATGAGATGGCATTTAATTGTTACTTTTTTGCCAGATGTCTAAAGTTTGCAGCAAAATTTAGCAAGTCAGCAAACATCAGTTTAAAAAGTTGTTCTCCACTTCTTGCCCTACAGATGAATTTCTCTGGTTTATGGAAATGAAACTGAAATGGGGGCGGATCATTGGCGCTTTGATCTTTCCAGTCGTTTTTGCTTTAATGTAGGTATGACGCCAACTAAAGTGAAAAGAAAAGCTCATAACAAAACACATCTTGGTTGATCATCATTTCCCAAAAGACATTTGGACAAAAGACAGTATGCTTACTGTGAGGTACACCTTCTCCCTGGGGGCTCCTGTGGTGTGGCTGAGTCCCCTGTTACTGTTTCTGTTGTTCTCAGGCATTTCTAATCTCTTAAGCATCTGTCTGCATGGCGCTAAGCAATTATTGTCTCACAGTAGCAGAACTGACGGTCAAAAATAATATGCAACTTATCTAATGCCTGTGTGCATTTGGAGAACTTGGTCTTGCAGACCCCGTAGCAATCTTCCTCACCTCCTTTTTTCCCTGTAAAACTGTTGGAATGCTGAATGCACAGCTGAATGCTCCTATTCACCTTCTTTGGCAAAACCAGTGAATCCATCAGATAATCAATGACAGTGTGACGATAACCAGGAGTACAATCTGACATGACAGTCATGTAGGAATATGATCACTGAAAGAACTACAGGCCCAGCTGCCTAAGATGGCTCTGAAACCAGGAACTTTGTTTCTAGTCTCTACTTTGCCGTAGATTTATTTTTGATGTTAATTTTTAAGTTTAAACTAAGACTGCACTTTCTACAGTTCTGGTAAACCACTTGTTTAAATGGCTGCCCCGGGGAGATCTCTATGAGAATCCAGTTATTAATCTCTGAAAAGCATTATCCGGCTCCACATAAGTCCTCATCTTGCCTTCCTGAAGGTGTGATTTGGACCTTGCTGATGCAGTCAGCAACTGGACTCTTACGTAGTGACAGAGCAAACTGGCAAACGGAGGGATTTGTCCAGTGGATGGTCATGGGTCACGTGTTTGAGGTCCAGTGGATGGTCATGGGTCACATGTTGTTTGAGGTCCAGTGGATGGTCATGGGTCACGTGTTTGAGGTCCAGTGGATGGTCATGGGTCACATGTTGTTTGAGGTCCAGTGCTGCTGGCCTGTGTTCAGAGCAGGACATGGTTTGTCCACAGTAGCCCTTGCTCACTGAGGGAAGCTGGATGCTCGTTCAGCTCCGAGCCAGGGTGCGCTCCCCTGTTGTTCATCCCTCCGCGTGGCACATGGAATGTTACCGTAACAGGTAGACAGGTTTAAAGTTACTGAGCCACCAAGCTCTGAGAAGGTGCTTGACAAAAGTGTGTTCCCCTCAACTGTCTTTCATTCTTTAATAAATGTTATTAATTAATGAAACTGGCACCTTTGTGTACTATGCTGGAAGAGCTGCTCTTCTGCCTCGCTGTATAATGATTATTGCCATTAATGAGTACGTTACTCTGTCACCAATATTAATCTAACAAAAGAACAAATGCCTGGCCTGCGGTGTGGCGCAGGAGTCAGCAGGTTAAATACTTGCTTCCATGCGTAGAGATAAACAGCCCAGCTGAGCTGGCCGGCGCATGGCTGGGGGCTGCTTTCAGAGACACAGCGTGGGTGGATGGAAAATACCCAAGCAGCAATTCTTGCTGCTTTTGTGAATGGTCCTTCTTCCCTGCCTTTTGGAATCGGCACCTCCCTGAGGATAAAATGCAGAGCAAATCAGTTAGGCACAGCAGAAGATGGGGCATTTCTATACTTTGCCTTCTCATTTAGATTGGATTCCATAGAAAAGCTGCTTAAATGGTGTTACAACTGCTTTGATACGGACTCTTAATTATGAAAAGGTAGCACCAGTAAATAGCGTTAGGTGAAAAGAGCGCAGAGGGGACAGGCAAAGGGAGCCTTGGCTATCAATATGTCAAAAGGATGAGCCCAGAAAGACACACTTAGTGTTACAAATTCCTTGTGAAGCCCATAGCAAAGCTATTTGAGCGGCTTTCAAGAAAGGGATGTCTGTCAGTCTTATTGTGGTTCCTTGAGGGAACAGATTTTGCACACAGAGGGGAGGAGAGACTGAAGTGAAGCATCTGTCACTGTCTTCCAGCATTTATGATCCCTTAAAATAAAGATGAAAATTAAAGGAATCTGTTTCTCTCGTATCGAGAGTCCTTGTGTTCTTCTTCAACCGGCCTCATGCAGAAGAGTTTGGCTGGCTGTAATTTTTGTGGTGTGCGGTTCTTGTTGGCTTCCCTTGTACCAAACAGACATGAGCGGTTCCTCTGCCGTGGGTGGTACGAAGCAAACAGCTGTGCGTGTGTTGCACTGAATTTAATGCGCATCAGGGTAACAGAGGAATCAATCGGAGAGGAGACTTCTTTTGTGATGCCGTTAGCTTTGGATTTATATACTTTATTAGCTATCGGAGCGTTTGACTATTGCGGCTATTGGTTAGACCCGCTATAACTCCAGTAAAACCTAGAGACGCCAAGTTGCAACACTTACAATATGCAGTATGCACACACAACCTGGAGCAACCCGACATCGGCACAGCAAACACAAAACAAAAGCTGTATATGACTTCTTAGCCTTTGTGCACATCTGCGTTATTATAAATGCTAATATAATTCTGCAATGATAAATAATTAAACAATTATGGTCATGAATCAATAAGTTTAGCACATTTTTTCATCAGCAAATTGTACTGTATAAACAAGAAATATAAATTACCAAGTCTAATTTTCGGTGAAAATTGTAAGCATTTTATATCTAATAATTAAAAAAGTATTAGAATTCAACATAAGATACTTAGAACTTTAAAAATTTCTAGTTTTAACCAAACACCATTAAATTGTCATGTTTTATGTTTCTGAATCTGATTAACATTTTGAGATCCTACTTTTGCAGTCATTCTCTTTGTTTTTCTCTGCGAGAACCCCCTCGCTGAACCTCTGGGTTCTCCTAAGCACAGTTTATCAGCTTGAATCCAGCTTCCGTTGACCTCATTATGTTGCCTTTAAGAAAATATAGCGTTTAAAGAGAAGCATCCGAGTGCCTTTCTTCTAAGATTTTGAAAGGTTCGGCTATTTTTATCACTTACTGAACATTTTGCTGCAGAAGGTGCAATATGGAGGCAGGGAGAAGAGAAGGCTTTTACAACTATATTTGCATTTAATCAGAGGTTGTTGGGTTGCTCTCGGATCTTTGGTATTTGTAGAGTTCACCATGAATAGTGGCACCTAGACACAGAATTTAAAAATAATTTTGCCCTGCGCTAGGAGTAAAAAGTGTATTTTCAGAGAAAAAGCTAAACTTGTTTTTACAAAGGTATGGATGTTTTCTATGCCTGAACATCTTGCACGAACTAAGGATTTGCCACAAGAGAAGCTACTGCAGAATAGCTGTTCCTGAACTGTTACCATCTGCTTCCTCGGTGGTCGTCTGTAACCCAGGGAAATGCTTGATCTGCTTCTATTTTATCTCTTGATGAAAACCTCTGATCCGAGGGGTGCGTGCTGGCACCTGGTGTACATCTCTGCAGTGTTGGGGACTCCAGGACCCTCTCGCCATTGGCCAGGGCTCTTGGCACCCCAATCACTCCCTAACCTGGGAGGTGGGCACCAAACTAGTGAGAGCGCATCCCCATGGCGATAACATGAGGCAGAGCTGGCAGGATGGGTTCAGTGGAGGTGCTGGAGTAGTATTGTATCGTTGTGCTGGAAGAGCTTCTCTCCATGGGAAAATCTGGTAAGCCAATAAACTGACTCTGACGAATGACAAATAGGTTGTGGAGATAGCGATGCTGCTCTTCAGAAAGTACGAGGCTTTGAGAAAGGAATTAAGTGTGGTACAGAAGGTGCTGTGACCTAGGAAAGGCAGCTTCATCTAACGCGGTGCGATGCCTTCAGCGTCCAGGATAACTTTCTCTGGCTTTGTAATGGAAGCTCGTAGTGTTGGAGGGGGGACTCCTTTCACTGAAGTGTTAAAGTTTATTTGCAGGTTTTTACAGACTTGAAGCCTCAGGAATCTCCACCAAGCTGGGAGATCAAGGACTTTTCCTCTCAGTTTTAATGCTTGCTAGCAAGCAATTAGTTATTTGCATTACAGAGAAGGCTCACAAAGACTTTATGTTGAGAAATGTGAGCAAGTATTTTGACTTTTGGGAGTGGGAGGGGGGAAAGAAGAAAACATTTTCTTCACCTTCTTTTCTGTCTCCCTTTTTGTTTACCCTGTCTTCTTTCTTTTGATGAGTAAGAGAAAGAAAACTACATATGGAGTCTGAAGATCTTCACTTTGTGTTTCTTCCTTGTGCTGCTGCATCTGCTCCTCTTACCCCAGCATTCCCAACGTGCCGTGTTTCCATTTGTAGGTGTCAGTGTCTTTGCCTCTGATGCCAATGTCACTCTTCTTGTGGCAACCAGATTTTGTTTTACTGTATGGCTCTTAGCAACATGTTTCCTGCGTTCTGCTTGCTCTGTTTTAGAGTTCACACTTCCAATGTCTGGAGATATAGATTGCTCTGCTTTCACAGACACGGTTTGTAAAAACAAAGTCAAACCTCAGAGCATGTGCCCTTCCCTCACGCAGAGTTGGTGGGTTTGTGTTTCACTCCGAAGCAGGTCTATGTTGACCATCCTCGACCTCTGAGTCCCATACACCCGCTATTCTCAGATTCCAGTATAAAATAGTTGCATAAAATTGTATACAGTCATTAGTTGGACTTTTTTAAAGGTAGGTGAAAGTGCATAATAATTTTCAAGTCAAAATACCTGTATTTAAAGGTAATGATTGATAAAAGTACTAAAATTTAAGTGGTAGGGGAAAACTGTAGAAATTTCTTATTTGCCTCTGATAAATCAGTGGAACGGGTGGAGAAGTAGTATTGCAATCAGGCATTTGGCATATTCCTTTATTTTTAAGGTATCTACTTTTAAAACACTCAGATTCCACCCACAAAACTGGATTAGAGGAAGCACAGCAGGTTTAAAAATATTTCAGAAATGTTGCTTTTTGTGCTTTAACACCTTGAGAAGCCAAATGCGCTCGCTCTCCTGCAACTGAATCTTGGTTTTCACTATAAAAAAAAAAAAAGAAAAAAATGTTTAATAGCACATATGGCATAATTTCATGTGACATCTGTTTTGTAACAAACAATATTTAGCTCACTTATTTGCTGAATGATACAGTACATGCTGCAAACAAAGTCCAATGAACAGTTTTACATAGTTTGTAATATATCAATATTTATCGCAAAAGAATGCAAAACTTAAACATTTAAGCATGTTATTGATTGTAATATGCAAAACATTGATTACTGCACGCTGCCAATGCAGAGAAAGTCTACGGAATGCCTTATGGGGTATGAAAATTAGGTAGATTTCTGAAAGAATAACTGATGTCCTCCCACTGGTGACATTTAGGCTTATGCCCCCTCAACCTAATTTGTGTCATCTTATAGGAGACAGCTGTCAATATATTTAGGATGGTTTAGCTCATAACAGCAGAAATGGTGAGAGACTATTGGCTTAATTGCATGGAGTGATTGATTCTAATGGAAACAACATTTAGAAACTCAAAATGCACTTTCTGTTGGCAGATCTAATAGAATATCATAATGAATTGGAGCATCGCGCATGTACGGTACTTTCTACAAGGACTGCAAAAGGACAGTCATGGGTTTTCATGTTGGCTTTTTAATGTGATTTTAATGTTTAAATTATTTGTTTAAATAATAAAACCAAATCATCTCAGAGACAAAGTCGGACAGAAAGCAGAACATCAGAATGACGCTGAAACCGCGTGCTGGTGCAGTAATTGTGAAAGGAGGGCTGTGTTCAGGTAAATTGGCTGACGGCATGGAAATAAGCGTTAGTGATTGCAGTGCCATGAAACAGCATGAGGTTTCCAGGCCCGTGCCTGCTGCAGCGATGAGCTGTGGAAGGATGTCCTGAAAGCAGACCGTGCTGTGGACCCTGGCGGATGGTTTCAGCGTAGCCTTTCCCATGAACCCCAAAGGCTTTCTGGAAGCATGTGGGCTACTGCAGACCACATGTGCTGCTGGGCTGAAGGCAACCAAGCTGGGGCTGATGCGTGCCTGTAGTGGGAGCAGTGCAAGGTCTCTGCCGTTTTGATGCTCCTCCTACCTCTAAATCATAGAATCCTAGAACCCTGGAATGGTTTGGGTTGGAAGGGACCTTAAAGATCACCCAGTTGCACCCCCACTTTGCTTAGCTCTCGTGATGGTCTGTGGTCTAGGGGTGCCTGGATATACGGGCACAACGCCTTCTCTGGCTCTCTGAGGAGCTGCGCGGGCACCATGGGCGGCTCTGGTGTTGCAGAACACAAACCTGCCTGGACAGGAGGGAGGAAAGCAGGCACCGGCTCTCTTTTCTCTGGGTAGCGGCAAAAGCTCCAGAGCGGTTGTTCTACGTTAACTCTTTTGTCCTCTGGCAGCTTTGCACAATAACCTCTCGCCTTTGTAGACCCGGTCAGACTGTACGTGCATCTGTCTCCAGTTGGGGATTTCTCTCTTTTATTTCCTTTTTAACACTTTATAGCTGTTGTTTTCTTCTCCCCATTGTAATCTCAGACCTCTCACTCTTCCCTCAGCATGGGAAGTCAGGACTTTAAAACCTTCTGCTGACTGAAAATGCTGTGTAGTTTGGCCAGAAGCTGCCTTTTCTTTTTCTACTCCTTTAAGATCTAGAAATGTGTAGGTTCTAGTGGGATTAATATGTGGTTACAGATTAGATTCCTCCTCCCTTCTCCATAATTAGAAAGGTATGAAGAATCGGATGCAAGATTGAACAGTGTAAATCCTCCAAAATTAAAAACATTTCAGAACTGGAATAAATATTAATAAATTGGAGACATAATGAAATGCCATAGATATGTAAGGGGAAAAGCAAGCAGGAGAGGAGGGAAGATTTTTATAGACCTTAATTACAGCAGGGTTGTTAGTAAATTTACTGAATTGTAAATGTAAAAGATTCGGATGGCCTGAGTAAAACCACATATTTAAGCCTTCTAAATGAACATTTCTGTTTTTTGAGTAATTTGTACCATCTGTGTCAAAATTCTGAGCCTAAGAAGAAAAAGCAGTGGAACAAATGTTGGTTCCATAAAACAGTCCTAGTTCATTGTTGAAATTGTCACACATTAACATTGCAGGCCATCTGGGTAGACAAAAGACTCTAACCAGATTGCTAAGATGATTTTATTGGTCTGGTATTAATCAGAATGTGGCATAATATTTAAGTAGAAAAAATGATGAGGTGAAGTGGAGTGCCTTTAACTCCCCTAACTGTGTGGTTGTTGCACAATAATCTCATTACACCACGGAGCACTGTGTTTCTAAGCAAAGAGCCTAACTCTGCAATGTAAATAACAAGCTATGTGATATTTCCAATTTATAGTTTAAAATAAAATATGAAACTTAAAGAAGTAATGACTGCTGGCATATTGCAATGCGCAGATTTAAAGGCCACAGCATGGTTGTATTAAATTGCGGTATACCCACAATCATGTTGGAATTAACTTTAATTTCTGTTTGTAACATTGTAAATCAGATTACACTTCATCTCAAAGAATCCAGAACTCGTGATTTACAATTGATTTTCTATATTTTGAATCCCTACACAATGCAGCAGCTTGCCTTCTCCCCGGGACCTAGAGATGTCAGGATGTCTGTGCATGGATGTGTGTGGTATGTTTGTTCTCCAAAAGCTTCATCTGCTTTCTCCCCTTCCACCGCCAATGGGAAAAGCCTCACTTTTAAATTTTCTCCATGATTTTGTGTCTTTCTAGTCTTCCCCTATGACTCTCAAAAAGCCAGTGAGGGTTTTTTTGCCTCTCGCCCCACTTTACCGCCCCTTTGAAAATCCTTTCTGCCCTCCTGTGCTGACCCAGAGCTGAGCAAAAGCTGCCGGGCTGCGCAAGCTCTGCAGGTTGAGTTCACGGCCTGGGCAGGAGCAGACCCTTAGGAGAGGTCCTGTTTAGGGTCTTCTGTTGGACTTATTTGTTGCTTGGGCTTCTGATGGTTTTGCCTATTTAATAAAAGGTTTATCAGCCATTGTTTTGGAATTATACAGAATTATTAGGTGTAATTATAAATTACACCTAATTAAACAAAACATTTAGGATTGTCAGTTAGCATCGCGGTGCTGGCCTGGCCCTTGCTGACAGACAGCAATGGTGAGAGAACGTCACCGCAGCCACACAAGTGCTGCGCTATCAGCCACACACAAGTGAAATGTGGATTAAAATGCCATTAACATAGCCAATTAAACATGGGCATAAACAAACCAGCTCAATCAATAACAGTAACTGCTGTATTGCGGAGCGGGCGCTTGGCTGGGGCTCGCTTTGCCCAACTGAGGACCGCCCAGGACGACAACATGCGAGGCTGGACAAGGCCAGCAAAGAGCGTGAGCCTACTGAAAGTGAGGTTTCATAGGGCACAACTAGATTAGCAATAAAATAAACAGAGACAGTCTGCTATTTCACAGCAGAACAATTGGCTGTTCCCAAATCTTGCGCGTGGCTGCCATATCCAGCGCACCCGTTTCATGCTTTCAATTCATGCTCTTTTTTTTCCCAAATGCTGACCTTGGGTTTGGGCACGCAATTGTCCATCCTGGAATTGTGAAGACCCCCATCTTCTGCACTTCTACTTTAAATGTTTGTTAATCCATTTTGTGATATTTCAGTATCATCTCCTCACCAGGTCTCCTTTCTGCTTTAGATCAATATAAATTTGTTTATTTTTCTGTCAAATTTCGAACTAAACTCTGTGTAAGAGAATAACCCTGGAATGAGAAAGTTGGAAGTGCTTTGAATTTTCCAGGTGTTAAATTTAATTTCTCTTCCGGGTCAACTGGCTTAATCCTTGAGTCTTAAAGGATTAAGTGCTACCTATAGTGGATCTCATCCTGGTGTCAAAAGATTTTTCTGGATGTCTGGGATCCTAAAGCCCAAAGCCAGCATTGCCTCACTGGAGCCCCCATTTGACCAGTGAGATGAGGCATCACTGCTCTGTTTATCTTTAAGTCCACCTTCTTAACCACAACTCTATCTCGTAAGTTCACCCTCTTAATTGCTGAGGGTTTGACAATAACAAGAGAGCACTGAGTGTTTTCAGTCTGAGATCCTTCCCAACAACAAAAAACTGACAAGATTTCCTCCTGATTCTTCATGTGAATCCATTTAAAAATACAAAATGAAAAATAATGATCGCCTGTTTGTTTTTTTAGTAGTGATTAAAATAAGGAATTCTTTAAACAACAAATGGGGAAGGAATTATTTAAGCATATTGGGAGGCCCTTCAAAAGACTAGACGTTTCTTTTTGTGGTGCATGAGACACTGTTAGAAAGGCCACTTGGATAGTATATTGGATTTCGTGCAATTAATGCATCTTGATGGACAACAATGGAGCAAAGAAAGCAAGAGCCCTGTTTCCAAAGTCAACGGAGCACCTTGTGGTTAGGAGTGGCCCGTGTTATGGGAATGCCTTGAGTAGATGGTTCCACGCTGGTGGCAAACAAACTCACGCCGGCTTCAGTTGCTGTTTTACCACTGTGGTGGCCCGATAGACATTTTGATGTTGATATCTGAGCTACCATGTGTCCAGCTGGTGTCAGGCGTGTGTGTCCAAGCTGCTGTTCTCCCTTGGCCAGCAGTGAGGAGGAGCTCCAGGCCGGTTGCTGTATTGGGCACCAAGCTTCTGGCAGCATATTAAATAAATACGTAAATGATCAAGTATTTGAGTGCTAGACAACCAAAGGTAGGGAGGCAACAAGGCAACTAAGAGAAGTAAAGTTGCTTTTGTGAGAAACTGGAGGCCAGCATGGCCCCAGAGCCCGGTCTGCTGTGGGGTGGCTATTGCTAAGATGCTTTCCATGCGTCGTGGCGCTGCAGGTTGGGAAAGTCCTACCTCAGATGTTTGTGGTGTGCTGAGAGCGCACTGCAGGTGGACCGTGGCCTGGATGTGCCTCTCTTCTCTTCCTGATTCATTTGGCTGTTGCAGGATCAGGCTCTACAAATTAGAAAATGAATGAAGAGCTTGATTAGAGCTTTAAATGGGATTCTTGAGACTTTTGTTTGTACCTGAGGCAGTATCTATGCTGAAATTAAACAGCAACCACTTTTGGCATGCTTCCTCTCTTCATATAATCTCTCTAGCAGACTGTTTTCTTGCCATAGTTTTCTCTCATGTATATTTTTATTTATAGACGAAAACCCAGTGCGTGTAAGGAGTTCTGGGGAGTAATCATAGCCGCACTGAGCCCAGCAGTGCCACGGGCCATCCTGCCCCACTGAGGCACGGAGGGATCCTTGGCTTGCTGCGTGCCCGGCTCCCGTCCCGTTTTGGTTAGCACGGCTGTGGCCTTCTATTTTCTGGGAGCTTCCTGGTCTACTTATGGGTTCTGTGACCCCTTATGGGTTCTGTGTCAGGGAGGGCCATGGGAAGTGAGAAAAAGCCAGGCCATGGTGAGGTCCTCTGTTGCCCCTTCCTGGTGTCCAGCCTCACCACTCCTGAGGAGCCCACCCACCCTACCTGACGGCTTAGCTGCTGTCGGGCAATGCCCCTCCTTCCTTCCAAACGAGTCCTCTCCATCTCCTTTAAAGATCACGACAATTTTAAGCAACAATTCGAACACTTTATAGGAAGTCAGGGAAAAGAAGAGAATGAGGGCAAAGAGGAAAAGGGAGGAAGAAAAGGAAAGAAGTGTTTTAGAGACTGGCACTGGCTGAGGAGGGGGAAAGCTGCTGGAAAACCCTGCCTGCGATGAGGGTTGGAAGAAGGGAGAGGTTCCGACTGGAAGAAACCCAGAGGGCAGAGGCAGCCACTGAGGGTTGTGGTGTGTTTCCCTAGGAGGCTGAAGCCTGCCTGCAGAATTCTTTGGCTCAGAGGGAATGCAAACATTGTCCTGGGCTCAGACTCTGGGCTGTGTGCTTTGGTCTTTGTGGATCATGTTTAACGTTGGGCAGTGGCATTGCTGCTGCTTTGTTGGGCTGTCAAGACCACTGGGAAATGTCAGACAATTCCACTTTAAATATATTCCTCTGCTAATTTTTCTTTTTTTCCTGTAGACAGTCTAACAGTACATCCAGCTTTCACTGTGATTATTACTTCATGACAAGTCATGATGAAGTGTTTAAGAACTTTTGCAAGTTCAAAATTATCTTTACATTGGCCCCCGTTAGGATTTCTGACAATTGCCGTTAATTTTCAGTCCAGGGAAAAAGGCTTTTTCCACACCATATGGACTAGACCAGATTTATCCGCTGCCGGTTGTCCTTCATGGGACACGAGGCACATTCTGTTGAGTGATGGATCATCTACGGATGTGGTGTAGCAAGAGCATGTTGGCACGCACAGTTGACAAAGTCCTACGCACCTATATTTTGTCAATGTACTTGCGGTGTATTTTGCTGTTCCGTTTCCCCTCCTGTGCTCAGTGTGTGTTTTCACATTCCCTTTTCATTGGCTCTGTGAGCATCGCCAGGCTGGAGATGAGCTTCTTGTGCAATGTGCTCAGTGAAGCCTCCTATTTCCCAACTGCGAATCAGTGCAAATGCGAGCCATCACAGCCCTGATTGACTCCAGACTAAGGCTTTGCTCCCAAACAGTTTCTGCACTGTTGAGGGTTAGGTTTTCTGTTCTTTGATGCTTGTGTTGTGTAAGAGCTTCCTGGCAGCATCGGTAGTCCAAGGCAACTTTTCATGAATTTATTTCCAATAAAGAAGGTATCTTTGTGGCCAGAGATCTGAGAATTCCAAGCTCTCTTTTTCAGGAACACCACCATATTCTAACGTGTGGAAATATTTCCAGGGTGAGGTCTGCTCGCTTATCACTTCCTTTAAACATTGAGAGCTACGTAGTGCAAACGAAGTGTGATCAAGCTGCTTTTACCGGCATGGCCGCTCTTGTGAATGGCACTTTATTTCTCTTATTTTAATCCACGAGCGAAACGCAGCTCTTGAAACGATCACGCAGTCCCTTTGCCATGGGTAACACACAAATGGATTTGGAGATGATCAGGGTGTGGTGTTCCACAATGTTGAACACTAAAATTCACTCCAGTGGGATCAAAATGTGTGCAGGTTTTTAATGGAGTCTGTCAATTAAAAAAAATATAATTTTCCCTTTCAGAATTATGGTGTCTGGCATTGAAAATCAATTCAGATATTTCTGTCCTGTAGCAGTTATTTCTAACAATTAGAGTAAAACAAAAGTACTTGCAAGTTTTGTATTTTCTTCAGTTGCGTTTGCTGCTTCTTGAATAATTTTATCCATGAAGACTACTTTACCACTCTGTCTTGTTGACTCAGCTAAGTTAAAATTAAAGCATAAAATGAAATGTTTATTTAATCATAGCGACGCTCTTAAAAACTGGAGAGATTTCTTGTATTATTAAAAAAATGCCTTCAAAACTTCCTGAACTTCTTAAAATGCATTCCTCAACACTGATAATTAATGAAGATATACTAAATAGTAAACCAGCATTTAGTCTGGATTTGAATAATTAGAAATTTAGATTAAATTCTCCTAGTGTGTCAAATATGCTTAACTTTGTGATTTTTTAAAAAAAACTCTCATAAAATCATCAGATCTTTTGCCCAAGATTCCTTTACCTTATTTAAATTCTGAGAACACAACAGCTTTAACGATAGTGGTTTTTGTGTTCAATTCAAGACTTTTACACAGAAAGTAAAAAAGAATGTTAACGGGAAGGAAAACTGAATCCAACAGTGGAATTCATTTGGCTTGGTTAATTACACAAATATGAATCCGCGCTGCTCCTCTGACCAGGTTTTCTTCTCCTGCTTGACTCTTTGTAGACTTGCATCCCATCACTACAGCAAAGCAGAGACCAGACAATGCCGGTAACTCCAGATTGGTCCCTGATAGGGTAAACTTTGCCGGGTGAGAACATACTTGTCTCTAGATTCTGAACTTGGCTTTTAGTATCTATAATTCTTCATACCGTACATGAGCAGCACTGAGCACGGCAAAGCAAACCAAGTGTTAACTACCCAGAAAGAGCTCAGTTCTGCCCAGTGACGAATTCAGAAATGGACTTATTTATGGGATTAAAGTTAAGCACACGCCTAATCTCATTGATCTCCAGCATCAATAATGGTTTATCAATTCAGAGCTGCAGGTGGTGTTGCAAACACAAAGGAGAGATGAGCAGGGTCTCTGTCTTGACTTTGCCCACTGAATTTGTGGTGGACTTAGAGATGCAAACAGCCAAGGGTTATTGCTTGGAGATGGACTTTTGGGACTTCTAAATTCTTCGCTATCTTTGGTCTTTCCATTCATCAGTTCTCAATTCTGGGTGAAATTTTGGTCACTAACGTTCTGAAGCAAATGCGTTTGGGTGGAATCCATTTCAAGGGAGGAGATGCAGGCTGGGAATAATCAGGCAGGCAGCACTCTTGGTGACAGAGAATATTAAAATAGAAAAATTACAAATGAAAGATAAAAATTCTAGGGCCGAATGCCTTCGATGTGAGACAAACAACAATCAATAGCAAGCGTTTGTAGCCTGCTGTAACTGGGGAAATAAATGGGAATATGATGGTACCCTCTAGATCTGGTGCTTCTGCTTGTGTGCACGTGTCCCTTGCATACTTGGAAATATAAATGCCATGGTACCGATATCTAATAACATCTGAGTGCAAGTTCATTTGAACTGCTTAGACTTGGGGCATAAACCTGACATACGCTACTGGAAAGCTCATTCTGTTTTCCTGGGGCTATTTTGAAGGGTCTTTTTGTTTCTGAAGAATTTCTTCAGTAAAATACCCTTTATCTGTCCTTAAAATGCACTGGAGAGGCAAGAAAACAACTTGTAGAGGAAGCTCACCTTCAGTTTTCCGTTGCAATTATTCTTCTTTAGCTGAGCTTTAGCTCTTTCCAAATGTCTTTTCCACCAGTGTGTATTAACACCTATGGTCACCTTTCATAGCCTTGCTGGAAGAATCTTTATTCCCAAAGCACCTGTACTGGAGTCCACTAAAAGCACAGACACTTGTAACCATTTTAGATAATGGGATGAGCAGGAAGAAGTCGCTATTCGCATTGCAGCTTTCATCATTGATAGAAGTGCAATGGCTTCATTGAGCAGAAATCAGCTTTAACACTTTTGTCGTGTAACCTCAAACACGAGCATTCTTGGTTAGGCTCAAGACTGATGACACGAGAAAGGTACCATTGTCTACCCACCTTTAATATTAATGGAATTAAATAAGCCTGCTTTTGTTCCACGGTCTTCAGTTAGAATAAAACCAAAATTAGAACCATTAGGGCACATTAATATCTATTTTCAAACATCGAGGGGCAGGGTGGAAAATTCCTAGTAGGCTTTTCCTGCATAAAGGCTCAGTTTGGGTGGGAGGAAGGATAAAAGGGTTCTAGGGAAGAAACTACATTTACTTTTGTAAGGAGTTGGATTCCAGCTACACAGATCTCAGTATCCTAAAGCCAGTTCTGGACTGAGGGGTAACGCTTGGTTTTGATGGCTCTGTATCTGAGAACGTAGAGCGTCAAGAATATGTTTCTTTTCCTCGCAATCACCGAGACATCACTAATAAACTCATCCAGTTATTGGCACCATGTTTTGTGAAGGTAATTTAGAAGGGAAATAACACAGGAGGAGACGAGTGCCTCAAAGGTGACAGGAGTGCGAGATTTATACGGTGATAAGAGATGTGACCAATCCTGGAAAGTACAAACTGAACACAACTCCCTGGTTCTGAAGCTTTCTCACAAAGGTAGAGGCAGAGGCAAAGTGACGTTTAGAACCCAAGGCCTTTGCAAAGGGTTATAAAGCTTTCTGGTCTGGTTTGAGTCTGGTTATCTGGAGATACACGTGGCTTATTTTTGTGATAAAATTTTGCGTAAAATTTCATCAACAGGAGAGGTCAAACAAGGCAAGTAGCGTGTGGAACTTTTCTTTATCAAGTTACCAGGTAGTCGTGGCACTTCGTGACATGGTTAACAGGAGCGGTAGTGTTGGGCTGACGACTGGACTGGATGAGCTTAGAGGACTTTTCCAACCTTAATGATTCTAAGTTAGAAGAAAAACCTCGCAGGTACTCTGAGTGAAGTTACAGCGCTACTGGTTTTTCTCCCTCTGCTTGTGAGTGATGGGCTGGGGAATGCAGCATCATCTATTTCTTTTGTGTTCTTGGTTACCATAGAGCATATGCAATGTACAGCGAAACACAAACATTTCCTGCTTTGTTTTCTTGGCAGTTTTCTGAATTCGGTAGTTTGGAATGAAAATGAAATAGTGTGAATCAATGTAGAGCACACAGAACACCTCGTTTCTTGATCCTCTGATGAGCATTTTTAGAAAAAACTGCTGAAATATGCATCATAATCAATCTGATGAACAACCAATGGAGAAGGCTTTTAAATATTTAAGAATCTCTGTGTTGTAGAGAATAGCGCAATTTTTTTAAATGAGACTGCAAGCTCCTATTGACAGGCAGAGAAGGCGTCCATATAAGGCTTTGTGCCGGAAGGCTGAAAACACCTTAAAATCCAATCTCGCCTAAGTTGGGATCTGATGTGGCATTTCTGAAGTACACTAACAATTTTATTTACGCTCCCTGGGAGAGACCATCACTTCTTCCTTCCCTTCTCCAGCAGGACTTGCTCCTGGTTGCCCTCGCAGCCCCTGCGCCTCTGCCTTGACCTCCTCTATTATTCTTGCAGCAAATCTTTCCTCAGTCACTCATAACTTCACCCCAGTCACGAACGACACCTTTCTCTGTGTCACCCCATGTGCTGAGAGAAACCTCCTGGCTGGCACCCACCCGCGGCGCTCCCGGATCCCTGAAGGTGCGGGGTTGGGCTTCGCTTGGCTCTGTGTGCTCCTGCGAAGTCCCCAGAGTCCCGGGTTAATCCCATTTTTAAACACAAGGCATAATTAATCTTAAAACACTTTGAGCAACATTGTAGCTTTGTAAATAACAATTTGTCATTGCAGGAAGTGGTTTTTGCAAGGCCAAGGCTTGAATAAGGTAATATTTTTGGGTAATGCTTCAGCGAAGAGATTTTCTGGAGATCTGTGATTTACCTGTTACTAATATTACGCTGTTTAACAAGCAGGAAGCAGAGTATAGGAACAATAATAGTAATCTTAGTTAGAATGGTTTTGATGCAAGTACACTTTAATTCACTAATTATGACAGCTAAAAGGCATTTATACATTCAGTATTAAAATCACTGTATCTGTATTTTTACCTCGCTCTTCCAGCTGCAGAACTCTTCCTAACATGTTTTTAGTCATGTTATGCAAATGCCTGTTTAAATTACTGGGAGTATTTGTTTTCTATTTCTGCCCTGTAAAACATAATTTTAATACAAGTTATTTGTGAAATGCACATTGTAAAAGGAAATAAGGTTTCAGATGGCATTTCTATGATAATTTTACTGCAAATGTTGACCATGTTTTTGTATTTGTCTGTGAGAGGCAATGCAGGCTGTACGTAGGGCATATTTCAAAGATCTAATACCGTATGTGACTAAATTAGTGAAGTGGCGTTGGCTCCCCTTCGAACAGTTAGTCTGGCACCAATCAGAAGGAGTCAAATAGATCACGGCCTTGCATGCGTTTGGTGGGGCAGGTGCTGAACCCAGCCTGGCCGCCAACACCGAGCGCCCTTCCCCTCCCCACAGCGCGTGCCTGGCGTGGGGTGACCCCCGCATGCAGGATCCGGGGTGCTCGCCCCGGGCTGAGCTGGGCAGCCGAGCCCGGAAAAGTGCATGATGCAGGCGTAATGTATGTAAATAGGGGGTAGGAAATGCATGAGCAAGTGAGTCAAGGTGAAGGGTGCAATGAATACCTAAAAACTGCCAGAGTTGCTCTGCCGGCACCCGGAGAGGCAGGGAAACAGGGAGCCTGGCACGGCCGGAGGGGTTTAGCTCCCTGGTAAAGTCCCAGCCAGATCTTCCCACTGCCTCGTTAAATACAAAACTGCAATTAAAATCACACTTTCTACTTTAGATTGATTTGTTTAATAAACAAAGGTTAGTTGCATTTAAAAAATGTATGGGCAAGTTTGCTGCATGTGGGGAGAATAACGGATATTGCTGGCAAGAGATGGCTCTCAATAAAACATCTCCCTTGCAATGTCACGCTGTATTTTTACTTGGCTTCATCCTCAGCCTCTGAATCCAAAGGGAGATTTTCTTTCTGAAGCAAAAATACGTTTCTGGAGGTGGGATCCTGTTGTTTGTGTCTCTGTCTCACTTTTCAATCAAATAATATTCACTAGACTGAAGTTTGACAAACCCGCTGCAGTGTCACAAAGAAAAAGCTTCCTCGTAAAATCAAAAACATATAGCAGATGCATGTTTTATTGAACGTTACTAAAAATAGCGCTTTAAACCCTTGCTCTGTCTGTAATGCTCTTTAAGTGTCTTTTGAACACTGCCTTTATTATTAAGTCTCTGAGCTTCGGAAATAATTTTCTGATTCTGTCTCTCCCCCAGACCTTATTTTTGAAAACAGTTGATGCTTGTTTCCTATTTTGCATGCGAGAGTGGCGAGTGAGTTGTCAGTCAGCTGAGGACTGCTCAGTCGTGTCGGCCGAGATCCGAGACTATATCCTAAAGCAAATTCCAGGCACAACAGCGCAAATATATTTTGAGATTCTTGAAGGATCTCAATAGAAACTAAGACGACACATTAATAGTTTGCTTTCTGGTGACCTGGGGGGGAGACGGCTCTCTCTACCTGTTGCCATCGCCAGGTTGACCACTGCAAAGTGCACCCCCTTTTTAACTGCTCCGTGTGCTTTCCCCGCGGGCAAAGGGGGTCAAGAGGAACATGCAGTAAGACCTCTGGATTTACAAAAGCAGCAGAGTCGGGAGATACTGGGAAAGTGAGGACCAGGAGATGATACAAACCAGCTAGGAGAAACCACAGAGTCCAGATTCCATTGGGTAAAACAGACAATTGAATAAATACTTCTGTACAATCAGATATGTTATTGGTCTGGCATGACGTTAGAAGCAGCAGTTGCTGAAATACGACGTACAAAGCTGCAGTTTTATGATGTTGTGGTTCGAAATGCAGCTAAAAATGGAAGATAATTGGCTTTAAAGGATTCAGCTCAAATATTGCATTTCTTCCCCTTCTGAAACCTTCCTGTTACTGAGACACCAAGCACGTGCTATGTTTTCCTTTGTGTTAAATCCAGTTTAATATCAGCAGTGACACAAGCCTCGTTTCTCGTGTTGAATTCTCCATCAGGTTGATGGGTGAGAGCTTTCAGCACCCATTTCTGGCATTTGCTTTCAGCCGCACAGTTTACTTTGTAAGTTGGTTTTACGTATTTTACTCCTAGTCTTGCAATATGAATAAACACTGGTGCTACTTAAAACACGCACCTACCTACCCATACACACAAAAGTAAAGGGGCAGTATATGAAAATTGCTTATTTTTGATAGTCTACGAAGAAAAAAGACCGCGTTTTTGAGAAAGAAAAAGGTTTAAGTGTAAATCCGTTAACAGGAAGGCGCGTAAGCCAGGAGTTGTGAAGCTTTGTGAGCGTGGGCAGGGTGACAGCAGTTCTGACTTAGCTCATGGAGTTTGCAAACCCTTAGCCTGGGAGGGCTTTCGGCTGTGCTGCGTCTGCTCCCCTTGCAACTTGGGGTGAGTCTTGTAAGTGTGATAATTCGTGTATATTAATCTGATACATTGTCTTCTAGCTTCCACGGTTTCACAGCAAAATGTCCTTGGACAATGTGAAGGTACTCGGCCTCGTTCAGGGCTCTGAATGCGCTGTATCAAACCGCTTAACCGTTATGTTAGAGTACGCAAAGGAAAAAACTCATATCTAGCCAGACACCTTAGCTAGAAGATATTTTATTTTGAATTAGAGGGCTGAAAATAAGTGACGTATCCTTTAAAGACGCTTACAAAAACCTGAGTCTTGAAGTGAGTTTTGAGCAACTCCATCCTTGCAAGTCGTTTGGATCCGAACTGCGTAAACACAGGAGTCTGCTCGGGATTTGCAGGAAGCCCCGTAGTGCCATGGCCTCTGTGCTGCAGGACAGCAGGGAATGCAACTAACTTTGGATTTGTCGTCTTTCTCAGCACCTTGCAGGCCGGTCGGGGTGAACAGAGCCCAAAGAGTGGATGATATATTGAGACAAGAGCGTGTTACGCAGTAAGACATTAACAGTGAATCTGAAAAGGTATTGTGAACGTTAAAACCGCACTGACTAAAATATACTGAGGTTAAAATACAGGGTAACTTTACAAATCACTATTAATTTCTTTGGCTTTCATTGCAATAACATTGATTTAATTCATTAGATTCCTTTCTAAATCTATATTTCAGTTTTAGAGTTGTCAGTTTCTGTTAATGACAATTTTGCCCATCTGTTCTAACATGAAAATGAGGCTTCGTGCCGTAGACATGATAGATCTCTAATAGTTGAAGAAGTAAAAATCTTAAAGGTATTTAGTTTGGATTAGATCCACCCTGATGCAATTCACCCTTGAAATGAAGCCTAGTACTAAAAACTTTTAACAGTATAATCAGAAAATAAGAGTGCCATTTCTTGTCATTTGGGCCGCTGTCGATTTCATAATTTACAGGAAAAATTTCAAAACATTCCCACTCATTCTCGTTCTAATGACAGAGCCATAATTTTGGGTGTCAGCATATCAGAATTCCACCGCATGTGATCAGAATACAAATCAGTTTCTTTAATTTGGCCGTTCAAACGGTGGCACAGCTACCGTAAGTCGTCTCGGTACGCCAGGCTTTCGCTCAGTTACAACTTCTGCTCCCGTCCAGGTTCCCAACTCCCGCTCCTCGCCCAGGTCAATCTTCTGAAGGGGCAATTTCTCAAAGCAGCGTGTGAGTCTTAAGCGCACAAATCCAGTTAGTAAGTAACAAGATTATGTTCTGTGCACTGCTTTAAAAATTTACCCCTAATATCCTAGAGACGGGAGCAGAGTTACTGCACACCCTGCATACGAGGTATCATTTAAATTGTTTTTAGTAAGCAATCCCCTGCATTTGTGTAATGCAATGTTGTTCTGAGGAAGAAATGCTAGGCTAATTATTCAGTCTAGAAAAATAAACACATCCATTAAGGGCTAGACTACATATTAATGCCTGACCTTTGTAACCATCGCGTTTCATGTGCAAATCTTCCAGAAAATTTTGTATCCATTAGATATGTATGGAATTGGATTTGGTCTTTGTCACCAAAAGTTCCCAAATGCTTACTGACTCAAACTCAGCACATTTAGTGTCGCCTTGTAACAAAGGAGATGGTTCCTACAGTGTGTTCATTTGTCTCACCCTTCTCTTGAAATTCAGAATAGAGCCAGGAAAATCAGACTAAAGAGGCTCCTACAGGGCCAGATTTTTAATTTCTAAATACAAACTACTGAAAATTTAGCTTTTCAAGTGTAATACTTCTAACAAATTAAAAATCAACAAAAATATTATGCTTCTATGTTACCTGTTCAAGTGTATAGAATGTACAAAAACTTTAATCAAATACTCAGGTTTGCTCAGTTTTAAATTGTGTTGGTTTAATAGTTTCTATTCTGCTGTTTATATTAATGACATATTCCCATCTAAATATATTGCAGTGCTGAAAAGCCATCAAAACATTTCTAAGGTTGAATGAGTGCAGTTGCATTCATGATTTTTTAATAAAATGATCTCTTTCTATTGAACTGCCTCTTTTTTTTAACAGAGATTGAGATGGTATAATATATATACACATAGTTATAGGAGCATTATAAATACAAACTGTGGCTTCATTTACTGTCTGAATGTTTGATTTCAGTGCATAGCTACACAGTGGGCCGAGAGATGTGAGTTACTGTACATAAAATATCCTTCTCTCCTTTGCTGCCATAAAAAAAGGAGACATGCAATTGATTTTATTTTTTTGCATATTGATTAAAAGTATTATTTGAAGAAGCAACTGATAATTTGCTAATAGTGATTTTTGCAAGAACTGGTGTTTCAGAAAATGATTTTCATCTCTTCTTCTTTTCCTCTTTCACACTCCAGTTTACGTTCCCTACTTTTAAATTCTGGCCTTTTTTGTAAGCTTTTGATATTTGTGGTATACGTATAAAAACAGTTTGATATTGGCTAAATTTGAGCACAGTCCGTGTTATGAATACGAACATCTGCAATGGAATTAAAAGCGGCATTCACCAAAATCCAAGTGCGAAGTATCCCAGTTAAGCATTCAGTTCTGAATGCATAATTTAGTTGCCATGTTTTGTTTCCTGCCTCTGTGTGGAATGTGTATGAAATTGGCAAATTTATTAGATATTCAGAATTTTCTTTTAATTTCTTTCTGCTTTCCCCCCCGCTTTCTGTGCGCGTAGTTCATCTGCGCATGGACAGGTCCCGCTCGTTTCATTTTGTTTCCCTTCGTGTTGGATGACTACCCGGGCTATCGGGGACTGCAAATATTCAAACCAGCTGAAATGCAAGAACCTGCCAGAGCTGCTGGAGTTTAAGATGCTTTTCCCTACTAGGAAGCTGAGCCATTCAAATACTGAGGCACCAAATGGTGCTCACTTCTAAAGCCTGGTGCTCGTGAATCGCCCCGAACGCACGGGCATGCACGTTTGTTCTCTCATTCCCACCCCTTTGTTGTTGTTTTTACATTAATAGCTGTGGGAAGACTTGGAGACTCCCTGGTTAATTCTCTGGTTACGTCTATTTCAGCTTTCAGGGAGGGCAAGCGTGAGAAAAGAGATCAGATGAGATCCCTCTCCTGAGCTGGTGACAGTCCAAAATCTGCACATAACCCAGCCAGACAAAACCCAATCCCAAATACTCTGATGATGCCCAAGTGGAGAAGCGTGAGGTGAGCACCTGCTGTAGGGGACACAGATTGATGTAACCATGTGTCTGTGTCCTTGACCACCACACTAAGAAGCTTTTAGTTCAAGAAGTCAGTTCCAACCAGATTCACTCTCCTTGAAAAATAAGTCACTGGATAGAGAAGAGGCAGGCGCCTTCCAACCCAACCCACTCCATGATTCTACGACACGCTGTGATCCATTTCTTCATCTAATGTGCTTGTTCTTCCCCCTTTTCCCAGCTCCTGTGTTCTGCTGCGTTCCGGGCAGAAGATGGCTCGTACTTCTCACGGACACCTGGCCCAGCAAAGCACTTGTGCTGTCCAGTGACTGGAGAGAACCATCAGAGGAGCATCCGTGCTGCCAAAGCTCTCGCTCGGTACGATGCCAGTCATTGGTTCATGATAAATTCATTTAGAAAATAAGCTACTGAAAGAAGTCTTTCAATCTGGGAACCAGAAAGGATTTGGTGTTTACTCAGACCGAGGGCCTGAGCATGAATATAAATTTTTAAATGAACGCAGTACGTTGCATGAGTAGTTCATCAACTTAAGGGTGGTGTTGCTGGGTTGCCTTAGTTTTACACTTGAAACCATTGTGCTCACAGAAAAGCTGCTCTCGCAAACCAGGAGATCTGAGATAATCGTGCCTATAATTTAAAGATAAAATAAAGTTTATATTTCGTAGTTTCATAGCAAATGCGATCTGTGTAGAAACCTACTGAATTCACTGAGAGAGCTGAAGTACAATGGCAGTTCTTTTATTTAATCACAGAACTCCGGCTTCGTCCTCTTGCAGATTGCCTCAGTTTAAAGGGAAACGAAGATGTGTATCTGAACTAGACAGGAGGCCTCCTTCCGTAAAACCCACCACGACCCACAAGTTGGTACAGAGGTGCCAACGGGAAGGCTTTATGCCATAGCGTGGACTGAATATGGAAATCTAGTCTGTGCTCCTAATAGTGCTGGCAAACAGACCATTCTAATCAGATACGAATGCTAATAGGTATAAAATCTTTACCCATTTAAAAATAATAAAATATTTTGCCCCAATTAATTCTGATTGTGCTAGTAGAACATACAATCAACAATGTTATGCAAATAGATATTTTTGCAGTTGAAATCAATAACTTATTTTCTTTTGTAATACACAAAAAATAGAAAAAAGGGTTTATTATTAATTGCTTATAAAACTAAATCTTTGTGTGGGAAGCCTGCAGGTATTAATCTCATTATCAAGACTCTCCTTCAAAGTCTGTGTGACCATTATTGTTCATGATTCGACCACTCAAGAAGTCTTACCATGGACTCCTATTTTGAAAGTATTTATTGGAAGCTGAATGAAATTAGCTCTTTATGAGCTAAGTAATTGTAAAGTTACATTATCCTGTGGAAAGAGATAACTGATAAAATCTGACAATTTCAATTTTAAAAGGGCTGTGCCTTGCTACACTGAAGTCATGATAACCCTCATATTTATAAATGTATAGCTTACCGGCTACACATACATAGTCATGAAGTATCAGTTACACTCACTGATAAAATTACTTTAAATATTGATTATGAAATAACGTGTGTTAACAAAAGTATATTGCTTGCTCATGTGGATGGTATTGTTTGCTTCATTTGAATTCCTGTATCTCTAATTCCTTTCTCATTTTTGTTTTATTCTCTTGAGCAACCATTGCTCAACTTGGTCTGATCAGTAAACGGGAGAAGTTTCACTGATTCATCTTTAATGACACCTGTGCATCCAGTGAAATTCTCGGCTGGTGAGGAGAAGCACGGGCACGTTGGTAACACTCGGTGCGTCTAGCCTGTACAACTCAAAGAAAATTTTGTCATCTTCAAACTGATGAGAAGAAACGGATGTCTCCTCCACACATGTACCGGTCATACCCCGCCCGTGGAGGGCCTGTGTGTAGTAAGGTCTTCTCGTGGTCACCATTCCTCAGTCTTCCACTGTGGTGTCTTTGTTGCCACCGGTCGTGTGGCCTTGTCCTGGATGTGTGCCCTCAGCACCCAAGGGGACATCTCCACGGTGTCCTCAACGTTTCTTTGAGGAGGCACCATTCTCTTGCAGCCTCCCTTCCCTTCCCTCTGCAGAAACTGGGGGGATGCAGTACCCCAGAAAAGGGCTGCTAGGTCTCCAGCACTGAGGCTTGGCCCCTGCTGGGACCATTATTGAGCTGTTTTACCCTCGCACGTGGTTCTAGACGTGCAGTGCTGATCCTGTGCCAATGTAGTTGCCTTTGAAGTCATGCCTGCGGCTGTCAAAACAGGCTTGAGTTTCATCTCCAGAACAATGACCTGGTTTCTGCTTTATTCACAATCAAATTGTGTACAAATTCTTCCACAATTTTCTTCCGTGTTCCTTTCAGCAAAGGAAAATTGACAGATCTAGAGTATAATTGCCATAAATTCCATTCCCAATAGCAGTATCTGTTTTCCAGGATGCAATCTGTGGTGAAGTCTGCTGCTTAAAACCAAGGAAGCCAACCACCAAGCCCTCAGGACAACCGCGACACCACGCAAAGCAATTTTCAGTGTTCTAAAAGAGTGTATACTTTAAAATCCATCCATTTCCAACAAATCACAGCAGACCAGCTGTCCAAAGTGATGTAGAACACCCAGCAGATCAGAAGCAGCAGTTCCGTTGGGATACTGTGTGTCTATTCTCCACGCACGTGCGGCACAGCTGGGCCTGGTTTGGTTTGTACGGAAAACTACAGCACCCCAAAGTCGTAACTCCTTGTTACGCGTGGGGATTTGGTCACGTAGTTCTTTGAGGATGTAGACGTGAACGTGCAGTACCACGGCAGGCTGGCGTCACGGGCTCCTCCTGCCTTGTTTGCAGCCACAGGAAGACACCGTGTGGCTGGGTCAGGCCCGACCACCGTTTCCATGGAGGAGAATCTTCCCAGTTTCAGTGTCAGTTCCAAAAATAAGAGAAAATAAATACAGAGATGTCCTCAGTTTATAGACTCTCTTCCCAATTAGCTATGCCGGGGTGTGGTTAGCACATACTAATCATACTCTGGAGCGCTGAAATGTACATGGTGCAGCAGCGTGCCGCGTGTCTCCTGGGGTGTGATTATTTAATGATAATGATGCCCCCTGCAGAGGCACCTTATTGCTCTTTTGCAAAAACAATCTTTATTGAGGGGAATTAATTGCATTGTTGTTGATAGCAAGAAATAAGTTAATATTTTGAAATGATCTTTCTGGTTTGCACAGCTTAAAGGGATGTTCGCACAATTATGTCAAATAAATGACCTGCTTTGAAAGTTTCCCCATATATTAGGTCTGGATTCCAAACTCACTCTGAATATGTTTTCTCTGAAGATTTGATTTCACTGGGAGTCTTGAAATGCTAAGAAGAGTTAATCTCTCTGTTCCGTGGATACCTTGTATTGCTTCCTAAAAATTGATCTCTTCAGGGTCACTGACTGTTTTCTAGTTAGAGGCAAATTTGCAGTTATACCGGATTCCCACAGCATATTTACTCTATGCAAAGTATCTGAGAGCAACTTTTATGGTAGGGTTTTTAATTAGAGCGATGTATAAAAGCAGCAAAGTTAATAAGGATGAAATTTGCTGGTGTGCTGACTTCTATGGAAGGCAATTGCCTTAGAGTCATGGTCATAGCCGAGTCTTAAATATCCATCCATGTTATTGCACTGATGCTACAAAGATTTTGGAAGATGCAGCTCACTGTTCCCAACTGAAAAAGATAAAAGCAGCAACATATACTTTACGTACTCCTATCTCCCCACTAATTTATCTCCAGAATAATCGCTAATTTACTTATCTCAGTGCTAATGCTTGCTACAGTAGTTTGGGTTTTGTTTCCCACTTTATGGGAGTCTTTGCATCATTTTTATCACCTGCTTGCTTTTTTATACTAATGGTTCAATACATCAGCATTACAGTAATAATCTAGGTATATACTCATTGTAAAATGATGATTTACTGCAGCAGGATGGATGGATTTACTGTGTATGTAACGTTGCAACAAAGGAAAATATCAAAAATATGTGGCCCTGTGTCAGCATATGTGTGGGTACACCCGAACGTGTAAACGTGACTAAAGCAAAGCAGCCCGGTGAAGTCCCCTGCAGCTCTACTCGCTCTGTGCGTGGCACAGCAGGGAGGATGCAGGAACCCACTGCGAGGCTGTAGCAGGTGAGCAGGAGCTCATAGGCTGCATCGCTGTCTCTGTGGCTGGTCCTGGCCAAGCCAATCCCTTGCTTCTGCTCCTGGAGACCCCAGTAGGATGCTGATGTTTGGCTAACGAGAAGGCAGAAAGGGACCGGCAGTGGAACTGGTTCCTCCAGCACCCCTGGTCTGGGAAAGCCCAGTGCTGTATGTATGAGAGTAGAAAACATGGAACGGGAGCATCTAATAAAGACAATCAACTCAGACTTTGAAAAGCAAAGAAAGCAGCTGCAATGTGAGGGGAAGAGCTGGATCCGAAGCCATCCAGGTTATCTCCCATTGGGTGTCAGTGGTGGCTACCAGGTAAGTCTGTGGGAAGGAAGAGGTCACCCATACCCCACCTACCCAAGTAACAAAATCACAGCCCTGTGCATCCACTTCAGTTACAAACTGCCTCTCCGAGCAGTCTCATGAAAGGTGGTGCTTATAGGATCTATCTAGAGATATTCCTTTGGAAACATCGGCGTTTGACCCAATTTACGTCACTGCATGAATGAGGAGTTGCAGGTGATGTTGCT